>CM021106.1:118907037-119509810 GCA_007115665.2 Sequoiadendron giganteum | reverse complement strand
CATGGTTCTACTCCCATTCTCATCAAATTTCTATCATCAAGTGGCATGGTACTTGTAAATGCCTTATGATGGAGTTTTCCAATTTATGTGGTTGATTTTCGAAATTGATTCCACTTCTATAAAGCAAGCAAAATCAATGGGGGGCATACATATACCCTTGAACTTAATTTGATAGGAAATTTAGATAAGAGGATTATATTTGAGCTACTAACAAATATGTGATGCAGAATGTGGTTCCTCACATTGTGGTTTTGTAGGTGACTACATTGGGGGCTTCATTCACCCTAATGAATCCATATGAGTATCCTTTTAAAAAGTTACTTTTTTAGGTACTTTAGGTTGCATATTCACATAGTGTCATATGGGAGCTAAAGTGGGGGCTAAATGTAGTGTAGAAAAATGCATTCCTTTGCATTTTAACACTTAACTTGGACCTATTTTAGCACCCTTTGCATTAATTTCCCTTTAGGTCACTTATTATGGGCCCCTAAGACCCCTTTTCGTGCATCTCAAGGTATATTTCAACTTTAAACCTTATCAAAAGCCATAAACAACCATCAATCTTGGTAACCCACCTTTTGAACTAACAAATTAAGCCTTGCAGGACCAAGATGCCATTGGTGGAATCTTAGTCCCACCTAGTGGGACCAAGATGCCACCTAGGGCATCTTAGTTTTGGGGGCTTTATTTTCAAGAATTAAGTGTGGGAAATGAAAATATTTGAATTTATTTCACCTTTTTTCAGCCTTTGAGATTCAATAATCGAGTTACTAGGCAGAAATGCCTATAAAAGTAAGATACGCACCCATTTTTCATAATAAGTTAATAGAATTTGACATGAGCTGAGACAAGAGACATAAGTTGAGCAAGTTGAAGGAAGTTTTAGAGTCTTGGAGCAGCCTTCTATTGTGTTTTTTGTAGGTTTTTCCAAGTTTATTTCCAATTCAAGATCCATTTTTTCCAAGGACTAGTAATGGATTCCTATTGTGGATCATGAGAGATTCTAGGTTAGAGATGCAACTAGCCATTTATCCAAGCCTAAGGACCTGTTTCTTGATTGATTCCATCTTCCATTATTACTCTATTTTATGCCTAAGGAAGGTGCATTTCATGCTAGTGACTTGTTAGAGTTATTAGAGATCTCCTTTATAGGTCATTTATATTTGCATCTTAGGAATCTTATTCTAACACATTTCAATAAGGTTTCTTCATATCCTAGTTTGCATAATCTTAGACACATCTAATATTAGGACACATACACATTTCCATTTTTATATTTATTTTTTATCATCAAGGTTTAATTACCAAACAAGGGGTTTGACTAAGGCAAATCCCCATAAACAATCAATCCAAATTCTTATGTTTTGCAAGTCTTTTATAGGTTCAAATCTGAATACTTGGTGAAGACGGAAGTGCAAATATTAAGCTTTGGGACCACACTCACAAATTCCAAAAATTTAGAATGCAACTAATATGCCACCTTGGGTGTCTTAGTCCTCATGGGCATATTTTTCAGAGATTCCTTCAAATCTGATTTTGACATTCGAAGATTTCGTATTTGCCCTAAGAAATAGCAGTGGGAATAATATGCCATTTTGGGTGTCTTAGTACTCCATAGCACATTTTGGTAGCTTCTTTACATTTTTTGAATCCTCACAACATCTCCAAACTTCCCAAGTACACACATCATATCTCCCTATTGTGTAATTTCATTATTTGCATCCCTCATTTAGCTTGCATAACTAGGTTTTTTAGGTTGAATGTTCATTTGTTGGTGAACCCTTTAAGGATGAATGAATCCCCTCTTGTGTCCTCCGCATTGTGAATACAATAGATTAATGCTATTGGAGGAGTGCATTCCACCCTTCACCATATAATAAATTATACATACAACAACAAGGTTTATATGGTAAATTTTGAATATAAGTTTTAAATATTTTTTCAAACTTAATTGGGACATAAAAACCTTTCACCACATTGATTCCATCATCAAAAGTATAACTCATGTATTTCAATGATAAGGGAATTGTTGATTATGATTTCCCATGACTTAAATCTTTGGAGATAATTGGGTTCATTAGATTTTATACCTACATTCATAGGAGAGTATAAAATCTCACCATCTACACCCATAGAATCAAATGAAGCCAAAATGACATCTACACAGTCTTTATTAGAATTTTTTCAAACATCTAATTTTAAAACTTTGATCAAAAAAATCAATACTAGTTATACATCTACTTTTGATGTTAACAATTATGACAACTACCTTCCTCAAAATAAATGGAATCTATCTATGGAAGTGGATTTAAATATTGTCTAAGTTTTGGTATAAAGGAAATGGTTGTGGTATAGAGGAACAAGCTATCAAGGTCTCTCTAGACTTGAACACATAAGGAAAAAAAAATTCTTGGTTACCATCCTTCGGAACCCACCAAAGCTTCCCACAAAACTTCTCTTAATGTGAACACAATTACAAAACATTTTCCTAAGTTATCACCTAGTTTAGTTTATCCTAAATTGATACAAGAGGACTCCCCTTACAAATATGAAAAATCACAATAAAACTCAAATTTTCACAACATATGCAAGAAGGAAAATAATATATTTTATTTCATCAAATATGAAATGATATTACATGTATAAGCTCTCAAGCTCCCCTACACACGGGCTTTTTAGATATAAATTTATGCAACAATGGATTCTTCAATCCTATATAGAAATCAACACCATATGGTAATGTAAACCTAAAAATACTCAAAGACAACCTCTCACAATATCCAAGCATCAATATATAAAAGTTTAACTAGAAAAAAAGCACTATGGTATTTCAAAACAACATGCAAAATACCTCCATGAAAATATCATGCCCCATTTGAGAAAAAAACATAAAATAATAAATTTTACTAAATGCTCACATGCCCTTCACATGGGTGCCTAAAACTCAACCAATCAAATTTGATATAAAATAATGTTTCTTGAATATCTATTGGCTTTGATGATTCAATATAAGAACATGCACCAACATGCAAGCTTGGGTGTCCAACATGCAAGAGTATGTAAAACATTAAAATCAACATACAAGATATCCATTGTAAAGTGATCCCCACCTTGAAATGCATGCCCACTAAAGTTAATTTTCCTGCAAAATTATAATTACATATCACCATATATGGAAAAAATACAATGTTCTGAATTTTTATTTTTATTTTCACACACATTAGCGTAAAAATTAAAATAAAGCTAAATAATTTTTTTGGGTGATGCTGATTGCTAAAACCCCTAGATTCTCTTGCATTAGACATGCCGAGTAGGAAACTTCCAACATACTCCAATGTTGAGATGGTACAATGGAAAATTTCCTTTCTTCTTCTTTTCCAACACTTTGTCAAAATTCTTGATATCTTCCTCCAACAATTTTCTATCCTCTTCCTTTATCTCTTGTGCTCTCTCTTGTGGGACTCAACTGACAACAAACTATATGAGTGTGATTTTTCACCCCTAATGCAAATTCCCCTTTCACCCCTTTACACTTTAGAAAACCAAAAGCGGAGGTTTAATTCCACTTAAGCTTGTTGCTTGCATTCTACTTGGTGCCCTGTTTATGTGTTGGTGGGGGCATTTCTATCGAGGATGCCCATGTGGTACGCAGACATCTGTGTGACACAATTACATCCCTAGCAGATTCCTGTGGTTGGATTCTATAGAGACATTACAATCTTGATTGGGATTCGAAGGGTAATGCTCCTCTTCGGTTGGCCAACCCGAATATGGTCGGTTTTCATCCATCTCTTCATAATCTTCACTCTTTGATCCATAGCTCTCTTCAGTAGAAGTTTGGATAGAGTTTTGTGAGATCTTGAGTTCATCACTTCACATTTTCTCCACTCTTTCAAATAGCCACTCAAGCTTTTTAGTATAATTCTTCACTCCATTGCAAAAATCTACGACTCCATCACTCTGATAGTGCAAGCACAAGACATACACCACGATAGTAGAGGCTTGAGTTCCTCTCATTCACTCCTCTACAAGCCTTGAGTGCTTTGGATGAAGGTGGTAAGCTTCTCTCATATCCTCTATCATATTCGGTTGAGTAAGCACATACTATTTTTTAGTGTTTCTTTAATATGTAGCTTGTATTTCCTTTCTTTATCTCTATTTCTATCGTTGCAATCTTGGTTGTCTGTGGAGGTGGAAACACCAAAATGGGGGTTTCACTGAGACAGACCCCTAAATAGCCCCAACACTTTCCCTCTTTGTTGTGTCTAGGTGGAGAGATCTTGAAACAAGATGGAGCGAGGATTGTTCTATGAAATCATCTTCCTCATCCTCATGGTAATATACTTCTTTTATCATTTCCGTATTTACCTTTCTCTTTTCTTAGTCTTGTTCTTTACTTCCCGAAACTACTGGACTAGACTATTAGTCCTTTCTCAAAATTCCAACCTCATTTCTTTAGTTTTATGTTTGTACGGATGCTAGTACACTTGTGAGATGCCAGCGTGCTACGCTGTAGTCCCAGAACCATGCTTTTGTCGAGGGACAGAGAGCTATCTGAGACGTAGAGTTGACTTTGGAAAGCAACTCGTCTAGTCTCCCTTTAGCTCTTGGGATTGTAGAGTGATCAAAGGACACATAGTCCTCTTCATTCTCATCCTTTCTATCCTAGCCATCCTTTAAACTGAGGTAAGTTATGTTGGCCTTTCCACTCTAGGCCTTTTGTGACCTGGGGACTTGCAGTAGGTGGTCCCTCTCTCTTAAATTTTTTGTGAACCCGATGTGAACCAACGTCTATCCATTTGTCGACATCCTGAACTTTTTCTCACATACCTCTTGGTCGTTGTGAAATTTTATGAGCTTCATGAACCAATCTATGACACCTTCTGATGGACAAGACAAAGGTTTCCTCTAGCTTCACTAGCGACGTTTTCTCCAATTTTGTGGTTGGTTTGTCTGCATAGGAGAACATATCGCAAGGTGAATCTAGATTTCTTGACTAGACTGACCACATCCCTACTCCTCATATGCCACTGACCTCTTCATCCGTAGATGAGCATGCAGCCATCTATATCCATTCTAAGTACGTCGTTAGCCTTGGTAAAGGGTTAGGTACATTGGAAAATCACCTGGAAGGCAACCTGAAGTTGGCTAGGGCTACTAAGGTGATCAGTGAAATAAGATATATGGAGGAAAAAGACTAGACAAGTGTAGAACTCTTAGCTATTCTTTCTGGTCTAGCTGAAGCATGTGCCCCCTCAAAGCATGTTTCGCATGATACGAGGTGACCTCTTTGAGGAACGCAAGAGGCAATTGGAGATATTGATGCCTCCTACATCTATGTATGTGGCTAACATGGTCCCATCGGTCAATGTACGCTTTACTTCTAAAATTTTTGAGACTGTCGAAGTAAATAGGAACCCTTTGGGCTTCCATTTCACCCCTTCTACCACCTTTGGTGGTGGAGGATTTGGAAAAAAGATAGGTGAAGGCTTTGGCAGTGGAAACCTCAGAAGTGGAGGTGGCATTGGTGAAGGTGGTGCTAGTGGAATTCATGGTGGTGACTTCAGCTCTGGTGGTGGCTCCAGTGGAAGTCACACTGGTGGTGGTGGCATCATTGGTGGCTCTGGTGGTGGTGATTGTGGTGGCACTGGTGGAGGTCATATTGGTGGTGGCTCTGGCAGTGGTCACAGTGGTGGCTTTGATGGTGGTTCCACTAGTCCTATGTCTTCTAATGACCCTATTTTGAATACCCTTCTTCATAATATGGGGAAGATGTAGAATCAACTAGCGAACCTTTCCTAGGCCTCAGCCCAACATATCTTCCAACCTTTCTTCTGACAAATCTCGTTCTCGGTTGCAATCCTAAACACTCCTTTCCCGCAAGGGATGGAGATTCCCAAGTTTGAGAAATATGATGGTAAAGGGGACCCACAGAGACATGTGTCCACCTTTAATGCCTTATGCATAGAATTTTTCCATCATGATGCATTGATGGCCAAACTCTTTCCCTGATCCCTCAAAGATACAAAACTAGACTGGTATGTTCTTTTCCCGATAATTCCATCTTCACATTTGATTAGCTTATGAATCAGTTCCTGTGATAGTTCCAAGCCAATATCGGACCAAAGATGACTTTCTCAAACCTTATTAGATGCAAACAAGGGGATAATGAAAAGATTATAGAATTTATAGCATGGTATCAAGCACTCTTCTCAAAAATCTCATATTCATTACTCGATTCTGATGTAGAAAAGGTCTTCATAGGGAACTTACAAAGGACTTGGAAAGAGAAGTTCACCCTCATGAAGTATCCTTCTTTTGCACACTTGTGTGTAGCTTTACAAGAGTACCAGCAAATGATGGTTTAGTTGGAGGGTCCCCCCTCATGCTCTTGTTCTAAAGGAAGATACATCATATCGATCTTGGGAAGAGGTAAAAATGTCACAAATGTAGTAGTTGCTATAGATAACAATGGCCTCAGACATGACCAAAAAATTTTGAAGCTATCAAAATCTTATTCTTTCATCTTGTAGAATCTGGTGAAGGATAAGATCCTTACCCTGCCACCTCCTAAACTAGTTAGAGAACCATACCCTAGCTGGTATAAAGAGAACACTTATTTTCAGTACCATCGAGTTAACTGACAAAATACCGAACAATGTATGCACCTGCATCATGAGATACAGGATAGTATCGAGGATGGTAGTATCCATCTTGATGGTGGTAAGAAAAACACAAAAAAATCAGTGGTGAAAGCTAATAGTGAATTGCAAATATACATGGACCCATTTCTATCACATTCTGCCAACATGATTATCTATCCCATTGATTCTACCTCTCACCCTGAGGTGTATGTTAACATGGTTACTATTACTCCCTCTCCCCACCTTGCAAATAGTTTTCCAGATATAACATTTACTTCACAAGATGTGTCAGCAAATGGTAAACTTTCTCTGCTCTACATTCCCGCTCGCCTCAGTGGCAACATTGTGATAGGGGTCTTGGTTGACCCCACGAGTAGAGTGAATGTCATCTCAGAGGAGACATTACTTTTGAACTCCCTATAAAGGAAGGAATATGAAAAAAAAAATCCATCATCCACACGCATGATGGACTTTCTCTAAAGCACTATGGATCGATAATGTTGTCCATCCTAGTGGGACCTAGGAGTGTAGACATGGTCTTTGATGTTATCCCTGAGTTAGACCTATTTAGAGTGAAGCTAGTCATACCTTGGCTAGCTTCCATGAATGGGATCACCTTCATGATTCATAAGTCCCTTAATTTTCCCATGAAGGTGTCATGCACGTACTACACGAAATTGGATATCAGCCTGTGGTATCCTGTGGAGCATACTCGTTGGATCCCTTTTGGCCTACTCCAGTCAGTCTGCTCCCACAAAGAACAAACCTACTTCACAAGAACTATGTGAAGTACAAAATTGGGGGAAAAGGGCAACCGAAGTTGACCCTCCTCATAGTAGAGCATCTAGCTACGTCCTCTTCCCAAAAAAAGGAAAGGAAAAGCTTGCTCCCTCTCAAGTTGCCTCATCCATTCCCCTCTCTTGGGAAGAGTATTGGATGAAAAAGCTCAGGTTCTACCTATTGAGTCTGATGATGCCTCCTTGGAAAAATCCCAAGATTGGGATATTGAATCTCCCTAATGGGTCCCCAAGACCTTGGTACTATCTGGACGGTAGAAAGAAAGTTTCATAAAGAGAGTTTTCCCCTCGACCTCTTCTTGTTCCCCCAAACGGGAAAGGTTCCACTCCTAAAGTGGTAGAGTCAAATCCTCCCACTATTTATGAACCTGCCCCTCCTTCTCCCACTCAAGAGTCTGCCCTTCTGCTAGAAAAAGCCATGGAGGACACTCTCATGGCTGAACAAGACTCTTCAGTCCCTTCGTAGATCCTAGTTTCTAGTTCGAAGAGCTGCAGAAACCATCTTGCGCATGAGTGTAAGCACCGAAGGAAGGCTCTCCTAGTTGAGCAATCCTCCTTATAGAAGGAGGAGAAGGTTGCACCTCCTACTACACCCTCCTCTTTTCCCCCTTTCGTCTTTGAATCTCTTTTAGTTCCTGCTATGAGCACACATGCACCTGGAAGGGTGCAAGTATTCATCACTCCTTCAGTGGAGCTGCCCTTGTTGACTTCCGTCCCAGATGTATTGCCTTTCCCAAAGCTTGTGGACATGGTGAACACTTCAGTTTTGTCCACTACGGTCCTTTCCTCTTCTCCCTTGACCGTCCTCATTTCATCTATGGGGAGTTAACATCCTTTGATGAAGAAGAAGGTAGAGCATGGTCCCTCAAGCAATGGAGGATGTAAGAAGAGCCCAAATTCCCCGAAAGTTGGACCCAAATTAACATTTTTTGTCCTAGTGATAGAACTAGTCCTGACCTCCCCCAAGTTTTTCTCTGCTCTTGAGTCTCTTAGTGAGCCCAGTTGTGAACCTTGGGTGAAAAGTACTTTGTACACGGAAGTGAAGCATGAAACTCCCATTAAATGTATGTTTAACTTGGTGGATGAAGTTTCGACCTTGTTAGTGATCTTTGTGAGGTCTTTGACCTTGGACCCACAAGAGTTGAGTGATGGAGACCTCACAAGTCCCTCTACCTTAGCCCTTGTTGTGGGAGGATTAGAAGCTCCTCCCCTTGACATTACACCATTGTAGTCTCATCATCCTTCCCCCTTCGATGATCTAGAGTGGAAAGCTGATGACCTCTTGGTCGACCAGTGTTAGGGGGAGACCTTCTTCTTGATCTTTAGATTAGATGTGTTCCACCATAATCATGCTACATGCGCCAGGATGACTCTCATCACCCCTATTGGTGCTTGGATATAGGAGTGGCATTTTTTTTTTAATACTTCCTCTATATGTACCTCTATTCTTCCATTTTTGTGATTGAATTTCGATAAATTGGAGATGATGCAAAGCGTCGGGAGCATTTAGGCCTCCTTCCATGTTGACCCATTTTTTTATTTTTAACTTTTTCTTCTGTGCATTCTTCCTGATCTGGTTGGGGATTGATGATCTTTCACCTCTTACTGTGGTTACCTAACATATATAAATAAAGGTAGATTTGACCTTGTGAAACTAGATCCCCTTGTGCCCCTTGTGTGTGATATGTCCTCTTTTACTTTCTCTTTATATTTCTCTCTTATTTGCTTGAGTTGTCCCTTTCATGTGTGACAACACCTCTTCTACATTACTTGGTCTTTAGAAAATATATTTTTTTCCAAATGAATCTTTTCTCGAAGACCCTTCACACACTTCTTTGTTAGAACTACATTATCAACTTGAAAATTCTTAACTTGAAACCCTAGCTAAACATGTTTCCTTCATCATGGGTTCATAAAGAAAGGACTTGGGAATCCTCCTCTGAATTAGGAACGGTCTTAGTCTTCCCCTTGCATCAGTGCATCTCCTTCCTTTTGAATTCCTTTATGAAGTGAACATATTTCAAAAGGACTCCTTGGTGATGAGTTGATTCAAGAAGGAAGATGGTAACTTTTGAATAGTGTGTCCCTTGAGTGTACCCCTCCCTTTCACGTTGGGTTCCCAAGGGACCCCTTTAAAATATTTCAACAAGTTATATGGCATCTATTTCGAGGGCAGCCCTATTGGTTTTCAGTTGTTTTGTGGTTTATCCTTGATGTCAAAATTGATGTTAAAATTGGTTTGTTATAGGGCTTTTGTATTCAATGATTCACACTTATGCAGTCACATGATGTTTATAGTTGGTTCATAGTGATGGTGACATATTTACACATTGATGATTCATGATGGTGTCATGGTGATGGTTTCATGGCGATGGTGACATATTTAAATGTTGATGACTCAAGATGGTTTCATGGCATATGATGCTTTACATAGTTTATTTTATTTGGCACATCTTGATCTTATCTTTGATAGGATCTTGATAGATATTGATAATATTAATACATTTTGATGTTGACAGTGTTTATAATTCATGTTGATAGGATGCATTCTCAGATTTCTTGATATATTATTTGCAGTTACATGTTACTATTATAGGTCAACAGTTTGCTTTCTCGAAGACTACATACCACAATGATTTCCACATGTATATTCAACAAGGTTAACATTAAATTCAAGCTGAATAATTATTGGCATTATTATTCTCTATGATTTCATATTATTTGGCTCAGTTTAGTCGTATTCATCTACCTCAGTTTCTATGCTACTATTATGATGAAAATTTTATGCATATCATTTCAACATTCATAGTTTGGCATATTCATTTGATATTGTCACAGTTGGCGTAATTACTTGATTGATATCTTGATTTTTTATTTGTTGGTGCTCAGTTCAATTTGATGTGGTTAGCATTCTATTCAGTTCTAATATCTTTGGATGGACTAATATTTTGGATACATGTGTAGTTCATGATCAGGTTTTAGTGATATATGGCTATTTGGCAAAAGTTTCAAGCGATACATTATTGATCATAAGATTATTCCAGAATCATGTAAGGCTCAATTGATGATCATGCTATAGGTTCTTTGAAGTAGAGTGAATAAATGGTGGCACATTTTAATTATGAGAGGTTACATAAGACATTTGTGATATATTTACTTCACATTACTTTGGCATTTGTGAGAGTTTTGTCAAGCATTATTTATATGGCATATTTATTTGTGACCACCGGTTACCTTGAAATATCTATTGTCGGTGGAAATGCACTATGGCTTTGATAGTCGACATTGGTTATCACATTGGAACTAGGTATGTGCAGGATCATCATGGAAAAAGTAGGCCATTAAGTGGCAATGAAAATTCAAAAAATCAGAGTTAGGCAACTTGATGTAAAAATGTAAATAAGTTATCTATATTGTTTCAAAATCATGTAAGAATAGAATCTATAGCAGATTGAATGTAGTTTCTAAACTACTACGTTTATTTGAAAAAAAGAAAAATCTATTTGGTGAAAATTTGAAATTTCAATGCAGTGGTACATAAATTTAAGGGAAAAAATAAGAAGTAGGTGCCTGTTTGACCACCCTAACCACAATGAAATGATAATATTTTCTTATAATATTTTAGATATAAGTAGAGGACTCATGTCCCAATGTGATGCATATTTTTTTGTAATTTTTTTTCCAAGTAAACAATTAATTATGATTTTTTTATTACAACTTTTATAAAATATAAAAACTTGTATGTCTTACCACCTTAACTTGGTCAAAACTTCATGAAGTTCAAATTTTTTTCTTTTTAATCCTATAGAATGTGAAGCATGTTTTGGATTCGAAAAAATTTATACCATTTGAAAGTTGTAGATGTTTTTCAATCAACTTATCAATCAGGACTTTAGTCATAATTCAAATAGAAAATAAATAATAATTGTTTATTAAATTCAAAGTAAAGCATAATTTATATTGATGGAAAGCTGATGATCTCCTTTAAAAGCCCTTTTCATTTCATCAATTTTGGGTCAAAAAATAGTCCTCAGCCACATGGGCCATCATATCACTTACATATTGCCACTTTTTGGGCCATCATGATCCTGCACATACCCCACTATGTTAGTTTGTATCGGCCTAATCATAAATTATAGAATACTTTTTCTTTGATAATCGAGGGCAGATAATGACATTGAGGTATTCATGACTCATGTGGACAATAATGAACATGTGGATAGGTTAACTTGGCAGCAACAACATTATAGGTATCTCAGACTTAAAAAATATATTCATTATGTTTGGTTTAGACTCCAAATTATTATTTTGTTTGAAAAAGGAGAGTTTAAATCTTTTCAAAGAATATAGTTGAGAAACCCTAGCTACCATGAAAAAATTACAGAGCTAGTATTGAGACTTTGGTGAACTCTTGTTCAAGCTAGTTGGAATGAAGGAAGAAGTTGCAAGGTAGTTATTTGTCTTGCAACTAGAAATGAAGGTATTCTTAATGAATTGTATGATATTTTTGTTTGTCATCTAGCTGACATAAAATGAGGTAAAATCTTGACAATATCATTTTCATTTCAAAATGAAGATTGAAAAATAGTTTTTCAGTTTCTAGTTCAAAAAGCAGGTATAGATAACTGTGTTTTCTATTTTGGTTACTCAGGTTTGAGCTTGATAGTTATGGTTTTTTTACACAAATTTCTTTATTTTTAAGCATGGCTTTCTCCCATTGCTTGGTGTGAGATTTGAAAGGGAATATTTAGTGAGATATTTGTTAAGACAACAATAACTAGAAGAGAAAATGGGTCTATCTCCAATCTTCTTTTTAAATAGAGATAATGATGAAGATGTTATACACAGTGACATTTTTTTAATATCCTTAGTTGCTTTTGAAATTTTGATTCATTTGACAACCTTCTCAAGGTTTTATTGAATATCATATTACTGGTGTGCTGTTAAGATTTTATGACTACAAAATAATGTAGTTTTAAGGTCTTAATGGTTTATCATTTGTGACATTTTTAAAACTGGGAGTTGGTGCTCCTAACTTGAACTGGGTGCTTTAGTTTATACTTGGAGTTGGTGCTCCTAATTTGAAGTGGGTGCTTCATTTTTTACTTAGAGTTGGTGTTCTTTAAATGAATAAAATTAACATTTTATGAGTGGTTTTTTATACCCCATGAGGGTTTTTCCACTCAGGAAAATAATGTGCTATGTGGTGAAATCTATGCAATCTTTTTTCAGTCCATGTGCTTAAGTGTTAATGTTTTTCATTCTATCATTTGTCAATACAATTCATGCAATGCTCTAATACTTGACTAAAAATTTCATTATGTTATAAAATTGTTCAAACCATACATGAATCTTGTGGAAATAAAGCATTAAAAGGAATTGTTCAATTAAGTTTACATTTATAATCAATATCATGCTTTCAAATTGTTATGTAAGGTTTTTATCAATCTCTCATTCTGCTAAAAGCTCATTGATGTGTGGGAGTTCACTTTGCAAGTTAAAAGGTTTCAAAAATTTGTCTCAAGGTTATTGTTTAATTTCCTCATGAAGGTAAAAGTTTGAAAAATTGTACATTACTCTTATTGACCCCCCCCTCTCAAAGTAATTCATCCTCCAACAAGCCCAACTAGGCTGGTTTCATTTCTTCATGTCTAGTCTGAGAGTAGCCCGACTAGACCATCTTGACATCATTATGTCTAGCTTGAGAGTAGCCCGACTAGATTTGACCATTCAAACAATGCATCCCTTGAGTGGACCCTCCTTCCTTTTGAAGGCTTCCTGAGGTACCCCTTTCAAAGTCTTACTGTGATCCCTAAAATGTTAAGTCCTATTATGAGATGCTAAAAAAACTATTAATGCAATAAAAGAAATAACATAAAGAGTACATCTCAAGATTAGCCTAAACAAAGAAATTGCAAAGAAGTAAGATAAAAAATTGATAAGTGATTATACCTCTTTTGTGCTGCTTCTTCCTTGGGTGGCCCTTGATCTTTGGATGTTTTGTGTGCTCTTTTGATGGAAAGCTAAATCAAGTATGCAAAGTGATATTCAAGATGAGTGAAGACATGGTAATGGTGAACTAAAAATACTATGGTAAAGGCAAGAGAAGTTCAAATGAAGAATTTGCAAGAGTTCTGATGCAAAAAGATTGATTGATTAAATGAGAGAAAGGATGGGATATTTATAGAACAATTTGATTTATCTAGAGAATTCAATAGTTGAGATTAAGCCAACAAGGTCAAGATGGAGGGCTATGGCGAGTTGAGGACTCACAAGCCCTCACATCTTGACATGTGGAATGTGAGATGGCCTAGGGTGGGATGATGTGGAAATGAGGTGGAAGAGAGGTACATGATGTGTAGGAAGGACAAGTAGCTTGTAGGTACCTTGGGGGATGAGAAGATTTCCTCAAAAAGGAACTCCTTGTCCCCAAATGAGAATGAAAAAGACATTTGAGGAATTTTAGAATTTCTCAAAAATTTCCATGGGAAATGGGAAACTGGTTGGAGAAATAAATGTGAATTAAAAATTCACATGCTTGAGAGAGTCTAATGGATAGGAGAGGGTTTCCAAAAATATGGGGATTTGCCACATGTGACTGATGTCACAAGTCAAAATTTGTAGAAGTCCTTGGCACATGTAAAATGACAAGTCAAGTCTTCTAGAACTTGCATGGGGATAGGGTAAACCATGGAAGGATAATAGTGAATTAAAAATTCACATGGGAAAGAGAGCCAAGGCCAAGAAAGGCAAGTGGAAATGTTGACTAAAAAAGGTATCCTAAATGTGGCTAATGACTTTGATTAAGGTTATGCAAACACAATATTAGGATAATTAATGAGAGATTAGAGGCAAGTGGGCGATTATGGAGGATGTGACACTAATATTTATTTAGTGATGCACCTTCTAATCATGTATTAATTAATTTATTCTAGATTAAAAGAGGATTATGGAGAATGTGACAAGGAGAGAGTTAAAGAGGGATTAAAAATTGGTTTTAATCCAAATAGGTCAAATGACTAAATTAAATAAATTGTCTTATTTATTTAATTCAGAGAAGAAAAGGTGTAAGGTAAAGTATATAATTATTCAATTACATACTTTTGGAACCTTAGGTAGAAAATGAATTAATGATTAAATAAATTATTTAATCACTATTAATGAAATAGATGAATAGAGTGGACGATTTTGGCCATGTGGAAGTGATCAAATTTAGATGTCTACACTTTTCCACTCTTGCAGGTACTATTAGAATAACCATGCTTCGAAGAAAATAAAATGCAGATGACTCTATAAAGGAAGTAACCAGAAAATGATGCTCCAATGTGTGGAGGAGGACCCGAGTTGTCCAATTAGGGGGGGAATGGATGAAGATGCTCCAATCCTACAAGAGAATGACTATGGCAGGGAAATAGATAAATGGGAAGGGTATGCCCCCTCGAGAGGATAATGGGGGAAAAAGAGTGGTCCCAAGTGACTTCTTGATAGGAAGAAATGGATTGTATGGTTGGAAATATTGCAAAAAATTAGGCAACTTTTCCTTTTGAATGAATTAAATCAGACAAACGGTTTGCAAATGGCAGCCCTAGGAAGGGAAGGAATTAGTCAAAGGATAAAAAGGTCAATAAGAGGTTAAAAATACCCCTAAAAAAGGGAGGGAAAAAGACTATAAGGTAATTTTATAAATTACCTCACCTAATTTGCACTATAGTAGTTCAAAGAAGAGGAGAGGAGAGGAAGCAGATGAGGAGCGAGGATGTCACAGGATAATGACACTGAGATCATCCACCGGGTGGATGAAGTTTAGAACATCTATAGTCAGCAGGGTGTGCCCCACCAGGTTAGCAACAAAAACCTATATGCATTGTGTTTGTAATTTAAATCCATTTAAAATTTTTTTTTGTAAAATGTAAGAAACAGATTTTTTGGACAGGTTAGAGAAGAAAAATGGGTAGACGGGAAAAAATAGGAAAAAGGGGGGTGAAAAAAGAAAACAATTGATTTGAAAACAGAGGGGAGAATACGCCCTCCTACAGGAGGGTGGGTCTGGCCCAACATAGGGTGAATCCACCCCGACACTAGGCGAGTCCACCCAGGCTCAAAGTGGGTCTACCCTAGCACGGGCAGGTCTGCCCCGGAGCTAGGCAGGTCCACCCCAGCACAAGGTGGGTCCACCCCAACTCAAGGCAGGTCCTCCCCAACATGGGGCAGGTCTGCCCCAGAGTGGGGCAGATAGGCTCACCATTGGGGGCGAATCTGCCCTAGCATGTGGCATGCGCCGTCACATCTAACGGTGGCCCCACCGCTCAGCACGGGGTGCCAACCTATGGCTAGTAGTGACATCGCTGCCCAGCTGTGGGTGGAGCTGCCTCGGCTCAGAGCGGGTCTGCCCTGGCTCGGGGTGGGTCTGCCCCATGGTCAGGGGCAAATCTGCCATGGTGCGGGGCAAATCTACTCCGCGGCTAGCGGCAAGTCTACCCCAACTAAGGGTGGGCCCACCCCATGGTTGGGGGAAGATATGCCCTAGCTCAAGAGGGAGTGGAGGGGGCGAGAGTGCGAAGGAGTGAGAAGAGAGAGAAGAGAGAGGAGATAAAGAGAAAGAAAGAGAAAGTCTCGAGGCCAAAAAAAAGAGATTAACAAGGTGAGTGTTTATGATTGTAGAGTTTTGGTCGATTACGGACACATGAGCAGAGGCCGAAGGCACTAGCAGTGACCATAGTGGCCATGACTAGGGTGGACTATGCTACATTGGACTAGGCGGGGTTACTGCACTTAGTGCAGTTTCAAGTGATGAGAGCACATCGAGTGATGCTTACAACCGTGATAGGGAGATGGAGTACAGTGACATCGACCTTGAATCTTTCGACAGGGGAGATGATAGTGACACTAGAGGACGTATGGCAGATTCTGAGGCTTGCCATAGGGGGCCGATTAGTGAGTGAGGTGGTGTCTAGAGGAGCACAATTGGATGAGACCGTTCTAGTCTTATTTGGGCCAAATGATTTGCCGATATAGAGGGGTCAGTTAGATGTAGACAGATTTTTGGCCTTGGGGTTGCTAGCATTACCACTGTATTTGTGTTGTTTGATTAGTGGAATACTACTTTTGGACTAGAGCAAGTGATTCTACAGCTTATGGTATATGGAGGTGATTTGACATATTGTCGAGTGGTGGGAGGGAGTTTTTCTAGGGGTCATGTGTATTGGCATAGTTATATCAAGACATGCATGTGATCTTCTATTGGGGGATATAGAGCGTGACGCATAAGACACTATTACAAGTGTGGGGTTGGGAGCATATTATGGTGACGAGACCCATAGTGGTGAGGAGAGGAGAGTTGGATAAGAGAGATTCAGTTGCTTGGTGGTACGGGGAAGCCAGGGGCTGTGTCCTATAGTGTGAGATGCAGGGAGAGATGGATGAGTTGAGTTGAGCATTTGATGAGTTACGAGAGGAGGACATAGTATTGTGGCCCTATATGTATCAGTGGTTTAGGGGATGGAGGGCCAAGGAGGAGAGACATCAGGGTTTCTTTAGATGTAGATGTCTCTTGATTGGGATTCAGCCACACATAGTGGAGTCGCATTGACTAGATAGAGTGGAGAGGCAGTTTGGATACATGCAAGATATTCTAGTAGCACCGACTATATTCCGTTGGCTTACTAGAGAGGTGTAATGGGGAGTAAGGCTATCAGCGAGGGAGGCGTGGGGGATGGTAGTTGGGGTGCCCTATTTAGGGAGGGTGATGGGTCTAGAGCATGCCGAAGTGACAAATCAATATGCTCAGTTGTTGTCGCAACCACTAGTGGGAGAGAATTACATCAGAGGAACCAATTGAGGGAGCCATGGAGTCAAGGCTAGAAGATGAGAAAGAGAAGCGGGACAAGAGAAGAGGCTACAGGGGGTGGGGGGGACAGGAGCAGAAGAGAAAGGAGGAGGTAGAGAGACAACAAGGTGTGGGGCATTAGAGTGATGGGGTGGATGGGGGTGGGGCTAGAGGTCAGCTAGAGAGGAGGAGGAGGAGGTGACATCAAAGTTGGGCTAGGAGAGATGTGGGGGAGGACATGGAGGAAGGAGGGCTATGGGATGGGAGAGGGCTAGAGACAGATGTGGCGAGACTAGGGAGTGATCCGGAGGTGGAGATGCTAGCGGTGGTTGAGGGGAGGGTTGTTGGACATACAGGGATTGGTGGTATAGTATGGCGGAGGTGAGTGCAGGTGAGAGCCAAGCAGGAGGAGGCAAGGGACATAGATCAAAAAGAGGGAGCAAAGGGGGTGAGTGATGTTAGAGGACATCTCAGGATGATGACCGAGAATAGACAATAGAGGAGGGTCCAGCCAGAGATCCAAGCAGAGTAGGACTCCCATACTATAGGGATGGGTGAGGATGGAGAGGAGTTAGAGGGGGAGAGGTGAACTGGAGGGAAACTAAGGAGACTGATAAGGGTGGGGAGGAGAGGACAGCCGAGGAGGATTTAGTTGATCATTCGGGTGGAGTAGGTTTAGGAGGAGATAGAGGGGGAGGCTATGGATGTGGATGTGCAGGTGGTGGAGCCTTTAGCAGTAGTATCGGTGACTTCAGTTAAGGATCCAGTGATTTTACTAAGAGAGTCCCAAGTGAGGCTATGGGTGTTGGAAGAGGAGTTGAGGAGGGTAGAGGTAGAGGTGTAGAGGGTGCAGGAGATAGAGCAAATAGAGTTTGATGTTGTTGTGTCTCAGCTAATGGAAAATGTATGAGATGTTGAGAGAGGGAGGGAGGAGATGTGAGTAGAGATGGAGAGAGTATAGGGTGAGCTGGCTCGGGTGACTTGGGATCGAAATAGGTTAGAGGTAGCAATGACATTAGCACAGATGTGGGGTTAGCTAGAGCTAGTAGGGGGAGGAGATCATGTCTCAGTGGAGCTTTTTCAGCGAGATGAGAGGGAGATGGAGACACTAAGAGTAAAGATGGTAGGAATGCTAGGGGAGAGGAAAAATTTGTAGGAGAGGGTATCTACTGTAGACGTATCCTTAAAGGAGATGAGACTGAGGGCCAAGGCAGCAGAGGTTGAGTTAGAGACAATGTGGAGAGAGAGATATCACATATAGTAGTGAATAGGCCCTCTAGAAGGAGCAAGATAGTGCGCAGGGATAAGTGTAGGCGATATAGGGGGAGAGGGATGATGCGCTAAGATAGGTTCAGATCCTATAGTTTTAGAGAGGTAGCAGTGGCACGGGCGGAGAGTGTAGAGAGGGATATAGGTACGAGGTAGTCACAAAGAGTGCAGGGTGATGGTACAAAGTCAGTCATATAGGGTTTGCAAGTAGAGCTACAGATTGTACAAGCAAAGAGGGAGAGGACCACAAAGCGGGTATGACTGCTAATAGTGGTATAGGAGGCATGAGAGCAGGATAGATATAGGCATGAGCAGAGTATCGCCAAGTTCTAGGCTGGGTAGAGGGATGAGTATATGCATGAGGCAGGCTATTAGAGATGTGCATATGAGTAGGCAGTGCTAGATCCGATGCAGCATACAATGCGGTATGTTAGGCAGGTACCACAGATGTTGATACCATCCTAGTCTTTAGGGACATGGATGAGAGGGTATAGTGATTTTCAGCCGACTCCTTGATTTGGGACTCTGGCTCATGAGTCACAGGGGACTTTGACATATAAGGGACCGGTACCTGAGTCTCCTCAAAGGTTAGGTGTGGGCAGCTCAGGATAAGAAAAGGATAGGTGATAGGATATAGGTGCTTTGATAGGTATCGGATGGAGGTGTACCACATATTCTTAGATTATGCTTCTTATCTAAGGATGATATGTAGGTGGTTATGATGTGACTATGTTTTGGATATGAACATTGTATTATTTTCATGATGATATGTGTTGGTCCCCATTGACATTATGCTGAGCATTTTTATGACGGATGATTTATGTTATGCATATGGTTTTATATTGATGTTTGTATGATAGATGATGTATGTTATGCACATGTATATGATGAGTTGTGTTGATATGGAGGCTATGACAATGCATGATGTTAATGATTTATATATGTGTTTTTGGATGATGTTAATGATTTATGAATGGTAATGTAATTGTGTATATGATGTAATTAATATGGGCCTAACAATGATGCATAGGTGGGTATAAAAATATATGGAAATATATGGATGAATGAACCTAATGAATTGATGCAATCATGGATAAATGAACCTAAATGAATTGATACAACATGGATAAATGAACCTAATGAATTGATGCAACATGGATAAATGAACCTAATGAATTGATGTAACATGGATAAATGAACCTATATGAATTGATGAAACATGGATAAATGAACCTAAATGAATTGATGCAAATGGATAAATGAACCTAAATGAATTGATGTAATATGGATAAATGAATTGATACAACATGGATAAATGATGAACCTAAATGAATTGATGCAATATCGATAAATGATGAACCTAAATGAAGTGATGCAATATGGATAAATGATGAACTAACACACTAAATATAATGTAGACATAAGCATCAATGGGTAGGTGATAGGCGTATGGTGTGTGGGGCACGGTACCTATCAAGAACCGTAAGGATCCTGAGAAGAAAAGTCAATAAGAAGGAATGAAATTTTGCACAACCAAAAATCAGGAGTCATAGATGTAGGAGCAAGGATGGATGAAGGGGGGATATGCAATGAGATGAAATGTAACATGAATGCAATTTTCCATCCTTTAGAGCACTAATTTTTTCTATAGAATAATACATCGGGGGTCAAGGTATGTAAACTAGGATGGATTAGTGTCTAATGCATAAAAAAACACAACAAACAAGAAGGTTATCACAATACCCCAAAGTCGCGATGCCTTTGGTCGGGTCAACTATTGGAATAACCACAAGCACAAAGGAATGCCCCCACATAACAGAGGATCTAGGAAGAATCTTGGTGGATACCACGTGGAGCATCCCAGTAGACAACAACAATAAAATAGTCAAGAGATGCCCCCGAGTTGACTAGGAAAAACACACCATAATATGATGGATCATGGCGATCTTGACTGGTTAAGTGAGGGAGATCAAATAATAAATAAAAGCCAAAAGTACCAAAAGATCACGTTCAATTGCAAGCACCCTTTGCCATAAGATCTGAAGGATGGATGGGGTTGATGTGGTCTACTAGGAAGGATGCATCCTATGAAGACTCATGATGGATACTAAACTAAACTGACCTAGATGATGTAGGATAATTTCCATTAAGAATATTTCTTGACACAAGAAGATCTTGTTTGTGAAGAATCAGTGATGATAGGGACATACTCGACAACAAGACAAGAAGAGGAAAAGACACAACTTAAAGACATAGGGGCTCAGGGGTTGATCAAAGATCAGCCTTGCCTACATGAAAGTGCAGAGCCCTCATAGTTCAAGAAAAAACCATGGTAAAAGAGCAGAAAGTGGACTGATGGAAAATGATGGATGACCAAGACAAACATAAGCCCTAGGGGTATATCAAAAGATCAACCTTGCCTATGTGAAAGTGTTGGGGCAACGTAGTTCAAAAAGGATGTAAGACCAAGGATGGACAAGATCGAAAAGTGGACCATGAGGATGGACGATGAAGGAAAAAATGCCTTGGGGGCTGATCAAAACATTAGCCTTGCCTACGTGCAAGTGCAAAGGTATCGTAGATCAAGAAAATACATGATGATACCTAGATGGAGACGGACATGATGAGATGACACAAGCTTAGGATGTCAGATAGAGGATGGTGGTCGTCTAATGCTCAACCAAAAATATACCAAGTGATGAGGTGATGGAAGTGGATGGAAAGATATGGGGATTGAGGAGCCGATGGATAAGCCATAAGGTAACCAGAATGCGAGGTAGATAATTATTAAGCCCTATGTGAGAGGTACCTGTTGCCAAGTTTTCACCAATCGTATGTATCCAAGGTGCCCCACAGGGGTAGGTTTCACCATAGGACGAATTATTTCTTTTTACTATTTTTCGGATTTATTTTTATTTTTTTGTATTTTTTGAGATTTTACCAGGAAGGATACCCCAACTAACCTAGGTATAGAATTTATTCAGATGCATGATGTTGATGGGTTCTTCCAAGGGCTTCCCTTTAGGGGTAGATAGACTATAGGCACCAGAACCATACTTTGTGGTCATGACATAAGGGCCCAACCAATTAGCTTCAAACTTACCCTTTTTCTCTCGATCTTGTTGATTCTACTGATTCTCTGTAACGACCAAATCACCAACATTGATTTGGAAAGGGAAGACTTTCTTATTGTAGCTTCTTTTGATTTGGTGCTGATAGGCTTGTAGATGGTTATAAGCCTTGACCCGTTTTTCATCCAACAATTCCAATTGTGCTAGCCGTGCCACTCGGGTGTCTTTGTCAGTGATTAGATTCTTAAGTGATATTTAGAGTGAAGGGATTTCAACTTCGATTGGAAAGATGGCTTCAATTCCATAGATAAGGGAGTATGGAGTAGCACCGGTGGGGGTACTGATGGACATACGGTAGGCCTAAAGAGTAGGATGGATATGGAGGTGCCAATCTTGGCCAGTGCTATTGACCATCTTCTTAATGATTTCGATCAATTTTTTGTTTGTTTCCTACGCTTTTCCATTACCTTGGGGGTAATAGGGGATGGACCAATGATGTTGGATATGATAGGTTTCATAGAGGGACTTCATGCACTTATTCTTGAATGGCTTTCTGTTATTGGTGATGATGGTGGAGGGGATACCATACCTATAGAGTATATGGTAGAGGATGAACTTAGAGATTTGAACACCAGTGATTTGAGTGAGTGGTATGGCCTCCACCTACTTTGTGAAGTATTCAGTGGATGTGATGATAAAAATGTGACCATCAGAGAATGGAGGGTAGATCTTTCCAACCAAGTCAAAACCCTATTGTGAGAACGGCCAAGGTGTCATGATAGGTTGCAACTCTTGTGCCAAGGCGTGAATCAAATCTGCATGTTCTTGACACAGAAGACACCTTTTGAAAAATTCACAAGCATCGTGTTCCATTCTAGGCCATTAATACCCTGCTCTTAGAATCCTTTTGGCTAAGGTCATACCATTAGAATGGGCCCCACAAATACTGCTATGCACTTTTGTTAATGTCATGTGGGCTTCAGTTCCATCTAAACAACGGAGGACAGTTCCATCATACCCATGTCGATAAAGTGTGTCACTGGTGATTGTGTAGTGGGAAGTGCATTGGATAAATGATTTATGGTGGTTTCTTGTGAGATCAGGTGGGAGGGTGTTGTCATGAATATAGGTGTAAATTTTGTGGTACCAAGGGGATTCAGGACATACAATATTACACACCATGTCACTCTCAGGGATCTCATATGTTGGGATTAGGATTTGCTTGACTAGGAACTGATAATCTATGCAGTCCTTTGGCATGTCAAGGAGAGAACCAATGGTAGCCATGGCATCTGTTGCCTTATTATGGAGTCTTAGGATCTGTTCAAATTGGATGAAGGTGAAATATTTATTGAAGTCATCCACCATGCGTTTGTAAGGAAATAACTTGTCATATTTTGTTAGAAACTCATCATTGACTTGTTTTATAACTAACTGGCAGTCACAAAACACTTGCAGATGAGTGATGTGTGATTGAACTGTGATTCTAAGGCCTTTGAGAAGGGCTTCATATTCGGCGATGTTGTTGGTGTAGGGAAAAGCCAATTTGAATGATTTTGGTATGTAATCGCCTTGGGGGGTGATAAGCAAGACTCCTGACCTCAATCCATTATTAGTGTGTGATCCATCAAATTATATTGTCCATGTGGTAGCTTCTGATACTACAAAGACTCCTTCATCTTGAAATTTGACTTTTATGGGATAGGCATCTACTAATAGAGCATCTACCAACTGATCTGCTATTACCTTTCCTTTGATTTCTTTTTTGTCCACATATTCTATATCAAATTCACTTAGAAGCATGATCCATTTAGCCATTCGGCCAATTAGGGTTGTCTTAGATAATAGGTACTTGAGGGGGTCAACTTTTGATATTAAGTTTACTAGATAGCTAAGCATATAATGACGTAATTTTTTTGTACTGAAGACCACAGTGAGACATGATCTCTCCATTGGTGAATAATTAAGTTCATAACCAACTAGTGTTCAGCTAATGCAATAGATTTCTCGATCTTTTGAGGATTCATCATCTTGTTCCACCAATGCCCCCAATGCAACTGAAGTGGTAGAGATGTATAGCAAGAGGGGATTTCTAGGGATAGGTGGCATCAAAATTGGTGTGTGGGCCAAGTATTCTTTGATCCTATCAAAACCCAACTCACACTATTGATTCGATTTGAAGGTGGTTTCTTTCTTTAGAAGGTGAGTGAATGACTGACATTTATCTGCAAGCTAGGCTATAAATTGACAGATGGATCATAGCTTTCCTTGAAGGCTCCTTAATTGTTTTAGGTTTCTAGGTGGAGGCATATCCATGATAGATTTTAATTTAGGAGGGTCAACCTCAATGCTCCTTTGGGAGACTATGAAGCCAAACATTTTCCCTGACATGACACCAAACACACACCTTTTAGGATTTAGTCTTATCTTGTACTGCTCCAAGCGCTCGAAGATCTTTTTCAGAATGGCAGGGTGCTCTTCTCTGGTTCCAGATTTTCCAAGCAAGTCATCAACATAATCTTCCATGATAATGTGGATGAGGTCATGGAATATAACAGTCATTTCTCATTGATATGTTACCCCTGCATTTTTCAGGCCAAAGGGCATGAAATTATAACAAAAGGTACCCCAAGGTTTTATAAAAGTGGTTTTGTGTTGATTTTCAAGGGAAATTCAAATCTGATTATAGCCAAAGAAGCCATCCATAAGGGATAACATCTTGTTTCCTATAGTAATGTCGACCAACATGTTGATGTTAGGAAATGGGAAGTCATCTTTTGGATAGGATTTGTCTAGATCTCAAAAATCTATGCAAATCTTGATGTCTCTGTTAGGTTTAGCAATAAGTACTATATTGGAAATCCAATCAGAATAATCAATGGGTCTAATAAAGCTAGCATCTAGTAATTTCTCCAATTCTTTTTTAACTAATAGTGCTACTTGTGGGTGCATCTTTTAGAGCATTTTCTTGATAGGTTTGGCATCTGGATGGACATCCAAATGGTGTACAAGAGGGTTAGGATCTAGGCTAGGCATATCAAAATAAGCCCATGCAAAATTGATAACCCCTTCTCTGAGAATTTCAACAATAGTAAAATACTCTGCTTTTGATAAATATTTTGCTACATAAGTGATCCTTGGATTTTCTTCTATCCCCAAATTTATCTCCTGCATCTCTTCAATGAGAAGAGAAGACTGCTCAGGTATTTGTGTTCCCACAATGGGAAGATGAACATCCCCATCTTCTAGTGCCGTATTGAGGTTTTCACTATCAGATAAACCCTTTGTTTTTACTTTTTCCTAGTCAAAAAGTGCCTCAGTGAGGTTTTCACTTGATGACCTATTTTTTTTTTGTTTCATTTTTCTTCTGCGGTTGGGGCATTCATCTTCCCCCAATCCCATGAGATGTACATAGGTATCCTCTAAGGGCAATGTTTCGATAGGTGCACTACCTTGTAGGTCATGATCTATAAGTTTAGGATGTTTGAGGGATAAGGTTATGGTGTAAACAAACAAGCATTCGAACATGGCAGGGAGGTCAACATGATTCAAATCATCGTATGCATGTATGATGGACTCTTCTTTTGGTATGTCTTCGAGGGAACCCTCATCAGCACTAACATTGTTATAAGTGCTAGAGGATGTCGTAGGAACCTTCTATTTAGTATCATAACCCAAGCCTAAATTTCTTGGTCAGATGTTATTTACTTCAATGGTTTGGAGTTTTCCCTGTTCTTCCACACCAAGGCCTCTGCCTTCGTATGACACTTTTCAATAAACTTGGAGGCACATGGATAAAATTCTTGAAATTATTCTATAAGGGGACATGGTGGCTCAGGTTCCTATTGATAAACCCATTGGCTAATATCAGCTTCCATTTGATCCTGGAGGGATCCTAGATCATTGAATATTGTCAAACCCATGTTCTTGGAGGTGAGTGTAAGTGTCTTTTCTTGTAATTTTGGTACTGGTAGAGTTAGTTGTCCATATGTATGCGGAGAGGGTGGCATAGTTGCCACATTTAGTGTGGTATGCCTTTTGTATTCGCCACATCCCTTGTCTATGATCTGGACATTGGTGATGGTGTAGATGAGGTGCTTAGTGTATTGGTGGATGGATGAGAATCAGATGTTTGGGATGCCCCCATTTCGACTCCTGAATAGTAATGTGATTGCAGAAAGGAAGCTTCCAAGGCCCAACAATATTCAAAAGGTTGGGGACCCGCTTGTATGGTAACTTCCATTCCTTGAAATGGGAACTTTAAACATTGATGATAGGTGGATGGGATGGCTTGCATAGAATGAATCCATGGATGACCAAGAATGATGTTATATGGAAGGTCAAGGTCTAGAACATGACACATAGTGTATTATACAATGGGGCCCACTTGAATGGGGAGGCAAATAATTCCTTCTAAATCCTACTCCACATTATCATATGCCTTGATGGTGATAACTTGACTTCTCAAGTCTGCCTGGGTGTATCCAACATGTTGTATGAATTTTAATGTGCAAAGATTTAGGGCTGAACCATTATCTACTAGTACCCTTTTTACATTTTGAAAATTTACACCAACCTTGAGATGGAGGGGGTGGTTGTTGTGGCTAAAGGCTAACTAATAGGTTGATGAGAGATTTCCCACCAATGCTTGGAATTGGGTGGGGTCAATATCATCAGGCACTTGTGTGTTTTGCAAAGCCTTAGTCAAGATGTCTTGATGCACGAGATATGACTTAAGCAGATCTAAGATGGATATTTGGGCTGCAGTCTTGCCTAGGTGGTCGAGGATATTATATCGTGAACTAATGGATGGTCATTGGGTAGATGGAGGAGCTGCTAGGGCTGTGATGCGGGTTCACCGAGTGGTAACAACATATTGTGCATCTTTTCCTTTGACATGTATCATAGATACACAAGGCTCCACTTGTTCTACATATCAGACCACACCTTGGTAATTTTATGGCACATTTTTATAGCTCATGTTACTGGTATTGTTACCTTGATTGTTGTTGCTTTTAGATCTAGGATTAGAGTTGGAAGTACTAGGAACCTAATTGTGGTTAGGAAAATTGTTTTGATATATCTAGAGTTGAGAATTGGATGAATAATATGTGTGAGAATCTACATGGATTTCACCTTGATCGATGAGGCCTTGAATGTAATATTTTAGGACTTGAAATTTATCTAAGGTATGTCCCTTAATCTTGTGAAATTAACAATATTTGTTGTCATTAAACCAAGCAGGTTTTGGTTTAGACATATTAAGAGGTTTGGTGACAAGATATGTGATGGGATAATTGGCTTGAAGAAGCTTGTTAAACACCACGCTAAGGGGTTCTCCCAACTGAGTGAATTGTCATTTATTCTCCCCTTGGTTATTTTGGTTGGACTGTTGTTGTGGTGCCCCTTGGGGGATGAATATGGTGTTCTGGACTGACGACTTTTACTAAAGAGGGTATTTTTGTGTGGTGGTGGCCACCTAAACATGTTTGGTGTTAGTGACACCATCATTGACAACATTTTTATTTGTATTCAAATAACGAGGTTTATCCTTAAAGGATTTCTCTTTATTAGAATTAAAAAATTTGACTTTCCCTTTTGCAACAAGGGCTCATTCCAAGATGGACCCTTCTCCACAAGTGTCGCAAATGTGGTGATACAATGGAGTTGGAAGTTAGGAGCCATATCTAGGTGGGAATTTTTGATAAATAACGTGACCATGTCTTTTTCTAATGGTGGGAATTCCATCCTGTTGGCCAAGGCATGCCATCTTTGCAAGTATCTTGTAAAGGTCTCTCCATCACCTTGTTTCTCTTTCAGGAGATCGAGTGTGTCAATATCCTTCTCTAGATGAAAAAAGAAGTGGGAGATAAATTGTTTGGATAATTGTGCAAAGGTTTTGAAAGATCCTTTTTCAAGGCCCATAAACCAGTTAAGGGAAACTCCTTTTAGAATTTTAGGGAAAAGCCGGATAAGATAATTTTCATTATGCATGACCTCTTGGAAATGGACATAATATTCTTGAAGGTGAGCTCTACGGTCCCTGGTTCTTTTGTATTTATCAAATTTTGGTATATCAAAATGCTTGGGGAAAGGAACCAAGGAGATGGAGGGATCAAAAGGATAAGGACATATGCCCTCAAACTTGAATGTTTGTTTACCCGTTCCAACTTGTAGATCCTTTAATGCTACTTTTACTTCTTCCAAGTCTTTATTGATAGGAGTCATGGGAGTCAAAGTGGATTGATTGTATAGATAGTGTTTTGGATATGATGAGGATGGCCCTACCATTGTCGGATCATAGACAGGTTGAGTTAGATACGAGTGTGTTTGTTGATTATAAGTGGATTCATAGTTGGATGATTGATTGTGATGAGTGGGAGCCACTTGTTGGTAAGGCGATTATTGTTGATAGTAGGAAGCGATGGAAAAGTCTTGTTGTTGTGTAGAATTTTGGTAATATATGGAGGTAGGGCCTCTTTGTTGATGTGATGATGGTTGTTGGTGATAGGAAATGTAAGGTTCCCCCTGCTGATAATTTGGTTGTTGTTGAAAGTAGGGCGGATAGGATTGGTATTGTTGCACAATGGTGGGTTGTTCAGTGGCATATGGGGATGGATTCGATGGTTTTTGGTGGGGATGATTTTGAGGCTCCAAAGGATTGGTGTAAGGTGTTGGTTGGGTCTATTTTTGGTTTTGATCATTCTGATGAGGAATCATATTGAGATGGGATGGAACAGTGTATGTGCTAGAGGGATGATAGAGGTACTTAGTAAGTAGATTATGGTTGTTTTGTAGGGGTCGTTGTTGTAGTTTTTGTCGATGACATGGTTGAGATGAGATATGTTGTTGCTAGGGGGCAGCCACAAAAGGGCTATGTGGTGGTTGTTGTGGCTGTGAGGTAGGATGCACTACTTGATGTGACAATTGTGTAAGAATGGTAGTGTGTTGCAGATGTTGTGGATGCAAGGGTTGAGATGAAGCTAGAGTGCTAGTAGTATGTTTTGGTGGTGCTAGTAGTGTGGAGGATTGGTGTGGATTATTTGGAGTTTTTCAAAATGAAAGAGGTAGAAAATTGGTAAGTATAGGTGTGCCTCCAATATTAGGATATGTGGGAGGAAGCAGTTGAGTAGATGGGATCCCTAAAATGTGTTCCTATTATGAGATTCTAAACAAACTATTAATTCAATAAAAGAAATAACATAAAGAGTAAACCTCAAGATTAGCCTAAATGAAGAAATTACAAAGAAGTAAGATAACAAATTGATAAGTGATTATACCTCTTTTGTGCTTCTTCTTCCTTAGTTGGTCCTTGATCTTTGGATGTTTTGTGTGCTTTTTGGATGGCAAGCTAAATCAAATATGCAAATTGATATGAAAGATGAGTGAATACATGGTAATGGTGAACTAAAAATACTATGGTAAAGGCAAGAGAAGTTCAAATGAAGAATTTGCAAGAGTTCTGATAGAAAAATATTGATTGATTAAATGAGAGAAAGGAGGGGGTATTTATAGAACAATTTGAATTCTCTAGAGAATTCAATGGTTGAGATTAAGCCAACAAGGTCAAGATGGAGGGCTATGGTGAGTTGAGGACTCACAAGCCCTCACATCTTGACATGTGGAATGTGAGATTCCCTAGGGTGGGATGATGTGGGAATGAGGTGGAAGAGAGGTACATGATGTGGAGGAAGGACAATTACCTTGTAGGTACCTTGGGGGATGAGAAGATTTCCTCAACAAGTAAGTCCTTGTCCCCAAATGAGAATGAAAAAGACATTTGAGGAATTTTAGAATTTATCAAAAATCTTCATGGGAAATGGAAAGTGGTTGGAGAAATAAATGTGAATTAAAAATTCACATACTTGAGAGAGTCAAATGGATAAGAGAGGCTTTCCAAAAAGATGGGGATTTGCCACATGTGAGTGATGTGACAAGTCAAAATTTGTAGAAGTCCTTGGCACATGTAAAATGACAAGTCAAGTCTTGTAGAACTTGCATGGGGATAGGGTAAACCATGGAAGGATAATAGTGAATTAAAAATTCACATGGGGAAGAGAGGAGCCTTGGGTGAATAAATTTGAATTAAAAATTCACGTGGGAAAGAGAGTCAAGGCCAAGAAAGGCAAGTGGAAAGGTTGACTAAAAAAGGTACACTAAATGTGGCTAATGACTTTGATTAAGGTTATGCAAACACAAGATTAGGATAATTAATGAGAGATTAGAGGCAAGTGGGAGATTATGGAGGATGTGACACTAATCTTGATTTAGTGGTGCACCTCCTAATCATGGATTAATTAATTTAATCCAAATTAAAAGAGGATTATGGAGAATGTGACAAGGAGAGAGAAAAAGAGGGATTAAAATTTTATTTTAATCCAAATAGGTCAAATGACTAAATTAGATAAATTGTCTTATTTATTTAATTCAGAAAAGAAAAGGTGTAAGGTAAAGTATTTAATTATTCAATTACATACTTTAGGAACCTTAGGTGGAAAATTAAATAATGATTAAATAAATTATTTAATCACTATTAATGAAATAGATGAATAGAGTAGATGATTTTGGCCATTTGGAAGTGATCAAATTTAGATGTCTACACTTACAACTTAGTGATGGTCTATGTGAATATCTATTCACTGGCTTGCGTGACCACTTCTTTATGTGTTCTATATGTGGGTAAAAATGTCACCATCTATGACTCTGTGAAGTCCCCTTTACTCGGTCTCCCTCATGTGAGAGTTCTTGGTGGATACCATCCTAATAGGTTTGCGGGTCTGTAAGGCACTTTCTTGGTTTCCTTCATGTGAGAGTTCTAAGAGGATACCTTCCTTGCAGGTCTACAGGTCTATAGGGTGCTTTCTTGGTTTCCTTCATGTTAGAGTTCTTGAAGGATATCTTCCTTGCAGGTCTGTGGGACTGTAAGGCACTTATTGGTTTCCTTTATCTGAGAGTTCTTGGAGGATGCCTTCCTTGCAGGTCTACGAGTCTGTAAGGAACTTTCTTCAATTCCTTCATGTGATAGTTCTTAGAGGATGCCTTCCTTGTAGGTCTATGAGTTTGTAAGGTGCTTTCTTGGTTTCCTTCATGTGAGAGTTCTTGGGGGATATCTTCCTTATAGGTCTATGGGGCTGTAAGGTGCTTTTACTAGTTTCCTTCATGTGATATTTATTGAAGGATACCTCCCTTATAGGACCATGAGCCTATAAGGAACTTTCAGACTTCAGCTTTGTGGTTCCCAAGAACTATGAAGTCCTTTCCTGCATTTCCAATTTTGCTAGACCATTCTTTGATTCCTCGTCGGTTCAGGTATACATTTATTACTTTGTTACTTTCTTACTATTCTACTTTACTGAAGCACTTGTCACTATTCATTCTCACTAAAGTCAGGGAAAAATGTACGAGCATGAATTTGCACCCCTAACAAAAAATTCCACTTTCACCCCTTTACACTTTAGAAAATTGAAAGCGGAGGTTTAATTCCACTTAATCCCACTACTTGCATTCCACTTGGCACCCTATTTGTGTGTCAGTGGGGGAATTTTTGTCGAGGATGCCTGCATGGTAGGTAGAAATTCGCACGATGTGCTTACATCCCTTGTAGATTCCTATGGTTGGAGTCTGTAGAGACATTACACTCTCAATTGGGAGTTGAAGGGTAATGCTCTTCTTTGGCTAGATGACTCGAATATGGTTTTTTTTCATCCATATCTTCATAATATTCACTCTTTGATCCATAGCTCTCTTTAGAAAAAGTTTGGATAGAGTTTTGTGAGATCTTGAGTTCATCACTTCACATTTCCTCCACTCTTTTGAACATCCTCTTAAGCTTTATAGCAACATTCTTCACTCCATTGCAGCAATCTACCAGTCCATCACTCTGATAGTGTGAGCATGAGACATACATCATGACAATAGAGGCTTGAGTTCCTCTCATTCACTGCTCCACAAGCCTTGAGTGCTTTAGACAAAGGTGGTAAGCTCCTCTCATATCCTCTATCATATTCGATTTAGTAAGCACATATTATTTTGTAGTGTGTCTTGCATACATAGCTTGTATTTTGGTTCTTTATCTCTATTTCTATCATTGCAATCTTGGCTATTCATGGAGGTGGAAACACCAAAATGGGGGTTTGACTGAGACAGGGGCCTAACCAACCCCAACAATTTCCCTCTTTGTTGAGTGCAGGTTGAGAGATATTGAAACAAGCTAGTGAGAGGATTGTTCTACGAAATCATCTTCGTCACCCTTGTGGTAATATAATTATTCTATCATGCCCATATTTACCTTTCTATTTTCTTAGTCTTGTTCTTTACTTCCTAAAACTACTAGACTAGATTGTCAGTCCTTTCTTGGGATTCCAACCTTGTTTCTCTAGTTTTCTACCCATATAGATGCTAGCACACCTGTGAGATGTCGGCATGTTGTGCTGTCATCCTATAACCGCATTTTTGTCCTTGGATAGAGAGCTATTTGAGATGTAGAGTTGACTCTGGAAAGTGACTCATCTAGTCTCCCTTCAGCTCTCGAGATTGTAGAGTGATTGAAGGACACATAGTCCTCATCATTCTTATTTTTTCTATCCTAACTATCCTTTAAACTGAGGTAAGCTAGGGAAGCCTTTCCACTCTTGGAATTTTGTGCCCTAGGGTCTTGTAGTGGGTAGCCCCCCTCTCTTACACAAACCATCCACCTTTTCTTAAGTATTCCTTTCTTCTCTCTTCTTGTGGGATCCTTCCCACCATAGTTCACCCACCTCCACCAAACTCCACTCTCAACTTCCACCCTTGTTGGAATTAACCCACTATAATATGTCCTCCTCCTCCATGAACATTTTGAAGAATGGTCATTTACTACACTCATGCATGTAGTTACAATAAAATCATTAAAATCAAATATTTCCATTACTCCTTTTTTCACTTATGAGATCTCTTCATTTTTTTCTTATGCCATTATCAACATCATGGATTTTCATAGGCTACACCTCATCTATCAACATCTCCACACTCTCTACTTCCTTAAACTCAAATGAATGTAAATTAATACATTCTTCACAATTACTACAATTAAATTTTACCTTTACTGCTAAAGTATTTTCTCTTCCACCTTCAATTGCAATATTTTTGTCTTCACTGTTTATCACCTCCATCATCTTTATATCCTCTAAAGGAAAAATTATTTCTGAACTCCTTGGTTCTTCTACAACAGCTATAACTTGCAACTTCACCTCCATCATGCCTTCAAAGAGACATATTTTAGATAAAAACTCTTTCATATTTTTATATCCTTCTTTTCATCCTCTACCTCTATTGCAACCATGTTTTCTTTTACTTTAACAACACATACTTTTGTTGTAATTTTCTTATCTCCTTTGTCTTTCTCTTCATCTTCCTTTTCATCATTTTGTATAAGGATTTCTTCAAGCCTCACTACTACAAAAAAAATTCTTCCACCACTCACCACTACTACAACTTGTCTCTCATTATCTTCTCCATTTGTGTGGGCTTCCCCCACATGTTCATCCTTATATTCAACCCTTACCAAAGGGCTGCAACACTCTTTCTTTTTTCTATTCTTTTTATTTTCCTCTTTCAAGAGAAGATTCTTCTTCACATAATCCCAGTTCCTCTTTAATCTTATTTTACAATATATTTACTTCAGCCTATGGATTTTCAATTCTTCTTAGTGCTTCCTATTTTCCACTTCTTTCCAATTTTTTCCCAAAAATGGAATTACCAAGGCTCTCCTTATGACCCATCCCATATTTCCTTTTAACATAACATATTTAGTGCAATCTCTCATAATTTACATCCAAAATTGCAAGCCCTAGTGCAAATTGCCTCAAGTTTGATAATCTATCTATATACTCAAGAACTCTTGCTTTGATACCATTGATGCAAGAGGGAATCCCCTTACAAATATGAAAAATCACAACACAACCCAAAATTTTAGAACATATGCAAGAAGGAAAATAATATATTTATCTAATCAAATATGAAATGAGATTATAAAAATATGGAAGCTCTCAAGCTCCCTTACACATGGGCTTTATACATACAAAAATATGCAACAATGGTGTCTTCAATACTATGCTCAAACTAACAACATCTAGTTAAATGTAAACCTACAACTCCTTAAGGCCAACCTCTCAAAATCACTAAACACTAATATATATAAGTTTATGTGGAAAAATATAATGTGCTATTTCAAAACAATATGCAAAAAACCTCCTTGAAAAATCCATGCCCCATTTGAGGAGAAAGAATAAAATAATAAAAAATACTAAATGATTACATGGCCTTCACATGGTCACCTAAACCTCAGCCAACCAAGCCTGATCAAATTGAATATTTTCTTAATCTCTTATGGTTCCAATGACTCCATGTAAGAATATCTTGTTGAACACCTAGAATATTGAGAATGGGGTTAATCAATACTATTTTAAACCATTTAAAAATTTAAACATCCAAACCACATAGCTCATTCAACTGTAATAATGAAAGAAAGCATGAAACATTAAATAGCAACTCATAACACATGAACACCAAGTTTTTTATGTGGAAAATCCAAAATGGGAAAAAAAATTATGACCATTAGCTCACAATATACTATAATTGGTTATAGTATATTTATAGACATGCTCATTGCAAGTGGACTCAATAGGTCCACAAAGAAAAAGTTAAAATAGAGATAGTGGTTCATATCCTAGTTTAAATTTTTACAATTTCATCTATCATATGCATGAAATATAGCTCCAATGAAGCTCAATAAACTAAATTTACACTCTTCATCTGATTTTGATCTAATACTCTTCTTTCTTTTTCATTTAGGGCAGATTCAAATAGATGGGGAGCCAAATTGTGGTAATTTAAAAAAAAACTTCTAATAGACTATAACGTGAGTGTGTTATAACGTGCTCACATTATGGTTTGGTGTGCCAAACCTAAGGATCAGCCACATCAAGCCTATTCCATGCCCATGTTGATTATTTTTTGTGCTACCCATAGCCAATAACCATTCTCTTGCATGCTAATGTTTTGGGAGGAGATAATCTTTCAACTTTTTCATCAATTTGTTGCTATTTCGTCGCTAGGATGTTGCCACATTAACGGAGAGGTTGAATAGGTAAGCATTGTTTGTTTTTTGTTGTAAATTTGTTAGTTTTAGCTTTTTTTTATATTCATTTATTGAATTTTTAGGAAATCTTAATGATCTTGGAAACCCTCTTAAAAACCCTCATGAAAAATCCTTAACCAGAGAAACAACAACATGAACAAAATACTCAAGTTCGAAAACAACAACAACAATCTCCTCCACCAATCCGTCAACATCCTCATGGAACTAAGAAAAATTTAATGGGGTTAATTGAAAATAATGAAAAAAAAATTGAGGATTTAGTCACGAGGTTGAATGATCCAACACGTTCAACAATGGAGAGAAGAAAACTTGCAAATTGACTTAAAGAATTGTTAAAACATGTAAATGCAATAAAAAAAAAATAAGTGGTTAGAAAGATAGGAGGCAGGTGGCTAGGAATTTGTACCAAGATAAATTATCATATAAAGATGTAAAATATAACAAAATTACAAAATTAGGTTTGTGCTCATTATTCACCAACTCACAAAAAAATCAAAATATTGACCTCAATGCAAAGAGGTTTCATGTCCATTAGTGCCACCATTAAGGGTTTAGGAACTTTTTTGGGGATAGGTGGTACATGGTTTTTGATTACCCACCATCCAACAATTGTGAAGTCCCACAATATTTCCTAGGGAAACTATATGGTGACTTCATCCTGAACAAAATCTCAAATTATTTTGATATGAGGGAATTACAGGGGAGAGGTGGGTGGTCAAATCAAGCTAGACTTGGTGCAATACATGATTCTATCTAGTAAATGAGATGAGCTCTCGCTAGGCCAGATCATGAGCACATTGTTATCCCTTCCATCATGAAGGAGATTGATGAGGTAGAAAATTTGTAGGCTATCACCTCTTTGATCGAGAGTGTCATCTAGCATACTAGTCCTATACTATAGTACCATTTGGGGGAGTCTTCAAGTCATAGGATTCCACCCCTTTCGTGTTAGGCATGTAGGGAATCTTGTTCATATGACCCCACCAACAATTAGGAGGCTACTATGTAGGATGCATCTATAGCTATGGAGATGGTGAGGGCAGTTAACATTTTGAATGAGGCTTATGACATCGATACTTAGGTAAATTTTAGCATTTTCATTGAATTTAATTTCTTAAATTTCAATTTTTAAATTGAATATTAACTAATTTAGCTTTATGATTTTAATAAAATTTCAGGGTCAGAGTGTTGATAATAGATACATCGGCTCTACACCTACTTATTACTCCAATGTATCTACTGTTGAGGTATGTAATTAGTAAAAAATTATAAATTTATTACATGTTAATAACTTTTTTATACAATTGGTATTCTAATATTTGATTTTCGATGTTGAATAGGCTAAAACTGGAGGTTTCGTGTGAACACTTCACAGTGCCAGTGGAGTTAGACAAACCTACATGTAGGTAATAAAATAAATATTTTAACTAATGAGTTGTACTTAATATATTTTTGTAGTTTATATTCATATTGTTGATTACATTGCATTTCAAATATTTCAAACTCAAAGCATTACTTCATATTCCATAACTAATAACTAGATGTTGATATATGATAAAATTTCAACTACTATATATTTTTTTAGAAAGTCAACATAAGCAGTGATGCAATTACTCCACATAGCATAAGTAATAACTAGGAGTAGCTGCCAATTGCATATTCTTGTCATGACATTCCATGAGACCACTTTTTACTAAGGCATCTTTTAAAACAATTCACTTCTTTGTCTATGCTATGGATGCTTGGAAGAAATATATGAAAGAATAATAGTAAGCAATATAATAGACAAACAAATGAGTTATTTGAAAGAATGCCTCAAAGAAATGTGGTCTCATGGTGATTTTCATCACCACGAGACCCAATTTATTTGAGGAATTTTTTAAACAAATCATGACCTTTTCTATGCTGCTACATTTTCCATACATGTCTAACAAAGAATTATATAAAACAATTCACTTCCTTGATGTTATGGCTAAAAACCTAAAAAAAGGTGCTTTGCAACAAACTATGGATTCTTGGAAAAAAATCTATCAAAGAATAATAGTAAGCATAGACAAGGAAATGAGTACTTTGAAAAATGCCTCAAAGAAATGTGGTCTCATGGTGATGGAATGCCATTCCATCACCATGAGACCACATTTCTTAGAGGCACTTTTTGAAACTGTTCACTGCCTTTTCTCTCCTACCACATTTTCCATACATGTCTACCAAAAATTTTTACCAAACAATTCATTTCCTTTTTTCTATGGCTAAAATCCTAAAAAAGGTGCTTTCCAACAAACTATGGATTCTTGGAAAAAATATATCAAAACATAATAGTAAGCAATAGCATAGACAAGGTAGTGAGTAGTTTGAAAAAAAACCTTGAAGAAATGTGATCTCATGGTGATGGAATGCCATTCCATCACCATGAGACCGCATTTCCTTGAGGAATTTTTTCAAACAACTCACTGCCTTTTCTATGCTACCAAATTTTCCATACACATCTATTAAAGAATTTAATCAATCTACTCACTTCCTTGCTACTATGGCTAAAACCCTAAATTATGTGCTTTCCAACAAACTATAGATGCTTGGGAAAAATCTATTAAATTATAATAGTAATCAATAACATAGACAAGGAAATGAGTAGTTTGAAAAAATGCCTCGAAGAAATGTGGTCTCATGGTGATGGTATTACATTCCATCACCATGAGACCACATTTCTTTGAGGTATTTTTTTAGACAACTCACTACCTTTTCTATGCTACCACATTTTCCATACATGTCTACCAAATAATTTTATTAAACTACTTGCACTTCCTTGTTGGTATGGATAAAAGCCTAAAAAAGGTGTTTTGCAACAAACTATGTGTTCTTTAGAAAAATATACCAAAGCATAATAGTAAGCAATAGCATAGACAAGGTAGCGAGTAGTTTGAAAAAAAATCCTCAAAGAAATGCGGTCTCATGGTGATGGAATGTGATTCCATCACCATGAGACCACATTTCTTTGAGGATTTTTTTTCAAACTACTCAACATGTTTTCTATGCTACCACATTTTGCAGAAATTTCTACAAAAAGCTACTCACTTCCTTGCTGCTATGGCTAAAAGCCTAAAATAGGTGTTTTCCAACAAACTATGGATGCTTGGAAAAAATCTATTAAAGCATAATAGTAAACAATATCCTAGTGAAGGCAGTGAGTAGTTTGAAAAATTTCCTAGAACAAATGCACTCTCATGGTGATGGAATTCCATGACACATTTGTTTGTAATGGAATTCCATCACCATGAGACCCCATTTCTTTGAGGCATTTTTTCATATAGTTCACTACCTTCTCTATGCTACCACAATTATCGTACATGTCTACCAAATAATTTTATCAAATAGTTCACTGCCTTTCTACTATGGATAAAAGCCTAAAAACATGTGCTTTCAAATAGTCTATGGATAGGAAAAATAGTAAGCATGATAGTTAGAAATATGTAGTTTAATAAGTACTCAATTTTTTTTCATTATCTCATACATTATAAGCCATGATGTGCATCACTATTGTAGTTTTCGTGATATTGCAAGTTGATACACGTCCAAATTTTCATAGGGCAATGGAGCTTGGTGTTTCATCTACTATAGACTCCTAGATGCCCCTCACAGAGGTATGAGGAAAATTACTAAATTTCAATTTACATTCATTGTTATAGCGGTTAGTTAGTGAAAAACCAAACCATTATTGATTCGTAGTTTAATTTCTCTTTGGATGGTTTCTATAGGGCTTCAAAATGCCTCAGGATGGGCACATGAACCTTTCCCTCAAGGAGAGTGATCATCTAGTGGCATTAAGTGATTATTTTGTTAAATATCATTTTTTATAATATAATTTCTATATATTAATGTCTTTACTTTTTATTGTAACAGATACAGCTTAACCATAAACTAAACCCTAGGAGGAGTAGTGGGAGCACTCCTCAATCTTAGAACAAATGGGTGAAAGATTTATTTCCATCCAGTTGATAAGCAAAGGGCAAGAATTTTTTTCTAGGGCATGGAGAGCAATTAATTTTGATTCTAGAGCCCTTTATTGTATGCCTATATGGCATTTTGTACACATTTTATATTGGATATATTTGACATTGTATTCCTATATGGAATTTTCGTAATCTTGTATGGCTATTTTGTATATATTTTATACTTATATTGAGATATATTGATGTATTCCTACATGGCTATTTGATTAATACAAATATTTTTTATCGATGGTGTCCCTATTTACATTATAAATCGATGGTTCAATATATATGAGTTGTGTGTATTCAAATTTATACTTTACAAACTACATGTATTCCAATGTATACTTTGCTACTTACATGTTTTCATGCTATACCTTGTATTCATGCATATACTTTGTACTAACTTGCATATACTATGTATTCATGTGTATACTTCAAGGCTTACATGTATTTGAGTACTTATGCTTCCCTTATTCAAATGTATGCTTGACTTATTCACATGTATACTTATTAATTGGTAGGCCCTAGCATTGATCATTGTTTTCCTTCATGGTTTATCTTGAATATTTATTGATTGATGCTAAACAACTTTATAAGTTGATGCAAAAAACTTTAATATTTCTAAGAATACTAGTAAAGTTACAAATTACAAAATTGTACAAATTGAAAAGAAAAATATTAACTATAAATAAATGCATTGATTATTAACTTGATAATTTATTAAGAATGAGTATGATATATATATATATATATATCAAGATATGAGCCTTCTAGAATGACAACTACTAACTAGAAAATAGGAAAATAATTCCCAATACTTTGAAATAAATAATCCACCCAAAATTGCAATGGGAGATAAGGAAAATGAACCAACATAGGCATAAATGAATAAATAATAGTTTACCCTTCACAGCTTGGTGAAACCATTGCCAAACTTAGAATATCTTAAAAATAAAGAAGAATTATGATCAATATAATATTGAGTCTATTGAATGTAGCTCAAAGTGATTTGATTTGTTTGGGTGTGAAAGAGGAACATGCGTAGAATAAACATACCCATCAGGATGTGTTGGTATAGTTTGTTTGGTCACAAGATTTGTAGAATAAAAGTTGCACCACTTTGCAACTTTACACTGCTTGCATTTGACACTTTTACCATCAAGTGAAAAATAGACACCATGGGAAAATAACTTTGAGATAACAAAAACCAAGAAAGATTATTGTAGAGGCACCCAACATGATCATGTAGGATCAGATGCATAGTTTGTAAGTATCATGATTTTTGAGTAATATCCCATCAAATATTGCTACCCTTTATCACTTTGGACCCTTAACAGATCAAGACAGTTTAACGTAGCTTGGTGTGATTCAGTGTCTTTTGGTCCAAAAGAGGACCATGAATAGCATAAATTTACCCATACAAATGTTTTGGAACAGTTTGTTTGGTCACACGAGTTGTAGAACAAAATATGTACCACTTTGCAACTTTACACTGCTTCTATTTGACACTTTTTCCATCAAGTGAAAACTAGACACCATGGGAAAATGACTCTAAGATTAAAAAAATTGAGAGAGATTATTGTAGAGGGGCCCAACATAATCACATAGGCTCAGACGAGGAGTTCATAAGTGCCACGATTTCTATGTAATAGCCCATCAAATATTGTTACCCTTTTTCACTTTGGATGCTTAATGGATCGAGCCAATTGAATGTAGCTTGGAGTGATTTGGTGTGTTTGGGTGTGAAAGAGGATAATGCATAGCATAAATGTACCCATTTGGATGTGTTGGAATAGCCTATTTGGGCACACGAGTTGTAGAACGAAAGTTGCACCACTTTGCAACTTTACATTGCTTGCATTTGACACTTTTTTCATCAAGTGAAAACTAGACGCCATAGGAAAATGACTCTATGATAAAAAAAATAGAGAGAGGTTATTGTAGAGGGTCCCAATGTAATCTCCTATGCTCAAATAGAGATTTTTTAAGTGTCACAGTTTTGAGTAATAGCTCGTCAAAGATTGTTTCCCTTTTGGACTTTAGACCTTTAAGGGATTGAGCCGGTTTAACATAGCTCAAAGAAATTCAATGTGTTTGGGCATGTAAGAGGACCATGCATAGTGTAAAAATACCCATATGGATGCATTGTAACAATCCATTTGGTCACACGAGTTATAAAATGAAAGTTGCACCACTGTGCAACTTTACATTGCTTGCATTTGATATTTTTTTCATCAAGTAAAAATTGGACACCATGGAAAAATGACTTTGAGATAACAAAAACCAAGAGATTTTAATTTAGAGGGCCCCAACATGATCCCATAGGCTAAGATAGAGATTTTGTAAGAATCATGTTTTTTGAGTAATAGCCCGTCAAAGATTGTTGCCCTTTTGCACTTTGGACCCTTAAGGGATCCAGCTGGTGGAATTTAGCTCTAAGCGATTTTGCATGTTTGGGTGTGAAAGAGAACCATTCCTAGCATAAACGTACCCATGTGGACATATTTTGGAATAGTCCTTTTGGTCACATGAGATGTAAAACAAAATTTTCACCACTTTGCAACTTTACATTGGCTGCATTTGACACTTTTTCATTAAGTGAAAATTGGACACCATGGGACAATGACTCTGAGATAACAAAAATCGATAGAGGTTATTATAGAGGGGACCAACACAATCCTATAGGATTTGAAAAATATTTCATAAGCATCAAGTTTTTTGAGTAATAGCCCATCAAAGATTGCTACCCTTTTTCACTTTGGACCCTTAAGGGATCCAATGGGTTGAATGTAACTCAAAGCGATTCGATGATTTTGGGTGTGAAAGAGGAACATTCCTAGCATAAATGTACCCATCTAGATGTGTTGGAATAGTCTATTATGTTACATGAGTTGCAGAAGGAAAGTTGCACCAATTTTCAACTTTACACTACTTGCAATTGACACTTTTTCCATCAAGTCAAAATTGGACACCATGGAAAAATGATTGAGATAATAGAAACCAAGAGAGGTTATTGTAGAGGTACCCTACATGATCCAAATTCCTTAAAAAAAATTCTTGTAACTAACACGGTATGTGAGTAACATGTTGTCAAAGATTCTAGATAGTGTTCTCTTAGGTACATGCATCTCAACATTAGGAATTTCATCAATATTTCAGTAAGGTGGGCTAGATTGCATGCCTTCAATCGATGATGGAATAGATGTCATACCTTGAGGTTGACATGAGGATTATGGTGTACCTTCTTCATCAAATCCGAGTGATGATGTAGTCTCAACTTGAGGTTTCATGGATGGTGTCGCTTCATATTCACTTGTGGTAGATGGTGTCCTTCCATATTCACTTGTGGTAGATGGTGTCCCTTTATATTCACTTGTAGTATATGGTGTCCCTTCATATTCACTTGTGCTTAATGGTGTCCCTTTAGTATCACTTATAGTAGAGGGTGTGTCTCCAAATACAATATCCATTTTTTTTTTAGCACGATGCTTTCACATTCGTTCCCTTTGTGCTGCCAACATCTTTTCTCATTTTGATGATTGAGGTTCCTCTTCAATTGCATTTTTTTCATCAATCATATCCAATTTCTTCTTCTCATGATATTTCCTCATCTGTTCTCTATTTTTTAATTTATTGGTTTCATACTCTTCGTTTGTAGGTTTATTCCTTGTTTTTTTCCTTAGAATGGCACATAATTTTACCTATTACATGGTAATGATACAAATATTAGTTCCTAGAAAATGAATCCATACAAATAAATGAAATATATGTCATTCAGGACTTCATAAAAAATACTTACAATCATCCTATAGAAGAGTATTTCTAACATAGACAAAGGTCACATAATTTTTTTTGATGGAATGCCCTACAAAAATATGGTAATGTGGTATGCCATTATTGAAAGATAGGCTCAAAACGGAAGCATGGACAAGGCATTTGAATTGTTTTAAAACAATGTTTTCATAGAAATGTATGCAAAATGTGGTAGCATGGACAAGCTATTGAGCTCACTAGCTTGCCAATTCGGTAGGTTTGACAAGGTAGGGTCAGCATATGCCTCATAGAAATGGGGTCTCATGGTGATGCACAACTCACTAGCTTTCCAATGTGTTATTGTTGACAAGGTAGGGGCAAAGTATGCCTCATAGAAATGGGGTCTCACAGTGATGTACCAATGTGGTAGGGTTGAAAAGGTAGGAACAACATATGCCTTAGAAATTGGGTCTCACAATGATGTACATCATCATGAGATCCCATGTATTTGATACATATGTTGCCCCTACCTTGTCAACCCTACCACATTGGCAAGCTAGTGAGTTCACTAGCTTGTCATAGTCACCACATTTTGCATACATTGCTATGAAAGCATTATTGTCAAATGGTTCATATGCCTTGTCCATGCTTCCATTTTGAGCCTATATTTCAATCATGGAATGCCACATTACCACATTTATTTAAGGAATTCCATCAAAAATATCATGTGAGCATTGGCAAGCTAGTGATCTCACAAGCTTGCCAATTCGGTAGCATAGACAAGGCAATCAGCTTCTTGGTATAACATTTTGAAAAAATACCTCAATGAGATATGTCCTCGTGGACTATAATGATTGCAAGATATGCACAAAATATATTTATTGAAAAGGCTTTAAAAAATTTCAAGCATATGCAAATTATAGGTGTAAAACCAAATTCAACTACATTTTCCAACATCCCCCATGCCTATACCAAAATGAAAGCTTTGGAGAGTGGTATGCACATCCATAGTAAATGATTGAGAAATGATATATTATTTTACTTCCTTATAACTTCTATCATATATATGTGTATAAAAACTGTGGAAGCATACACAAGGTAAGTGATTTTTTAACAAAATTCCTGAAAGAGATGTGGTTTTAAAATGTAATTGGCAAGAGTAAAGAATTGTGGAATTTAAAATGAAAATTGACAAGCTAGGGTTATAATGTCAAACAAATAATGATCAACATGGAATATGCAAAATAACAAAAATCAAAGAAAGCCAAAATAGAATGAAAGAAAATGTGTAAAGAAGTTTCACATACCAAAAAAACCAAAGTTTCAAATGGAGGAGTTCTACACCATTCTATAGCCTTTGCTTCTTCTCTCTTCAAACTCCTCAACAATTTGACTTTTCCAAAAGCTTGTTCCCCTCCAAACTTCAATTGTATATCACTCTTGAATGGAATTCAGACTTGAATTGATAGTATATGCCTTTCAATATGAAAGCATTGCTATTCCATGCAAAGTTCATGGAAAGATCATGAAAAAGGCACTAGTGGAATGTGAAAAAAGTGCATGGACACTTCACAAAATCATCAAAAAGATTTTTTTTTGTCAAAATACGTGTAGAACCAGGAGATATGCAGAATGTGGGTATTGAGATCATGGGTATATTGATTTTTTTACCATTTTAGAGGAAGAAAAAATGTGCTCATGTTATAATGCGAGCACGTTACGTCTTGCTAAAATAATGACCATATCTCTACTACTTCAAAATGTCCTTGCATTATGAAGAATTTAATTTTTTATAGGTTTCTTTTCTGTCTCTTTCTCTCTATCCTCTATCCTCTACCCTATACATTATACCCTAAACCCTAATCCTTCAACCATGTACACTCAAACCTATACCCTAAACCCTCTACCCTCAACCCTAAACCCTTAAACCCTAAACCCTTAAGCTTTCTACCCTCTACCCTCAACCCTCATCCCTCAACCCTCTACCTTTAACCCTCAACCCTTAAAAACTAAACCCTTAAAACCTTAAACCCAAGTAAAATATCTACCCTAATACCTCAACCCTCAACCCTTAATCCCTAACCCTAAAACCCTCAATGTGCTACCCTCTACCATCAACCGTCAACACATAAAACCCTAATCCCTCAACCCCTATATCCTCTACCCTATAAAATAGATCCTCAACCCTAATCCCAAAACCTTATACCCTCAACCCTCTACCCTAAACCCTAAACCATCAACCCTCAACCCTTAAAACCTCTACCCCCTATCCCCTACCCTATAAATTAAACCCCCAACCCTCAATTCTCAACCCTTAACCCTATCCCTCAACCCTTAAACCCTCTACCCTCTACCCTCTACCCTCTACCCTCTACCCAATAACCTCTACCATAAACCCTCATCCCTCAATCCTTAAACCCTTAAACCCAAGTAAATTCTCTACCCTAGTCCCTCAACCCTCAACCCTTAAACCTTAATCCCTCAACCCCTATACCCTTTACCCTATACATCAAACCCTCAACCATAATCCCCCAACCCTATACCCTCAATTATGTACCCTCAACCTTAAACACTCAACCCTCAACTCTTAAACCCTCTACCCTCTACCCTTTACCCTATACATTAAACCCTCAACCCTCTATTCTCAACCCTCAACCCTTAATCCCTCAATCCTCAAACCTCAAACCTCAAACCCTCAACCCTCAACCTTGATACCCTCTACCCTATACATTCAAACCTCAACACTAATCTTTCAACCATATATACCCTCAACCCTCATCCCTCAACCCTATAGGTCCTCAATTGTATACCCTAAATTCTCAACCCTCAACCCTATAAATTGGATCCTAAACCCTCATATATCTTTGTCCCTCCCTCCTCTTCTCTCCTCTCTATCTCACTTATCCCTCCATCTCTCCCTCCATCCCTCCCTCCCTCTCTACCCTAATCCCTCAACCCTTAAACCCTTAAACACTCAACCCTAAACCCTAAACCCTCAACCCTCTACCCTTAAACCCTAAACCCCTAAACCCTCTACCCTCTACCCTCAACCCAATACCTCAAACCTAATTCCTCTACCCTAATCCCTCAACCCTTAAACCCAAGTAAACTCTTTACCCTAATACCTCAACACTCAACCTTAAACCCTCATTGCTCAACCCTATACCCTCAACCCAATACCCTAAGCCATCAACCCTATAGGTCCTAAACCCTATACCCTCAATTCACAACCCTCTATCCTATATATTGGATCCTCAACCCTCATATATGTTTTCCCATCCCTCATCTTCTCTCCTTCTCTCTCTCTCACTTATCCCTCCATATCTCCCTCCATACATCTCTCCCTCTCTACCCTAATCCCTCAATCATATACCCTCAACCCTTAAACCCTTAAACACTCAACCCTAAACCCTAAACCCTCAACCATAAACCCTTAAACCATTACCCTCTACCCTCAACCTAATACCCTCTACCCTCAACACTAATCCCTCAACCCTAATCCCTCAATCATATACCCTTAGCCCTTAAACCCTTAAACAGTCAACCCTAAACTCTAAATCCTCAACCCTCAATCCTTAAACCCTAAACCTTTAATCCCTCTACCTCTACCCTCAACCCAATACCTTCTACCCTCAACCCTAATCCCTTAACCCTTAAACCCTTAAATCCAAGTAAACTCTCTACCCTAATACCTCAACCCTTATACCCTCTACCCTATACATTGGACCCTCAACCCTAATCCCCCAACCTTATACCCTCAATCCTCTACCCTCAACCTTAAACCCTCAACCCTTAACCATTAAACCCTCTACCCTCTACCCTATACATTAAACCCTCAACCCTCAACCCTTAATCCCTCAATCCTCAACCCTCAAACCCTCAATCCTAAACCCCAATACCCTTTATGCTATATAATGGACCCTCAACCATAATCCTTCAACCATATGTTCCCTCAACCCTCATCCCTACACCCTATACCATCAAATCAATAACTTAAACCATCAAACCTATAGGTCCTCAGCCCTATACCATCAATTCTAAAATTATACCCTATACATTATATCATCAACCCTCATATATCTTTGTCCCTCCCTCCTCTTCTCTCCTTCTCTCTATCTCACTATATCGCCAAAAAGTGTAGCCTTGACACTTTTTTACTCATTTGGGCCTTTTCCCTTGGATGTTGGCCTTGTTTTACTTTGATCTAATGTTGTAATGTGGCCAAAACATTCACATTAGGCCTTGAATGCTTTCAAATCAAAAACAACCTAACAAATTTTTACAAGGGTGTTGAGAAGTGTTGTAACACATTTCCTCACTTTTCTAGGACTTTTCTACAATAATGCACCTAAATAACCCTTTTCCAAGCCTTAGTATAAAGATTTTTAAGGTGTTGTAATTGACTCTCACACTTTTATAATATTGCCATCACTAATTCAACCCTTTCTCGTGATAAATTTATCCCTTAATGTACTTTAGGCCCAACTTAAGTGTGTTTCGAGAGACAAGCCCACTAATCATCATTTAACACCACTTAATTCCTGACCACCATTTGAATTTTTCCAACTGGACTAGGTCACCACCTTGGGCAAAATAGTCCCTTTTGACATAAAATGTAAACTTAAAATAAAATCTTTAACAAGAATTTTCCTCCAAAACCCTAAGGTCGGCCTATCATGTGTTATTTTTGAGAAATTAGGGCATAGTATGTATAAATAAGGGTTTTCATCCTCATTGCACCCCCCCTTTTAACACCATTTTCATCTTCACAAGCACTCAAGAACTCAAATCTTCTAAAGAAAGCATTCAAGCACAAGGCACTCAAGCAACCTCCATTGGAGCTAGTTCTTGCATGTTAGATACATCTTCAACAAGTGTTTGGTAAGTGTTTACATTTTTTTTTTGTTCAATCATTTCCCTTTCATTTAAATTTTATTTGGGTTTGATTACCATCATGGGGTTTGATTAGGACAAACCCCTATTCTCTAACTCTAACCCTTTTCCTTCTCTTTGCATGTGTACTTTGCAGGTTGTGTGCAGATTATTCAAAGAGAAAAGTGTTAAAAAGGGTGTCATCAAACCTTGGTAGGAGCTAAATGAAGTGCAAGTGGGGGCCTAAAAATTCAAACATCGAAACTGCTGAAAGCACTAGGAGGACTAGGTGATCACCATTGGCGACCTTGTCCTTGTACCAGGCCTGAAAAAGGGTTTTTGCATTTTTGGATACCCTTTTACCAGAAACACATTCTAGAAAAGTTTCCTGGAAAGAGGACTAGGTCACCCATTCTATTGTAAGTGTCCCAGTGAAGATTTCTAGCAGATTCTAGAATATTACAAAGCTCCTCTTCTGCAAATTTCAATTCCCAGGTGTACCATTTTTGTCCTTTCCAATTTCTTTCCAGTTTGCACACATTTAGGTCATATAGTTTACTTTGCATATAATTTAAATTTGTATTTGTTTAAATTTCATAGTTAGTTTAGTTTCATTATATTTCAACATTTAGACACACTTCATCACACACAACACAAACCTATTCATCCCCTAGCCTTTGAATGAACTATCCAAAAGGAACATCATTAGCATGAAAGAGTGTCATTCTTCCACCAAGCTCCTAGGTGAAAAGCCCTAGGGGCCTAATTAAGGAATCCTCTTTCCCTTTTAGCATTTATCTTTTTGGTAGTTCATTTTGGTGAAATCTTCCTTAGACCACTTCTATTCACTTCTAATTTTTTCATTTCCTCCTAGGGAAATTATTGCATTGCATTAGGATTATGCATTGTTTGCATCCTACGGTTTATAAAAAAATGAATTAGTGAAAGGTTCAGGTTAGCTCGCACTTTTCATTTCCCTCTCATTGAAAAAAGTACAGAAAAATCTGCATTTTCATTCTATACCTACACTAGAAAAGCATAAAAATTAGAAAAATCATTCAAAACTTCAAAAATTGTCAAAAAAATCACTATTGGGACTAAGTCACAACACTAGGTGACCTAGCCATCTTGCATATTTTGCATAGTATTTTCTGTCATTTTTAGAGCACTGTCTACACTTCTAGTTTTTCCACTTGCATTTCTATTTGTGTTTCCGAATTTTCTCTTTTATTCAATTTATTGCAATTAGTTTACTTTCACTATGGCTATGTCTTTCAAAAAAAATTGAATGTCCTTCAAATCCCTAGTAGACATGTCCAACTCTTCCTTTGGCACTGATCCAAATGACCTTGAACCCACCCCTGCTCAATCAACTCCAAATGAGTTTCCTCCTCATGAAGTTGACATAATTGGATATGATGATGCTAGCATGAATCGGTTCCTCAACAAATTCCTTGATAATCTTGAAGAAAATGCTTCTTTATGTCCATCTATAAAATAGCCTAGTTTCGTAACATGTGACCCCTAGAAACATTTGGATATCTCCATCCTAAAACACATAATGAACCTAAGTTCCTTGTACAAGGTGAACCCAGTTCATCCAAGCCTGTCACTACTCAACCATTTTACAATAACCAAGTCACCCATCCTCCAATTAATCTTCAACAAACATATGGAAAATGGTTTACCATTTTAATCAAACAAGGTGGTTACACAACAAAAGAACATGAAATACAAAAATTTTATGAAAAAGTTTCACCTAATGAACATACAACAGGAATAGGTTATCAAGATCCTCCTCATGAATGTAGGCCTCCTAGAGAATTTTGCAGGCTTCATGATGATGGAATGGTGATTTTGATTCCCCTCCCGATTTGGATGTTCTCCTTCCTAAATAATTATCACCATCTCCTAACAACAAAAAATATAATCCTAAGATCATCATAGGCCCTCCTGCCCTAGTCTCCTCTTTCGAAGTTGGAGAATCTAGCAGATGCAAGAGGCTGAACAAATTATAAAAACTCAAACTTCCTCTTCGTCCACCTCCTGAATGTGAAATAAAATTACAAATATTCCTAAACAAATGGCTCACTACATTGGCTCCTCGCAATCAGTTTTGGATTTATCCTAAATATTCTAATGTACCACATTGTGCTTACCATCATGTTCTTGGCCATAGAAGCGATGAATGTCATCATTTGTGAGAGATACTAAGCAAGTATCACTTTAATGGCGATAATTGCTACCCCCTGAAACCATAAACTCCTCCTATACACCTTATCATGTAATAGTTGTAGAAAATTCCCTTCTCACCATTAAATGATCTTTCCCATCACCTATCTTGGCTCATTCTTGCCTTGCACTTAGTGGGGGCAAGAAGTTGTTAGCCTTGTCCTAGTAATGCATTTTTCATTGTCGATTAGCTTCAATGTTCACCTCCCGCTTATACCCACTGAGATTGTAGGGTAGATGACTTGCTTAATGGTTGACTTACACTTGCCTTACTAGTATTGTGTTTGCTTGTGTGTGACATGTTTTCCTCCTATTGTTATTTTTTATGTCCTCTCTCTTTGTGACATTCTTCTATGTGTACTTTCATTCTTCTATATGTCGTGCATTCATTTCACTTTTTTCTTTTCATTTTGTCTTCCTTTTAGGCATGATGCAAGGCATTGAGACAAAAATGTCCCTTTCATGTTCACCCAAAAGGACCCCTTTTTCTTTTCTTTTTCTCTTTTCCTTCCATTTGGGGATGATGCAAGGCATTGAGACAACAATATCCCTTTCATGTTGACCCAAATGGACTCTTTTCCTTTTTTGTTTTTTTGTTTTTTCCTTCCATTTGGGGATGATGCAAGGCATTGAGACTGCAATGTATCCTTCATGTTGACCCAAATAGACTCTTTTCATTTTCTTTAGTTCTTTTTTCCTTCCATTTGAGGATGATGCAAGGCATTGAGACTGTAATGTCTCCTTCATGTTGACTCAAAAAGGCTCTTTTTCTTTGTCTTTCCCTTTTTTATTTTTTTGACCTTTTGGGGATGATGCAAAGTGTCGATACATCCTATGCCACTTACATGTTGACCCAAAATGACTCTTTCTTTTCATTTGTTTTCGCTCTCTTTATTTCCTTCTTCTAGTTATATGTATTTAGGGATATGATGATAGTTTTGAGCTCTCTACACAAATATTGTAGCAACAAACATACTGACCCCAAATCTATAGATCCCTTATGTGTTTGTGGTTTTTCATTTTTAGAGGAAAACCCCTTTCTCTTTGCATTTTCCTTTTCTTTTACATGATGTAGCCTACCTTGGAAACATATGATGGCATGGGGCTTTCCAAGTTGGCTCTCATGTCCTTTTCTTTCTTTTTACATTTCTCCTTTGTCTACTTTAAGGTAATTTCTCATAAAATGGTTTGTAGCAATTCCTTTAAAGTGGGTGCATACATTGGCATTATTTATTTTTGTATTTTCTTTTATTTTTCCTTGGTTCCTAGTGCAGCCTTATTACTTCATATGATGTGTTTTCTCACTTTTTGGATAACATTGGGTGTAATTTCCTTCATAAGTGTGACTTATCTTAGCATATTGTGTTCCTGTTAGTGGCCTGATGTGACACACTGCATCCCCTAACTTGTGAATTTTCTATTCTTTGATTGGTCCTCTCTTGGAGACATTAGACACAACTTTCCCTAAGCCAAAGACCTCACATGAAATAAATAAGACTCCTTCGAACATCCCTTTTTTCATTTTACATATTGCATTTTTACATCTTGCACACATTCCCACCTTGTGTAACACAACTTGCATGCTTGTGGTGCCATATTGCACTTGTTCATGTGTTCTAAGCATCTAAGGCTTTGCTTGTCTCATGAAACATGAACTCTTGTCTTTTGTGGTGCCTTATCAAATTTATCAAGAGGTATAACTTTGTTATGGTTGAGTGGGAATCCCAACTAGTGGCATGACTTTCCCCATAAGCCACCTTTGTGTGTGTAAGTACATGCCAACCGAGTGTATGTTTCTCATCCTTTTCGGCCTTCTCACCCAGTAAACAATCAAAAGTTTCATTGCCCTAGAGTGAGTACACTTTCCTTTTGAACAAAAACAAACAGCCTAGATATGATCTAGAACTACCTAGACAAACAATCGAAGGTTGATCTGACTTTCCCTCTCTCTTCACTCTTTCACATCACCTTTTTGCTTATGTTTTGTTTTCCATGGGATCTTGATCTTGGGGGCTTGATCACCCCTCTTGATTATAGTCATCTCATCTTACTAGCATGAATACATTGGATCCCTCTCAACATGCATGGCTCGTCTACTTTAGTGTGAGTTTAAAGAAAGTTCATCATCTCACTAAAGTGGGGGCTAAATGTATCACCAAAAAGTGTAGCCTTGAAACTTTTTCACTCATTTGTGCCTTATTTTTCTTTGATCTGGTATTGTAATGTTCCCAACACATTCACATTAGGCCTTGAATACTTGAAAATCAACAAAAACCTAACAAAGATTTACACTTGGGTGCTGAGAAGTGTTGTAACTGTTGGACTCAAGGGAACACTAAGAGGGGGGGTGAATCAGTATTCAACAAATATTAACTTAATTAATCTAAAACTCAACCATTTTGTCATTACATTAAAACAAAGATGCAAGAATTCAAAGGAAACATTCATAACACCATGACACAAAGATATTTTTGTTGAAAACCTATTAGGGGAAAAACCATGGTGGAGGTTAATCCATGATTTGAGTACTCAAATAAATTTTTACAAGAGAATGCACTTGCATTCAGGAACACTGCCTAGAGCTCACTGCTCAAAAGAGAAGGCTCACTGCATTACAAAAGTTCAAATTAAAACCATCTGAAGGATGAATTGAGATAGTAGCATCTATTCATGTCAGTTTATATTTCTAGTGTTCAAATCTCATTGATTTGATTCTAGATCTACTTTCTAACTATGTACTTCGCTCTGCCCTGCTCTACTCTTTTCTGCTCTTTCCATCACACAGAAAAAATCACACTATTACTCTGTTGAATTTTGCACCAAATTCCTATTCCACATATTATCTATCCTCACACACTTCTCCATATATGACACAAAAAATGATAAAACCAATCTCATATATATTCACTATCAAGGATTTGATCATTCTTATGTTGGCTTCATAAAACATTAAGTTCTTCTCAAATGTTAGCCAGATTCACCACTAATTCTTTATACACATCCTCTAGAGTCGGTTAAGACAAAGAGAGGACCTAAAAAACCATAATAGATCATGAAAACATTTTATTAATTACTCCTTATACATCTGTGATTACTATATTCGCCAAGTCAGTCTTCTAGCACAGATAATCAATAGATTAGTGCACTAGATCTCCTAGATCACATACCAATGAATGTGTATCAGTATAATTCATGAATAAGCATCAAAAAACATCAACAAACCTTCCTTAGAGATCCACAACCCAAAATAGTAGTCCAGTAAGATGTTCAAATCAACTTTTATACTTATAACCTGATGTCCTATTCTTCACCCTTTTTTTCTAGATTAAACCAAAACTATATTGTAGACTGGATGCATGACTTAGGTTTCCATCAATGAAAAATTTTACAATCCATATGCCAACAAACTCCCCCTTTGGCATTGATGGCAACACTTAGTGAAAAATGACTAAGTGTCAAAATCATTATAAGTATGATGCCAAGATTTTTTGCACTCTCTCCTAAGATTTATAAAGTATTTTTCACTGGATTCTCTCCCCCTTTGACATCAATGACAAAGCATAGAAACCATATGCCAAAAAGACAAAACATGTGTTCAAAATTTTCAAAACTCCCGATTATATATACTGACAATTCTCCCCCTTAGACCAAAACTTCAAAAATTTGAAAACAATTGACTACTACTTTAGAAAATTATCTTATGGTTTTTCTTCATTTCCAGAAGGAATTTCTTTCAAGAATCTATTGTGATCCCAATGATAATGATCAAACTGTTATTCTTGGATATTTTGTTGACAATTTCAGTTAAAGATTCTAGAATTTTAATTGCTTCTTCCAACTTCTGACCTTTCCTTAGTATCTCCACCATCTGCTCCAATCTACATTTGGTCAGATCCTTGACCTTCCAAAAAGTATCCACAAGTGTGTTCTTGCTGAATTGAATTTTGGTGTGTTTAGACTATAACTCCTGAATCCTTTTTCTGATGGTGCCATCCTGATCCTATAACATGTCAAAGCTTTTCCTAGTGACATTCAACTCTATTAAAATCTCTTTCAATTTCTCTTTGTAATTACTAACAACATGGGGCAAACGGATACTATAGTTGTAGATGTTATTAGCTGAATCTATGAATTGCATCAATTCGTTCATTTTCTTCTTTAGATTGGTAAGTGATATTCTAAACTACTCCTTCAAGTGAGAGATAACTTCACCTTCTTCTTTGTCTTTGTCTTCAGAGTTCATTGTTTCTTTACTACATTCAATCATTTCCTAAAGTAAAATGTTTTGAAAACTTTCCAATTTGATCTTGCAGTGCTCAACATGAGCATTTAGTACACTCAAGATCATATCTTGATCATATGATGGTCTAATAGACCATAACCTAGTGATCTTCTAGATTACACCTTCTTTCTGAATTAGTTGTTGTAGCATTTCCTTTGTCAGATCATCTTCTTCCTCACTAGCTTTTTCTGGTTCTGATTCATTTTTTTGTGGGTCGGTTTCTTCATCAAATTCTTCATTTAGAATATCTACAATCTCCTTTTCTTTACCTTTTCCCTCAATTCTAGGAATTTTGCATTCCGTAGGGTTGTATTCAACAACTTCTTTTTATCTTTTCTTCTTTTTATCCATGCAACCAGAAGAGGAACGAACTTCAATCATTCTTACCAGAGAGGAAATATTGACTGAACCACACTTTGTAAGCACATTCTTGGAGAAATTTTAAAATTCTAGATCCCAATCAACCAAGCTCTCAGAATATGAGTATATTTATCTGCAAACTGGTTCATTTGCATTCCACACCACATTGTCAATTTTTGGCAAACAATTCACTAAAAACATTACTAAGCATATGATCAAAGTATCGAACCTGAAAGGGTAGCCTATTTCTTTTGTCATTTGCACATTCTCCATTATTTGATCCTTTATCAACCCATGATGATCCTACACATAGCCACTTAGCTTTAACAACTACACACCAGTTTATATGAAAATTTTGAAGACAATTGGAATACCTAATAGATTTCAAGTTTGGATGGAAAATCATCTTCTTTTCTTTGAAATTCTTCTAGTGAGTGCTCTCCTTCTTCTCTTCTTCGATGCAAAGTGATAAATGATGATTCCAAAATTGGAATTTTATAGTTCGCGCACATACAATATATAGAAATTGAGAAACCCAACCTCACAAGCACCAAGAATCACCTGCATGCAATAACCTATCAAAAAGTATGAAAGATGAACATAACAAAAAAGATGCTCTGCAAGCCTGAAGCTATAAAAATGCATTCAGAGAATAAAATAATTACAATGAGATCAATCCTTATGAAGGAGATCAAGAAACCCTAAAGAGAAACCTAAAAGGAAAACCCTAGTGTGCACACTTAATAATTAATAAATAATTAACTATTAATGTGCCTAAGTTTACCTTAACTAAAGTGATAAATGAGTTAACTAATTAAACAATATGATTAAATTAATTAAGTGAAATAACTTTTTAATCTAACACAATAAATGCATTTTCCCTAAGTTTTTTGTGTGCTCTATTTTCTCAGAAAGCGAGAGAAAAATTCTCTTGCAAACCTATGAACTCTCTGAATTTTTTTCTGAAATTTCTCCAAAATATTTGCACATCATAAATACACCTTCTTGACTATTCTTTTTGTTGTGGTACAATCCACAGACAAGGGAGGAAATATTTTCTTGAAAAACCCCCCCTAGACCAGTGGCCTAAAATCAATTACCGAAAGAATTACTGGAAGTAGGTTCTAGTGCAGAACCTTTTCCAGCATCAGAATCATTCTTCCTTACCCATGTCTTCTTCATCTCATCTCTTATCTCATATGTAGTCACTTTTCCTTTTCCTTTTTCATTTCCTTGTATAGTTTTTCCTCTATATACTGGACCTATTCTATCCATACTTTTGTTTCTACAGAATCTTGCAATGTGACCATATTTATTGCAATTGTAGCACATAGTCCTTCCTTGTCCAAACCAATCATTCCATTGATTTATTCTTGATATGCATTGATTATAAATATTTCCAAATCTTCCACATGTATAACATTCAACATTCTTTCTATTGACAGAGTAGTTTGACATATTTTTGCATTCAATTGATTTATGACCAGATTTTTTCCATTTGAAACACTGATAAAAAATTGATGAATCTCTTGATTTCATATTATTTCCACACTGAGTAGCCATATGTTCAAATTTATTGCAAGAAAAATAGTATCCATTAAATTTTTGAGCATTAGGTTGTCTTACTCGATACCTTCAAACTTTGTTCATCAGGTTTTCTTGTTTGGAACTTTCTCCTTTTTCATATCTAAGACCTATCTTATAATTTCCACTCTTATGTCCTCAAGTCAACTCGTCAAGCTTCACTGAACTGATCTTAAAATTTTCTTTGTACTCATTTGTAGTAGAAAGTTCATTTCTGAGGATAACAATCTGTTTACCAAGTTCTTCTTCATTGTTTCTGGATTGTTGCGGTTCACTTTCTAGCTGCACGAATTCTTCATTTATTCTTTTGTGTTCATCAAATTTCTCCTTTAAGGACTAAGCTAGATTCTCTTTGTTCTTATTCCTTTCTTCAATCTCTTTAGTCAGCTTCATCACCATAGATTTTATCTCATGCTTTAGGGTAGCATTTTATATGGCAAGATTTTCACATTCTTCAGTTATTTCCTTCAAGGTCTAGTTCAGGTGAGCATAATCCATGTTTTCACTCTCTTGTTGCTTGATCCGATCACAAAGATCCTTCCTTTTCCCCCTGGATTTAACAATCTAATCCTTCAATGAATGAATGAATTTCTTAGCATCCCTAAGATTTTCTTTCAATTCCTGTACTTTTTCTTTAGACTAATCAAGGTCATCAAGTGCCACCAAAAGTTGCTGCTGAAGACTACCAAAGTCAATCACATTCAAAGTTCCACCTCAAGTTGCTAAACTTCTTCCGAGGAACCAGATGCTCTGATACCAATTTTGGACTCAAGGGAACACTAAGAGGGGGAGGATTGAATCAATGTTCAACAAATCTTAACTTAATTAATTAGAAACTCAACCATTTTGTCATTACATTAAAATAAAGATGAAAAAATTCAAAGGAAACATTCATAACACCATGACAAATATTTTTACGTTAAAACCTTGTTAGGGGAAAAACCATTGTGGAGGTTAATCAACGATTTGAGTACTCAAATAAAGTTTTACAACAAAATGCACTTGTATTCAGGCACACTACCTAGAGCTCATTGCCTTACAAAAGTTAAGATTTAAACCATTTGAAGGAAGAACTAAGATAGTAGCATCTATTCATGCCAGGTTATAGTTCCAGTGAAGCTCATACATTTGATTCTGGATCTTCTTTTTGGCTCTGCACTTCGCTCTACCCTTCTCTGCTCTTTTCTTCTCTTTGCATCAGACATAGAAAAATTCGCACTATTAACTTGTTGAATTTCACACCATATTCATGTTCCATATACTCGTTATCTTCAGAAACTTCTCCACATATGACACACAAAATGGTAAAATTGATCTCATGTATATATTCACTTCCAAGGATTTGATCATTATTATGTCAGCTTCATAAAACATTAAGTTCTTCTCAAATGTTGGCCATATCTACCACTAATTCTTTATGTGCATCCTCCAAATTTGCTTAAGACAAAGAGAGGAACTAAAAAAACATAATATATCACAAAAACATTTGACTAATTACTCCTTATACATCCACGATTACTATATTCGCCAGGTCGGCCTTCTAGCATAGATAATCAAAAGATTAGTGCACCAGATCTCCTAGATCGCGTACCACTGAATGTGTATCAGTATACTTCATGAATAACCATCAAAAAACATCAACAAATCTTCTTTAGATATCCACAACCCAAAATAGTAATCTAGTCAGATGTTCAGATCAACTTTGATACTTATAACTGGATGTCTAGTTCTTCACCCTGTTCTTCCAGAGTAAACCAAAACTATACTGTAGATCCAATACATGACTTAGGTTTCCATCAATGAAAAAATCTACAAGCCATATGCCAATACTAACACATTTCCTTAGGGTATGTGTAGGATCATGATAGGCCAAAAAGTGGTGATATCTAAGTGATATGATGGCGCATGTGGCTGACGAATTTGTTTTACCCAAAACTGATCAGACCAAAAGGGTTTTGAAAGGAGATTCTCAGCTTTCCACCAATATAAATTATGCTTTACTTTGAATTTAATAAATAATTATTATTCATTTTCTATTTGAATTACGACTAAAGTCCTGATTGAAAAACATCTATAGCTTTCAAACGGTATCACATGTTTTTGATCTTAAACATGCATCCCATTCTATGCTTTACATACTATACGATTAAAAAATAAATAAAAATTCATGAAGTGTTGACCGAGTTAAGTTGGTTAGACATACGAGTTTTTATATTTTTTCAAATTTGTAATAAAAAATTCATAATTAATTATTTACTTGGAAAAAAATTATAAAAGTATGTGTATCACATCGAGACATGAGTTCCCTACTTATATATAAAATATTATAAAAAAATATTATCATTTTATTGTGGTTAGGGTGCTCAGATAGACACCTGCTTCTTATTTTTTCCCTAAAATTTAAGTACTACTGCATTGAAATTTCAAAATTTCACCAAATAGATTTAAAATAAATAGATAAACCTTGTAGTTTAGAAACTACATTCAATTTTCCATAGATTCTATTCTTACATATTTTTAAAATAATATAGATAACTTATTCAAATTTTTACCTCAAGTTGCCTAACTTTGATTTTCTGAATTTTATTACCACTTAAGGGTCTATTTTTTCCATGATGATGCTGCACATACCCCTCAATTTTTTAGGACTTTTCAATAATAATGCACCTAAATAACCTTTTTCCAATCCATAGTCTAAAGGGTTGTAAGGTGTTGTAATTGACCCTCACACTTTTCTAGGCTTGTCATCACTAATTCAACCCTTTCTCATGATAAACTTGTCCCTTACTGTACTTTTAAGCCTGATAATCATCATTTAACACCACTTAATTCCTGACCACCACTTCAATTTGTCCAAGTGGACTAGGTCACCACCTTGGGTGACCTAGTCCCTTTTCACATAAAATTCAAAATTAAAAGAAAAATCTAACGAGAGTTTTCCTCCAAAACACTAAGGTTAGGGTTTTCATCCTCATTTCACCCCCCATTTTAACATCATTCTCATCTTCACAAGACTCAAGCATGCATTCAAGCACAAGGCACTTCAAGCAACCTCCATCAGAGTTGGTTCTTGCATGTTGCAGACATCTTCAACAAGGGTTTGGTAAGTGTTTACATTTTTTTGTTGTTCAATCATCTTCCCTTTAATTTCCATTTCATTTGGGTTTGACTAAGGAAAACCCCTATTCTCTAACCCTAACCCTTTTCCCTCTCTTTGCATGTGTCTTTTACAAGTTGTTTACAGATTATTCAAAGAGAAAAGTGTTAAAAATGGTGTCATCATTTCACCTACATCAACCCAAGTCCTCAAACCCTAGGAGGATCTAAAAGAAAACTTGCAGGTCATTTTTTGAAGATTCAAACATGAGTCTTTATCAAAAAAGGAGGTGAAAATGGGGGCCTAAAGATTCAAACCTTGAAACTCCTGAAAGCACCATGAGGACTAGGTCATCATAATTGGTAATCTTGTCCATGTACCGAGCCTGAAAAAGGGTTTTTGCATTTATGGATACCCTTTTACTAGAAACCCGTTCTGGCAATGTTTCTTGGAAAGAGGACTAGGTCGCTCATTCTAGCATAAGTGTCCTAGTGAATATTTCTAGAATATTTCATAACATTCTAGAGTTGGGTATGTGTAGGATCTTCATGGAAAAAAATCCCTTAAGTGGCGATGAAAATTCAAAAAATCAAAGTTAGGTGACTTGACATAAAAAATTGAATAAGTTATCTATTTTATTTAAAAAATATGTAAAAATAGAATCTATAGAAAATTGAATTTAGTTTCTAAACTACTAGGTTTTTTTCCAAAAAAAGTATCTATTTGGTGAAAATTTGAAATTCAATGCAATAGTACTTAAATTTCAGGGAAAAAAAAAAGAAGTAGGCATTTTTCTGACCACAGTAACCAAAATAAAATGATAATATTTTTTTATAAGATTTGAGATATAAGTAGACGAATCATGTCCCAATGTGATGCATAAATTTTTGTGTTTTTTTCAAGTAAATAATTAATTGTGATTTTTTTATTACAACTTTTGGAAAATATAAAAAAATTGTATGTCTAACCACCTTAAGTTGGTCAAAAATTCATGATTTTTTATTTTTTTAATCCTATAGTATGCAAAGCATAGAATGTGACATATTTTTTGGATTCAAGTAATGTGATACTGTTTGAAAGCTATAGATGTTTTTCAATCAGCCTATCAATCAAGACTTTAGTCATAATTCAAATAGAAAATGAATAATAATAATTTATTAAATTCAAAGTAAAGCATAATTTATATTGGTGGAAAGTTGAGAATCTCCTTTAAAAACCATTTTTATTTCAACAATTTTGGGTAAAAAAAAGTCGTCAGCCACATGGGCCATCATATCACTTATATATCGCCACTTTTTGGACCATCATGATCATACACATACCCAACTCCTCTTTTGCAACTTTCAATTCCTAGTTGCACCATTTCTGGCTTTTCAAATTTCTTTCCAGTTTGCACACATTTAGGCTATATAGTTTACTTTGCATATAATTTACATTTTCTTTTGTTTACATTTCATAGTTAGTTTAGTTTCATTACATTTTAGCATTTAGACACACTTCATCACACATAAGACAACCATATTCAAGCCCTATGCTTTGAATGAACACGCCAAAAATAACATCATTAGTGTGAAAGAGTGTCATTCTTCCATCCAAGCTCCTAGGTAAAAAATCCTAGGGGCCTAATTGGGGAATCCTTTTTCCCTTTTATCATTTATCTTTTTGGTGGTTCACTCACTTATCCCTCCATATCTCCATCCATCCATCCCTCCCTCTCTAAAATAATCACTCAACCTTGAACCCTCAACCCTTAAACCCTTAAACCCTTAAACAGTCAACCCTAAGCCCTCAACCCTCAACCCTTAAACCCTCTACCCTCTACCCTCTACCCTCAACCCAATACCCTCTATCCTAATCCTTCAACCCTTAAACCCAAGAAAACTCTCTACCCTAATCACTAAACCCTCAACACTTAATCCCTCAACCCTTAAAACCTCAACCCTCTACCCTCCACCCTAAATCCCTATACGCTATACCCTATACATTGTACCCTCAAGCCTATACCCTCAATACTCTACCCTCAACCTTAAACTCTCAACCCTTATACCATAAACCCTTAAATATTCTACCCTCTACCCTATACATTAAACCCTCAACCCTCAATTCTCAACCCTCAACCCTTAACCCTCAACCCTCAACCCTTAAACCTTAATCCCTCAACCCCTACACCCTCTACCATTTACATTGAACCCTCAAGCTAATCCTTCAATGATATACTCTCAAACCTATACCCTAAACCATCTACCATCAACCCTAAACCCTAAACCCTTAAACCTTCTACCCTCTACCCTCAACCCTAATCCCTCAACCCTATACCCTCAACCCAATACCCTAAAACATCAAACCTATAGGTCCTCCACCATAATCCCTCAACCCTATAACCTCAACCCCTATATCCATTTCTCTCTATCAATACATCTCACCTCTATCTTCCTCCCTCTTTCCTACCCTCTCTAATTGTCTATATCTATCCTCTATCTCTTTTTACATACCTCTCGCTCAATCAATCCCTACCACTCTCTCTCACTCCCTCTATCTATCTCTCTATCTCGATCCCATTGCCTCTCTCTCACTCCCTCTATCTATGTCTCTATCTCCCTCCCATTACTTCTCCATCACTCCCTCTCTCCCTCTCTCTCAGGTCTCTACCTCTAGCACCCTTAGTACAGTGTAGGTAGGAGGGTCCTCAAAGAGAACAATCCATACCATACAACAAGAGTTAGACAACAAAAGTGACACAAAGTATGGAGGCAAATGCAGATTTAAACATTCTTATTATCTAACATTTCAATTACATATAGTCAGCCACATCCAGGCTTATAGATTCGGCTCATAGGCTTGATACAACATGTTCGAAATACAATATTCCTACATGCGAATGAAAATCTTACAGATTGAATTCTATATACATCTTCATCTACTTGATCTTTTTGTTCACTATCCTAATGATCTATTAGAGGCTTTATATCATATACATAGATCTAGAAACAGTCACATCAGCCAAAGATCATTACAATCTCTGATGAAGGGAACGTAATGTGTACATGAATAGGTTGGCCTCAAATTTGAATTTCTCCATGACACATGCATATGATGAAGTGTGGACCTAAAATTAAGGTCGAGGACACTCCATGAAAAAATTCAAAACACCTCATAGGGATACGCAAGGGATGGGAAAGATCCATGATATATCAAACTAGCCATTAGGTTTGAAATTATTCTGGGGCCAATTCAAAAAGCAGTCACTTAATTTGAAAGCGATAACTTGCTGGAAAAAGATCTAATTGAGCTAAAATCTTGGAATTAATAAAATTAACATGTTGATGATGAAAACATAGATCGGCAATATTTGGTGAGCAAACATGATGAAATACCGAATCTGCCAACTTGAACAAGAACAAGAACTAAACAAGAAAAAAATTGAAAGAAAATATTTTTGGTTGATGCAAGATTGCCAAGAACCAAGGATGCTCCTGCATCAAACATCATCGGTTATTTGAAAAGTGATTCCCTCACTTTGCTAGGGCTAAAGGAATTCCAATATAGTCTACCTCAACCTAAGAGATCCAAGAAGAATCCTCCACTAGTCTACCTTTCCACTTGACAATATATTCTTTGTATTGCCTTCCACAAGTTTTCCTCCCATCTCTAACATCCAAGATCTCTTCTATCTCATTTGGTTGTTGCTTAGAAATTTTTTCTTCCAATTTTTCTTTACTATCTTCACTAACTTATGCTTCATGGTACTGATGTAGATCTGCAATGTTGAATGTAGGTGATATACCCATGCCATCTAGTAACTCTACTTCATATGCATTTCTTGAATCAAATTTCTTCAAAATATTACAGGGTCCAAACTTCCTCATTTTGAGCTTATTGTATGTGCCAACTGGAAATATCTCCTTCCTAAAATACACCATCACTTCATCTCCAACTTCGAGCTCTTTATGTCTCCTTTTTTCATCTACTCGCTCCTTATAGTCTTGGTTCACATCTTCCAACTGCTACTTTACTCAAGTATACACTTTCTTTATATGTTCTGCAAATTATTTTTCTTCTACACTCCTTTTATTTTCCTTAGTGATGTCTCACAACTCTGATATACCTCTAGGATGAACTCCAATAACAATCTCAAAAGGTTTTTTTCTAGTACTTATGTTCAATAAATTATTGTAGGAAAAATCTGCTTGAGCAAGGCCTAAATCCCAACTTCTGATCTTCTCTCCAACCAAACATCTCAACAAATTTCCCAAACTCCTATTTAATACCTCTATATATCCATTAGTCTATGGGTGAAAAGTAGAATTGAACTTCAAATCTGTTTTCAACTTCTTCCAAAGTGTCCTCCAAAAATAACCAAAAAACTTTGTATGTCTTTCTGAAACAATACTCCTAGGTAATCCATGCAATCTTACCACCTCCCTGAAAAACAATTCTACTACATGTACTTCATCTATTGTCTTCTTATGAGGTATGAAATGTGCCATCTTAGAAAATTTGTCTACCACCACAAATACATAATCATTACCTCTCTATGTCTTCAGCAAACCAAGTATGAAATTCATGCTGATATCCTCCCAAGGTCTTTCTAGAACTGTTAAAGGTTTACACAATCCAACATTCTGACTACTCCCTTTTGCAACTTGACAAACTTTACAACTTTGCAAAAATTTCCTAACATCCTTATGAATCTATGGCCAAAAGTAATTCTAACTTACCAATGCTACTGTCTTATCAACACCAAAGTGTCTTGCCAATCCTCCACTATGTTTCTCTTTCACCAAGCTATCCCTGATAGAACTCGAGGGTATACACAATTGATTCCTTTGAACAACATATCATCCTGAATGAAATAATCCAACCACTAACTCCTATCTTCCAAGATGGGTTCTTTACAATCTCTCTAAGGTTCTAAAAAGTTTGGGTTTTCCTCATACAATTTATTCAATTCCTCAAAGCCTAATACCTCCACTCTCATCCCTACCAGTAAATTTATTCTCCTACTCAAAGCATAAACAACTCTATTTGTTTTTCCACTCCTATGTTTCAAAACAAAAGTATAACTCTGCAAGAATTTCACCCGTCTCGTGTGTTTTTGATTCAACTTACCTTGACTGTTCAAATATTTAAAAGCTTGATGATCTTTAGAAAACAAAAACTCCTTAGACAACAAGTAATTTATCAACTTCTTCAAAGCTTTAATTATAGCATAGAACTCCTGATCATACACTAAATACATTTTCCTTTCATCATTCACTTGTCACTGAAATAAGCTATTGGTCTTCCTTCTTGACTTAATACTGCTCCAATTGCATTTCCACTTACATCATAGTCTACCTAAAATACCTTATTAAAGTCTGGTAAAGCCAACATAGGCTACTCAGTCACCTTCCATTTCAACAACTCAAAGCTCTTGTCTACTCTAGATGTCCATGTAAAATCCTTCCTATCTCCTCTCATTTTTTTTGTCATAGGAGTGCAAATAGAACTGAAATTCCTAATGAACTTTCAGTAGAAACTAGCCAATGCTTTTCGATGTAGGCCACTCAACAATTTATCTTACCTTCTCAGGATCCATCTTGAATCCATCCATTGATATTAAAAATCCAAGATATACCAATTCTTCCTTCATGAAACTATACTTCTTAATTTTTATCAGCAACTACTCTAATATCAACCTCTTCAAAAATTGTCTTACATGCAACAAATATTCTTCTCTACTCTTACTAAAAATCAAGATTTCATCCAAATAGACAATCAGAAACTTATCTAATAATCTCTTCAATACCTCATGAAAGTACTAGGTTCATTTTTTAGTCCAAAAGGCGTCACCTACCACTCATACAATCCTTCATTTGTCTTGAATGTTGTCTTCCATTCATCCCCTTCTCTGATTCTGATCTGATGATATCCACTCTTCAAATCTATCTTTGTAAAGTATTTAGCTCCACTCAAACAATCCATAATTTCATCCATCTAGGGCAAAGGAAATCTATACTTCATTGTGATCTTGTTTATGGCTCTAGAGTCTATACCTTAATCTTTCTCTGATCAAACCATTTCTCAACAACTCGTGCACTTGTCTATTAAATTATTCACTTTTTGCGGGTGTCATCCAGTGTGTTGCTTTATTAGGAAAAGTAGCTCTAGGAATCAGGTCCATCCAATGACTAATACTCCTCACAAGTGGCAATCCATCAAGTACATTATCTGAAATGATAGCTTCATATTCTAGTAGCAAGACCTTTATCTCTTTTGGTTATTCTTCTACATGCTTCAAGTCTTCAACCTTCTTAGGGAACAAGGCATAACACATGTTCTCATATCTCAGCCCATGGAGAAATATCCTTCCATCAACCAAAAAAATTTTGTCAGTCGTACAAATCTCAACTTTAGGAACATCCTCCAATGGCAATAAAGTATGCTTCATCCCATTTGTGACAATAGTATATATGTTCTTCTTTCCATCATGAATAGCCTATCTATCATACTGCCAAGGCCTTCCCAACAAAACATGGCATACATCCATAGGCATGATATCACACAAAACTTCATCATGGTAATTTCCTATCTTCAATTTCACCAAACATTGTTCACTTACCAGTATCTTATGCTCATCTTGAATCTATGCTATCGAATAGGGCTTCAGGTGTTTCAACATTTCCAACTTCAATTTGGTCACCATTTCTTCACAAACTAGGTTCTCTGAGCTTCCACTATCAATAATCACCTTGCAACATTTATTAGCTACCTTGCATTTGGTTTGAAACAAATTATTTCTCCACAACCATTCTTGCTCCATCTCACTTTGACATAGTACTCTTATGTTCACCAACACTTCTCCCTCTTTCAGTTTATTAGATGATCCTACATGATCCTCCTCAACAAAGACTACTCTTCTATTGTTCTCTATCCTTCTACTTGTCTCTCCCTGATTACATTCAAATTCTCTATGTCCTTCTCCACCACACGTATAACAAGATCCTCTGAATATTATTTCCTCCTATCCTCTATTGTCTTTTCTATAACCTTGATTCTGGTAACCACCATATCCTCCTATTTGGTAAGAGTTTATCTCATTTCTATAGTAGGAATTATCATTCTTATTGAATTCCTTATCTTTTTTCTGATATGAAAAAGGTCCTTTTCCTCCTCTAGTAAAAAATATTCCTCTCTAAAATCTTCCACCTCTTCATCTCTGTCTCTACTCATGTATTTTATTTAGCTTCTCTTATGATTTTAGGGCACACTATATTCCTCCTCCACACTCAAAAACTTAGTCAAATTGATTTCATCTTGTATAAACGACCTCAAACCATTCATATATTTGGCTACTTGTTTGGTCTCATCTTCTGAATGTCCAGATCTGATATTCAACTTGTATAACTCCTCAATATACTCTCTCACACTCGAATCCTACATTAAATTCTACAACTTTTGAAACAATTTGATCTGATAGTCTGTAGGCATAAAATTGTCTTCAACTTATTCACCATCTGATCCCATGATCTTATCTTCTCCTTTCCTTTTATTTTCCTATTTGTCTACAAATGTTCCCACCAAAGGGATCAATGTCCTTTCAACTTTGTATAAGAAAAATTCACCTTCTTGTCTTTTGTGGTACCTTCAAAATCAAATTACCTCTCCATCTATGTTATCCAATCAAGAAATTCATCTGAATCCAACTTGTCACTAAAATCCAGTGGATTGAAATAAGGTTTAGTATTTACTCTGGTTAGGGCTCTTATGAACCTCTCTTCTCCCTGATCAAGTCCAGGTTGATCTTCTCTTTCCCTTTATCCTTGTTCTTCTAATTCTTCATCACTCACATCTTCAACTGCTCGACCTCTCCTCTGGATCATTTTGATTGCTTCCAATCTAGCAGTCATTCCTCTCAACATCTCCATTATAGTTGGGTCTACATTTCCACGTGCTCCATTTCCTCTACCATTTATTCTTCTTGCCATATTTACAAAAGTTCTCTGTAGCTGCATGTCACATCCTCAATTTTCCACCCCACAACAAATATTTAACAGGACTTCACAAACTCTGATGATCTTCCATGGAATGAATCTCAATATGATACCGATTTGGTGTAGTGTAGGTAGGAGGGTCCTCAAAGAGAACAATACAGACCGTGCAACAAGAGTTACACAACAAAAGCGACACATAATATGGAGAAAAATGTAGATTCAAACATTCTCATTATTTGAAATTTCAATTAAATACAGTTGGCCACATCTGTGATTATAGATTCAGCTCACAAGCCTGATACAACATGCTCAAAATATAGTATTCTCATATAAAAGCAAAAATATTATAGATCGAATTCTATATATATCTTCATGAATCTACTTGATATTTTTGGTTACTATCCTAATGATCTATTATAAGATTTATATCATATTCGTAGATCTAGAAACATCTGCATCCTCAAAAGATCATTACAATCTCTGATGAAGGAAACATAACATGTACATGAAGAGGTTTGCCTCAAATTTGAATTTCTCCATGGTAGGTGGATATGATGAAGTGTGGACCTAAAATTAAGGTCGGGGACACTCCATGAAACAGTTTGAAACACCTCGTATGGATCTGCAAGTGATGAGAAAGATCTATGATCTATAAAACTAGCCATTAGGTTTGAAATTATTTTAGGGCTAGTTCTAAAAATAGTCAATTAATCTGAAAGTGATAACTTGCCAAAAAAAGATCTAATTGAGTTGAAATCTTGGAATTAGGAAAATGAACATGTTGATGATGAAAACATAGATCCAAAAGATTTGGTGAGAAAACATGACAAAATACTGAATCTGCCAACTTGAACAAGAATAAAACTGAAAGAAAATATTTTTGGTTGATGAAAGATTTCCAAGAACCAAGGATGCTCCTACATCAACCCTACCTAGGTAACTCTCTCTTTCTCTCTCCCCTCTCTCTATCTATCCCTCCCTCTCTCAGGTCACTCCCTCCCACACCCTCTCCCTCTCTCAGGTCTCTCACTCTCACACTCCCTCTCTCTCCCACTCCCTCTCACTACCTATCTCTCAAGTCTCTCCCTCTAGCACCCTATAACTCTCTCTTCCTCTCCCTCCCTTTCTCTCTCCCACCCCCCTCTCTCTCTATCCATCTCTCTCAATTCTCTCTATCCCACCCCCTATCTCTCTCTCTCTCTCCCTCTATCCCTCCCACCTTACCTAGCTAAGTCCCTCTCACTCCAAACCCTTCTCTCCCACTCCCTCTCTCTTAGACTCTCCCTTCCACCCCCTCTCCCTCTCTCAAGACTCTCTCTCACTACCTCTCTCTCCCACCCTACCTAGAAAAATCTCTCTCTTAAAATTATCCCTCCCTCTAAATACATACATAAATACATACATACAATCATATTACATATGTACATACAATCCTACATACATACAAGCATACATGTACATATATGTAGATACAATCTTACATACATATAGGCATACAAACATACATGCATTGATACATACATACATGCATACATACATACATACATATAAGCATGCATGCATACATAAATACATGACATACAAGCATATATGTTAACATACATACATAACATAACATAAAGCAAGACATAATGTGAGCATGTTATACTACACTCACGTTATATCTCGCTAGACATGTCCCGCACAAATGCAAAAAACCATGTCAAAACTAGGATAAAATGTGAGTGTCTTATAACACACTTGCGTTATATCTTTCTTTCAGAATCCCCAAGCCTTAGGCTTGGTATTTTCTTTGGAATACCAACCCAAAGGCTTGGAGGGCCTTCCCAATGACCAGAGACATGTTTTTACAAATTTTACAATATTTCACATAATCGAGTTTGTGCTCACCGTTAGGATTACACATGTTTCAATGTCAAACAAATTGAACACCTGAGTAATGTTAGGCTCTCTCTTAGCTATCCAACGATGTAATTTTTTTAACATTTTAACAATGTTAAGCCTTTCATCTATAATTTCTTTTATTTGTCTCTTTTTTGGCAAAAAGAACTATTTGGTGTTTTTTTCATTATAAATTAATTGTTCATCAAAACTTCAATTAAATTACATTTTTAGAAACTAGATTCCATTCTAAATTTATTTTTTAAAAAATCAATTAGTTTCAAAAATTTGTAGGGGTACCAAAGCCAAAATTCATTTTTTCAGGAAGTGTCCACTTTGAAAATTAGTAAATTTAATCACATATTCCTTAAAAATTAATCAAAAAATTTGTGCATTATCTATATACAATTAGCTAATTTCTCACCAAAGAGATTTTAAAACTACTAAAAAATGGTTCACTATGCTAGGTACGCAAAAAAGTTGCGATGTTATATTTTTTTGACAAAAATAACACCAATTTTTGTGCATCCCAATATTGAACCCCTTAATATCAACCATTTTCAAAATAAATTAGTATTTTAGTAAGTAGACTGAGAGCACTATGATCCTTGTTTTTGTTGCATCTCAAAATTATGAGTGTAACTAGCGACAATTTCACATCCAAGGTCAGTATTTCCTGATTTTAGAAAAAAAGTGGCCACTTAAGCCCCCTTTTTTCCCCCCCATCTTTTTCCACTTATGTGTCACATCACTTCAATTTTTTACTCAACATTCACAATTCTCTAATAATATTTGCATTACATACATGTAGGAAATTCACAATATTTATCACTTTATAAACCTTGGAATTGACCTAATTTCAGAGTTAATGCTTCAAACAATAAAAATGGTAAACCTTTAACTATATGCACACAGTCAACTTTTGATGCTCTATAAACTTCCACATCATCATATTTTCTTCCACAATTTTCACCAACGGATCAAGCATGTTGATCTACATATCATATCTCTATGCTTTGGTATCAAAACCTCTTCTTTCGTAGGGGATGAAAGATGTTCATTAAAGCTCCCCTTGAGCCAAAGCTCTTAAATTAGTTTCTAGAGGAAACATCTACACTAGAGGATGGTACAAATTCATCCTTAACTTTTGTATCTTCCTTATTTCTCCAAATATTTTCATGATCTCCTTCTTTGTTTCTCTTAGATCAATATTTTATACTTGTTAATTCCTCTTTACTAGATTACCCCTCTTCATATTTCTTCTTTTACAAAACTTAGCAATGTGTCTAGGCCTATTATAGTTGTAACATGTAACATTCTCCTGACCAATATTCCTTCCATTCATTTTGGATCTACACTGATTAGCTTTATGCCCAAATCAATAGCATGTGTAACAATAGCCTTTAAAATATTGAATCATTATTCATCAGTTGACTTCTCCACTCACTAGCTCTCTGACCAAATTTATTACATGTAAAATATTGAGTAGAAAATGATGGAACATTTTCATTCACTTTTCTTCTAAATTCCATTGCCTTATGTCCAAATTTATTGAAGGAATAATAAAAAGCATTAATACATGGGTACCTTTGTGCATTTGGTTGTCTGACCACTAGTCTTCTTTGATTATGGATCTTCTTGCCATTATTTTTGAAAGAGGAAAAAATGGGTTTTATAGGGACCCAAAACCACAAAGTTTCCATAACAAGAAAAGATTGACCATAAGACAATCCCAGAAAAGAAAGGCTGCAAAAAAAGATAAACAAAAAAGACCAATAGCCAGCATAAAAAAGTCATAGCAAAAGACCAACTAAAACATAACCAGAACTAACCCAGAGATTTCAAGGTCTCAGCCACATCCATTTCTAGGATATCCATATCTTGGACAACCATCCTAAGATCTTGAGTCTCCAGAGGCACAACATCCATTCTTTTCTTCATGTTGGCTCTAGTTCTCTTAGAAGAGTTCAAATCCCCATCTTTGTTTTTGTTCTTCCCATGTCTAGATCAACAATTAGGATTCCCAATTGAGCAGTCTCCATTTTTTTTGCAATAACTCTTAGGGAAATGGTGTTATTCTTGACAATTCTATGATTGTGTTCAGCCGTAGCCTTCAAGGCTTCCCTAATTTTCTCAAACTCTCTACCCAAGATCTTCCCATCCTTCTTAAGGCCTTTGGTAAATTCCACCTCTTCTTGGATATAGTCCACCATGGCCATGTTCTCTTCCACCATCCCCAAAGGCTCACCCAAGTTCTGCTTCACCATTTTGGTTTCCAGAATTTCCAATTTGCTGGTCAAAGCTCTGTTTTTCAAATTTAGGTCATTTATTTCATGAAAGGCCCACTTCAAAATTTTAAAATTATCAATAGCTTAGTTTCTAGAAAGAGATAGAATATCCCCATGATATTCCCTATCAGGTTCAAAAATGTTGATATTATTATCAGCTTCAGGCTGCTTCTTCCAGCTTACACAATTCGAGAAGACTAAATTAAATAATAGCCTTTTGGCTATTTAATTTACATTGTTATTGATCTAATTAACATAAGGGCTGACCCTCCTTAGATTCACATATGATTTCTTATATTGGGTCGACCTCTTGGCATTTATTATGTTTGTTTTATTCTCTCTAAGAGAGTCGACCTAATTGAAGAGGTGCTTCAATTGTATATATATACAAGGTCCCATTTGTCACTTTAGGTATTCAAGTTTACTCAAGCAATTCACAGCATAGAAGAAATTCACACTTGTAGCAGCAGTTTGATTTCAAAGAAGAACATATTCTTTTGTATCTTTTGCATCTAGGAGAGGTGTGACTATTATTCAGCCATTGTTGGGGCCTATATTGTAAAGCAAAAATTTTCTCTTGTTCCTACAATATATATAAGAGAATTATTTGTTGGGTTTTTCTCCCTCAGATGGAGGGTTTTCCCAGGGTATCAAATTGTGTTCATTGTCTCATGTGTTGCATTTTATGATTGCTTTCATTTCTGTATATTTGCTCATTAAACATCAACATGGTATCAGAGCAGGTCTAGAAAAGATCTATTCAGATTTGTTAAGAATTCTAAAGTAGACCATGAGGGATAATTTAGTGTGTAGAAGTATAGTCGTGTGAGGCACTTTACCATATTTTCATGCATCCTGAGCCTCTACAAGAATTTGGTGCTTCAGTGGTTGCCTAAGCTACAGAAGTGTGCCTTATGTGAAGATATAGGGTATTACTTTACGTTAGGCGAACTTATGAACTATGGTATTCCTCTTGCATTTCTATTGAGTGGAAATTGGATTATCTCAAGCACTCGAAGGATTGTAGATCTTCATCAAAGAAGTGAATAATAATTGGTTCCTACATTTGGATTTCTAAGAACATAATGCCTTAGGAATTTGTGGCTATATAAGAGTCATATCCTTGACATCTTTTTATTGGAGAGTCACCCAAAGGATTGAAAGGTTGGGTGGTACTGGAAGTTAATATGGGAATGGATATTGCTTACCACTGTAGACATCTTCACACCTAACCGAACGATAAATTTGGTGACGTGGATCCCTGTTATTCATGTACCACCTTGGTTGCACATGTTGGCACTGACAGTGATTTATTTGCTAAAGCAAGTTTAGCAAAATTGTCTTTAGTAACAACTTGTGGGTTCAGGGAATATATCATATAGCAACTGCTATTAAACCTGAAGAACATCCAAAAGCATGCTCATGGCATTCATAGTTGTCGCACATTTCAAATATTAGTTTCATCGTGGGTTCCTATATTTCATCGTGTTTGATTTAGTTATGATGTTTGGGCCAATATTGTTAATAGAGCCTTTGATTTCGACTAAACTACTGGTGCTTTTACTCCATCTGACGGGTGGTGGCCTTCATCAATTTTATATCGTTGTTGGATAATTGTATATTCCTCCCTGCCGATATCAAGTTGTGCGAAAGACATCATCGAGACATTATATTCCTGGAATTGCTTGTTGGAGGTGCCAACATGTTTTTGAAGCTACAAGTCATGATCATATTTGCTTAGTGTAGTCTCCGAGGACAAAATTTAGAATAAGATTTGAATGGTCTTTTGACCACATTCAAATATTAAGGATATCGCTTCTTCCTACTGTCAGAAGGATAAGTCAACAAATCTTAGCATATGTTCAATGGAGAAAAGGTTGTTTTCACATTCCTCCTACATCATTTTCGGCAATCCAGAGAAGGGGGATTTGCCTCTAATTACAATGATGATCATCAGACTAGATAAAGAGAGAATGTCTATTCAGTATTGATTTCACCATATAAATATGGGAAGCTTTGGTGCTTTGGTTATTTGGAGATATTTGCCACCTATGATTGGAGATGATCTGTGGATCACTATAAACTCTGAGAAGTGGTTTTTTTTAGGTGTAAATCATGGCATCACTGAAGGTGGCCAAGATGGAACATTGCCACCGATCCATCTTTATGGTGTACGATCAATCAAAGAGAAGTATTTTATTTCTTTATTTCTTTATTTTTTTATTTTTAACAATTTTCATTTGAGTTGAAAGTCAATCTGTTGAGTTGAGCAGATTTGACTTCATTTGTTTGATCTTGTGTGTAGTAAATATCGTATTGTCTTTCTCTTGAATATTGATCCCTGGATGAGATCCTATGGAGACTCCCTTCATTCTGATCTTTTGATATATTTCCCTTCATTCTGGTCTTTTCTTCATGTTGGCTCTAGTTCTCTTAGAAGAGTCCAAATCCCCATCTTTGTTTTTGTTCTTCTCTATGTCTAGATCAACAATTAGGATTCCCAATTGAGCAGTCTCCATTTTTTCTGCAATAGCTCTTAGGGAAATGGTGTTATTCTTGACAATTCTATGATTGTGTTCAGCGGTAGCCTTCAGGGCTTCCTTAATTTTCTCAACCTCTATACCCAGGATCTCCCCATCCTTCTTAAGGCCTTTGGTAAATTCCACCTTTTCCTGGATATAGTCCACCATGGCCATGTTCTCTTCCACCATCCACAAAGGCTCACCCAAGTTCTACTTCACCATTTTGGTTTCCAGAATTTCCAATTTGCTGGTTAGAGCTATGTTTTTCAAATTTAGGTCATTTATTTCATTAAAGGCCCACTTCAAAATTTTAAAATTATCAATAGCTTCGTTTCTAGAAAGAGATAGAATATCCCCATGATATTCCCTATCAGGTTCAAAAATAGGGTCATGAGGGGTCGGGTTTGAGTGATGGCTGATTCTTTCATCTCTACTGAAAGACTTGAAAGAGGTGAAGGAGAGAACTTTTTTAATAGGTTCAACAATATTCTCATCCAACGAGTCCTCCAAATAAGCGACCAATTTTTTCATAGGATCTTCTTGCCATTGTTCTTCATATATTCAATCTTATTTTCAATGTTTGATGTCTAATTTGAGTTTCAACTTTCTCCTATCTCAAAACATAATCCAACTTTGTCATTAGAGCCTTTCATATTTACAATCATTTCATCAAGATTTTTAGTAGTCATCTTCAATTTTTCTTCATGACTCCATGCTTTCTCTAGATTTGATCTTAGATTCACAACTTCTTGTTCAATCATTGTACATTCCTCAGATTTTCTTTTCACCATTGCATTCAAACATTCCTCAATTATTTTATTTTAATCAACTTGCACCTTCAGACTAGTGATAGTTTCATTTTCTTGCTTTAATTTTTCACTAACTTCCTTATGCCTTTCTTTGAACTTCTTGATTTGTTCTCTCAACTTTTTGATACATTAATTTTCTTCTTTGAAATTTTCTTTCAGATCTCTAATTTCATCTTCAATCTTTTCAAGATCTTTAAGTGAAACTTTGAGTTCTCCATATTTTTCAAGCATGCAATCTTCTTCTATGGATCCAATAGTAGGAATCTCTTTTAGAGTAGATAGTCTTCTAACAACCATGTGTTCAACCTCCAAGATTTTCCCCAAGTGGTTAAGCTCCTTCCAAGGGACCAAGCTCTTATACCAATTTTTGAACACCCAAAATACTGAGAGGGGGGATGAATCAATATTCTTTCAAGCCATTCAAACATTTAAACATCCAAACCATATACCACACTCAATTTTAGTAATGAAAGAAAGCATGAAACACTTAAAAAAAACTCATAATGCATGAACACCAAGATTTTTACATGGAAAACCCACAAAGGGAAAAACCATGGTGAGGATTATCTCACAATATATTAGAACTAGTTATAATATAGTTATAGAAGTGCTCACTATAGGTGGACTACTGTCCAAGTGGACTCATTTCCCATAGAGAGAAAGATAGGAGAGAGATTGTGGCTCACAACCTAGTTTGAACTATTATAATTGTATCTATCATATGCATGAAATATAGTTCCAATGAAGCTCAATAAACTGACTTTACACACTTCATCTAATTTAGATCTAATACTCTCATTGTTCTTGCATTCGCATCACTTCAATTTTCTACTCAAAATTCACCACTTAAATTCACATTGCTATGATAATATTTGCATCACACATGGAGAACATTCCCAACATTCATCACTTGCTTCAAAACACTAAAAGATATCTAACATATATATCCACTTCAAGCATAACATAAACTAGGCCAGACTAATTAGATGTAATATTAAAATTATAACCATTGTCTTCAACTCTTTCCATGCACGCCTCACACCAAAATTCAAATCTAAAAATAACTTGAAATTGGTTTGTATGGAAGTGATTAGGGTAAAAAATAATGTGTACCAAAATGAATGAACAAGATGATGGACTACTTATTTTCAAAACCTTAATCACTTCAGATTGTGTAAAATATGATGCTAATAACAACCAGAAATGCAACCTAATTGTTATGGAAACTTTTGGGGGATGTTTTTAGAGCATAAAAAGTTGTGTACCTGGCCAAAAAGTTGTTTTTGAGCTATGGAGGACTCATTTTCCTTCAGTGGTGAATGGGTCCTTTTAGGGTTTTGGAAAACTTATTTGAGGATCATGTTCCTTGATGTCTACACCCTTGAAATCTCATTTATTAAGTTTTGGAAGACTGTATTTAGTTTTGTAGAGCTCTTTATGTGATCTTACACTTTGAATGACAAATTTTGTAAATTTGCAACTTTGCTCCAAATCTTGCTCCACTTGATCATCAACCTGTAAATATACAATAACACACTCAACGGCAAGAAAAACTTGTTGAGTTTTTAGTGAATGGGGTTTTGCCTCAGTCAAACCCCTTGTAGGTAATTAAACCAAATGATTAAATGAAGGAAATGAAGCATGAAATATGAAATATACAAATGATATCACCTTGGATGATGTAGTGGCCATGAAGAGTGTAGATCTAGGATCCTTGAATATGATGTGAATAATAGTTGCAAATAGATCTTCAATGCTAAACTCACAATATTATCTCAACAACATGAATGCATGCATCAAACTTTTGACATGATGATATAAATTTGAATTTCTGCAATCAGCTCTTGAAATCTACCTTAAAATTCCGTATGGATGCTCTTGAAATTCTCTAATGCTCTTGATGTTGATCTTATGAAGTCACACAATATTTCTAGGAGAAACAATTTGAGTTAACGCCTTATTTATACTAAGCTACGAGATTAACCCCAAAATTCAAAGAACTAAGGCCGACACCAGATCTGGGAAGAAATATCTTTAAAATCCCCCCCATAATGAAATTCAAAAAGGAGGGTCTCATTAGGGGGGGACCAATTCACCCCCAAAGGTGAATGGGTCTTGGTTAAGTTTCCAAGACCAAGCTTCGGGGAGTTGAAAGAAAGGCTAAAAGCCCATTCCAAATCAACTAAGAAAGGGGGATCCTATTAAGGGAGGACCCATTCGCCATGAAGGGAAATGGGTCTTGGCTTAGATTATCAGGACCAAACTTTTCCCAATGAAATAATTTGATAATTAAATTAAGATTGTTAGGATAGATCTTCGGGAGGTGTCAAAATTAAGGCCTAAATTTGAATTAAAAGGGGATTGATAACTCCAATTAACCATAATTAATTAAGACCACCTAGATAAGTGTGAAAGTATTTTAAAATAATTTACAACACTTAAACAAGGTACACATTATGTACATTTATTATAAAGGGGCCCATTAGGCTTAATTAAGCAAATAGATTCTAGAAAAGTGTGAATGTGTGTTACAACACTTTACAACACCTTTACAAAGGATCAATTAAGGCATGTTTTAGTTAAATAAAGGTCCTAGAATGATGTGAACATGTACAAGACAACATTACAACACCACTCCAAGATATCATTAGTTCAACTTTAATGTCAATTATCAAGGAAGGAAGGGAAAAAGGCTACTTTGTCTATTACTATAGGAACTATACTAGATCCCTCATAAGATTGCCACACATATTTAACCTTTGCATACCTTCAAAATTATTAGGTTGACACCATAAAAGACCTAATACAAAAATTATTCTACTGTGTATCCACATTTCAATACATCGACCTCAAAATTCAATTCCAACTAGAATTCACATGCTAATTCCATCTATCAACATATCCTCAAAAGTGAAAAGCCAAAAAATTATCCATGGAGAAATGCGAACTCTCCCACTCAAATGCACTATACAATAATAAATTATACTCTACTAGACTAAACTTTTGTCACTTAGATCTCTCAAACCAAAAGCGAGAAGATGATAAAATTTTGGAATTCAATACTTCTAATTGTAGGAGTTGAGAAAATACAACACCACAAACCCCAAAGATCACCTACATGCAAATAACCTGTCACAAAAGAAGAGATGGAGACAAACAAGCAAGGGTTCTCTGAAAACTGAAAATGTATATATCAGAGAGAATGAGAGAATGAATTGATATTAAATACAACAGGATCAATCCTTATAAAAAGGAGATCATGCAAACCCTAATAAAACCCTAATAGGATGTACGACCCTAGGGTAAAAAAAAAATTTGCCTTCCAAATTGACTGTAACTAAAATCGATGATTTGACAGTCATTTTAGGGGTTTTTGGGTGCTACGAATCCAATGGAACTATCCATTTGAGCCCAAAGTGAACCCAAAAAATGGAGTATGTTGAATCCACCCAGAAAAAACCTTAGAACCCTAGATTTGCTTCCAATACAAAATCTCAAAACAAGAACAAGTAGCTACAAATCTGAAGCTCTGATACCATGTTGGAGTTGAGAAGATACAACACCACAGAAGCCCAAAAGATCTTTGCAAGCAAATAACCTATTACAAGGAGAAACAAAGAGAGGCAATAAAGGAAATGCTCAAGAATGTGGAGCCATGTATTCACCTAAAAATGTAAAATGAATTAATGATACAAAAGATAGTTTTCAACTACATATAGATGAAAACCCTAAAAAAGAAAACCCTAGGCTTGCACAATAATAATTAATAAAGTAATTAATTATTATGCACCTAATGTTAGCTTAAGTGAAAAAAGGTAAAAGGGAACTTTACGTAATCAAACAAATATTGTTTAATTAATAAAGTAAATACCCAATTACTCTAACACTAATAACCAACAAAATAATCTTAGAAGCGCAAAGTGATCTTCATTTGCGAACCGATGTAGACCCAAAAACTGGATGGTTTGTTACACAAAATTAATAGAGTCAACACTTAGTCAAATTTCCATCACAATAGACTTTACTAGATCAAAACATCTTGCAAAAATATCTTTCACAAACACTCTAAAACTTGTTAGAACCCACCAAAATGATGTTCAATGATCTGCACCAAGATCTCCATATCAAAATATAATATTGACATCAATGAGAATATTACAACACATCATTATATACCTTTGTGTTTATTTCTCATGCTCATGTTGCTAATATTAGCATCGATGACATTCTTCCAACACATGCACCAACATTCATCAACTATAATAATACCTTGCAATAAACCATATAAAGTATCAAATCCATTTATGTAAAATTTTATAATAAACTAGATAAAATAATTTAATTAATCATAAACAATAAATTTAGATGATACTTTTAGATGAACTATTCATTTTTATATTGAATGATTCTAAGACCTTATATTCGAAAAACATGGTTCTAATATCAAAGGAACAATCAACACAATTTCTTCAATTTTTTGTATTACCAAATGTAAATACTCTATAATCTATCTCTTTTTGTAAGGTGAATATCATTCTTCAACAAAAATTACTTCATAGTAAGATCATTTAAAATTTAGTTCTTGATTAGAGAACCCATCTAAAATTTCTCACAAGCATGTCCAAACACTTGTCCATGAACTCTACATTAGATGCTTCCTAATAGATGATAAATTTGATTAACACATCTACTTCATCCAAACATCAATATTTTTGAGATTTTATATGATATGGTTGTATCATGAGGTATCATCATACTATACAATTAAAAAATAATATGATCTTCAAAACCCTTCCTCTCAAAATTTATCCATGTTGTAAATGAAGCATATACTTGATTTATATAATTTTACTGTAACTTCATTAATTATACCCTTCACCCTTTCTTAATATTCTCTTGATTATTTGTTTACTAGAACAACATGACTTTCTATAATCATCATGTTTTTCCCCTATGCTTAGGTGACTTGAATAATTATATGATATATTAATCTTGAATTGTTTGATTATCCTTTTTGAAATGGGACTAATTATACTTCATATATGGTTGACCTTTGTGTTCAAGATAATATTTTTGTTCATTTATGGTTGTTGGTTTATGTAAACTTATAATAGTGTTTTTCAATATGAAAACTTTCATAACCTATAAGTTTTAGATGACAATATTTAATATGTGATTATTTTGTCTCTTGTATGACATTATGGGTGATAACTTACTTTGACAAAATACCATGGTATTCCTCTTAGTTTTCACGAATAAATTATAATATTTTTATTTAATCATACAAAAATAAATTTCCTAATTAATTTGCATGATGTATTCCTGCTCATAGTGAATGATTCTAGGACTAACTATGTAAAAAATAAGTTACAATATCAATGGAGAATTTAGCACAAGTTTTACAATTCATTGTATTTCCAAAATGAACGTGTTCAACAATCTTACATTTCTTGGGAAGGTGAGCTTATTTCTTCAACTAAAGTTTCTTTGTAGTAAGACAACATAAATTTTTCCTCCTAAGGAGAGAATCCAAATGAAGGATGTAAGAATTTTTTTTAACAAGAATATCTATACACTTGTTTATGAACCCTCTATTAGATGTCAACCAATAAATGATAAAGCTGATTCACATGTATACTTAATCCAAACATCAATATTATTTAATCATTTTATGAGTTCATTGTATCTTGTGAGATCCCCTTAAAATATATTAGAAAATATAAATATTTTCAAACTAGTTCCTCTCGAAAACACATCCATCTTGTAGCTCTACTAGATACACGATTTCAACAACTATCTTCTAACCATATTAATTATATCCTTCACCTTTTTTTAAGATTATCATGACAACCTTCTTACTTGTGTGAAATGACTATCTACAATCATCTTGGTTGTCCCTTGTCTTTAGGTGGCTTGGCAAATTATTGGATTATTAGATTGTCCTTCTCAAATGGGACTACTTATTCTTGATATACAGTTGATCTTTATGGTCAATATAATCCTTTTTATTTACTTTGGATAGTTTTATGTCAATATGATGGAATTTGATGATCTATAAGTTTGAGGTTGAAGCCTTTAAGAAGTGATTATATTCTCTCTTGTATAACACTATGAATGATAACTTATAGAGATGATATAATACGATAATCATGTTACTCTTTATGATTGAATAGTTGGTACTCATAATAATATGATATGTTGATAACAGCCAAAGTGATGAGAATATTCTCTCTTACTCATGATAATCTTTTTAATCTGAAAATAAATCTTTTATGAGTTGAAGAAATATAGGCTGTCCTTTTCCTACATGTAGTGATCTCTTGCTGATAAGACAACCCTTGAATCACCTTGAAACCTCTAGGTTTGGCACCGTTATGCCTCGAATTTAATAATGCATAAGTGGCAACCATAGTATTCACGTTTCATTCTATCCAAATCACTGATATTTTCTTCAAACTTAATTAAGTGAGGCATAAAGTAATCCACATATCACTTTGCTTTTTTTTTATTATTATTCAATAATGTAAACACCATCCTCATCAATTCAGAAGTGACCGTCTGGATTTGATATGACTTTGGCACCATGATCAATAGCATGACTTTTACGTTGCATTTCGTGGATGTTGTCCTTAGAGAGGAATCATCAACATCTATACAATTTATATGTTTCTCGATCGATATGGAAATATAAACTTTCTACACCAGACAAAAGCTCCCGTTGTTAAAGGGGCACACATCCTCTTACAGGCATCTAATACCTCACCAAACTCATCTTGTTTGTAATTTGTAATTAGTTATAATCTAGAATGGGCAGAAAAAATTGGTTGTCAGCACATCAAAACTTGTGTCTTATAAAAATTTATCAATAAGTACAAATAGAACTGTTGGTCTGACAACACCATAAATTTCAGGAATGTCATGACTTTTCCACCAAATAGCAATTTTGCATCTGGAATTTGTAGTAACCTTTCTACATATGCTAGCATCTACTGAGCTGTCGCCGGAAGGACAGAACCAACCATTAAATCTTCTAGTTTCCTTCTCTCAGTAAGAATCCCAATTGTTACGCATGGACAAAATTTATTGTGTAGAACATTTTGTGCACTACATGCATAAGAATCCTGATCACAAATCCTCGCAACATAATCAGCTTCCTTAACATAAGGACCCAGAATTTTCCAATCATATTCTAAATCATCTATGTTTAACTCTTCTCCTAAGATCAACTATAACTTTCTCCGTTATCCTATCTTGTTTTATTTCGTAATTGAATACGTGATACTTGAAACCCACTACGAAAGGAAATTATTAAGATCTTTTACTTATCTTTTGTTAGCGCATCTTCTTGAACTAAGTTGGCCGTAACTGTTGGGTATATGAAGTTCAACGGACATTTGTGTCTCTTCATTTTTCTCTTTGACCTTTCGTATTTTCTCTTGAAGGAATATTATATATATGCTGCTGTAGCATAATGTATAGTGAAGAACAGAGATTAATAAATCTATTCCCCTTTTTCCCGTGGATGTAGTCTTTATGGTGAACCACGTAAACTCTTTGTGTTATGTATACTTTCTGCTGTTATTGTTTATTTTTCTGCACTTCATTTTTAACAGTAACTTCCTCAAAAACATCAAAATCACAATTGAAATCAGTTACAACCAGCGGCTCTGAAGGATAAATAATTCATACAACTGTATCTGTCTCCATTTCATCATCCATTTCATCCTCTTTTAAAGGATAATGTACCTCTCCTCTGTGTACACTTCAACGTAAACGTTTGAGTTTTTAACTGCTCCTCTGGAAGATGCCGGTTATTATATGGTATGCGAGGAACACAATCCATCTTTATTTGCTTCATTGGTACTACATTTTCATCGTCCATTCGAATGAATTTAACAACAGCGATTACAACCACAAGAATGTGGATCACTGCACTCCGTATGAACGAATTTCTTCGAGGCATTTTGTCAAACTGTTCGCGTGCAAGCAGTTTCAAACCATGTTTCTTGGAAGCGTTTTGTCAAACAGTTAGCGTATCATGTCTGTAATGGCGCATTTTGCATTTCCTTAAACTTTTCTAAAGTGTTTATAAGAGATTCATCATATTCAGATCCTGCCAACTATAAGACATAGGAAATAATTTAATGACATTTGATTCTTACCCGTTTTGTCCAATTGAATTAGAAATGATTAAAATTTTGGTAAAAACTCATGAATGATTTAATAATTATTTTTCTTGTATGAATTCTACAAAAGTATTGGTATTTTGTTGTTATCTGACATTGATGTGTGTATGGCATTAGAAAGATATAATAGTGGCTGCAAAATGACATACTTTATGTAAGAACAAGCCCAAATAATAGAATAACAGCAACAAACAAGGCAAAAACAGAGCATAAAACAGTGAAAAATGGCTGAAAAAAATTATATTGATCTAGCTTGCTCACATACAATCCAAAAACTTGCCTCAACAATAGTGTTGTTCACAATGGACAGCCTAATCTTTATACTTGAAGCCTCCAAGATCTTGAAACTTCTAATGTTCTAGATATCTCTAAAACTGGAATGTTTTTTTTCCTTGGAGAACTTCTAGTAGATTCTAGTTTCTAGAAGGTTCTAGCCCTTCTAGAAAATTCTAGTTCTTCTAAAAACATCTTGTAACTTTTTTAGAAGATTCTAGTTCTTCTAGAAACATCTTTTAACTTTTCTAGACAATCTTAGTCCTTAACATCCCCCCTTAAGATTGGATAAAATATTACAAACAAGATACAAAGAAGAGGGGAAGATGCAAGAGAGAGGAAGATACAAAGAATAAGGGAAAATTATACTACCATTGCCTCTTAATGTTCACTTCTAACATACCAAACATTTTTCACAATTTCAAGAATTTGGTTTCAATCATACTCTTAGTAAATAAATCAATTCTTTGTTCTTCACTTGGACGATATTGTAGATTGATAATATTTTCTTGAGCAAGATTTTGTATGTAGTGAACATCAAGCTCAATATAATTTGTTTTTGCATGAAATACTGGATTGTTGGCAACCTGTATGGTACTTTGATTGTCACAGTACAAAGTAGTAGCTGAACTTTGGGAAAAACCATGTTCAAATAGAAGATTTTGAATCCAAACTACTTCCTTTCTTGCTTCTTTTGTTGCTCTATATTCTGCTTCACATGAAGACAATACTATTGTAATTTCCTTTTTGCTGCTCAATGTAATAAGGCTTGATCTAATCTGAAAAACATAACCGCCAGTAGATTTTATGTCATCTATATCACCTACCCAATCTAAATTAGTAAATCCAACCAAATAATTTGAGAACTTTTGGCCATAGAGTATTGTTCCATGAACATACTATAGTATCATTTTTGTAGCCAACCAATGACTTTTTTTAGGTTCCTGCATAAATCTCAATACTTGATTAACTGCAAAACAAATGTCTAGTTTAGAATGAGTTAGGTAAACCAAGCTGACCACAAGTTTCATATATAAAGTTGCATCTACCCTCTTAGAAGTACACTCTTTAATAAGCTTGATTCCAAATTGAAAGGGAGTAGAAGTTGGCTTACATTCTAGCATGTTAAACGTTTCTAAAATATCCAAAGCATATTTTGATTGGTAGAGGAACAACCCACCATGTAGTGTACAAACTTGTAAATGAAAAAAATAGTTTAATTCTCCCAAATCACTCATATGAAATTCCCTTTTAAGTTCTAATTTTAAATAATTGATTATCCTAATATTCGATCCAGCAATGAGTAAATCATCTACATAAACTGCAACAAGAATAATCTCGTCTTGGAATTTCTTCACATAATGATTTGGATCATATCTACACCTTTTAAAACCATTAAGCTAAAAATATCTATCTATGTTTTCATTACATTCCCTTGGTGTTTTTTTTAGACCGTAAAGTGATTTCTTTAATATGCAAACAAGGTGAGGATGTTGTTCATCTACAAAACCAAGTGGTTGATTCATGTATATTTCTTCAGCTATATCTCCATTTAAGAAAGCATTTTTAACATCCATTTGATGAACATGCCTTCCAAAACTTGCTGCCAAAGAAAGAATAATTCTAACAATGTTTATTTTGATGACAAGAGAAAATATTTCTTCATAATCAAGACCTTCCTTTTGATTAAATCTCTTAGCAACCAATCTAGCTTTGTATTTTTCTATGGCTTCATTAGATTTGAATTTTGTTTTGTAAACCCATTTGCAACCAATAATATTCTTACCTTTGGGAAGGGGCACAAGTTTCCAAGTTTTATTCTTGAGTAATGCATCATATTCCTCTTTCATGGCTTTCTCCAATTCTTTCCTCCCTCTAGCTTGCTCATATGAGATTGGGTCATTTATTTGTAAGACTTTTTCCATTAGGGCACTGCCATTCATTTCTTGGAGTTTTGGGATTTGTTTATATATCTCTTCAATACTCTTTGTCTTTTGTCTAACGAGAAGTTCTTCTTCTTCATCATTACTATTAGTTATATCATCTTTATTAGTAGTAGTGCTCTTATCATCCTCGTTAATAGATTTTCCATTTCTTTATAAAATATCTGAAATGTGGAAATCATTTATGGTTGTAAGTTGTGAATGTTCATCAAAATTTACATCTCTGCTAATAAAGTTTTTTTTGGTTTCCAAATCATACAATCTGTAAACCTTTGACTCTTCACTTTAGCCAGTCCCCAAAACTTATTATGCAAAATTTTAAAATGCAACATACAATATGTGCAGCACAAGAGACAACCAATCCCCAAAAATTATTATGCAAACTTTTAAAATGAAACATACAACGTGTCATTTTTAAAAGAGTTCTATTCATCCATTCAGTTACTCCATTTTGTTGAGGGGTATATGGAACTATTCTTTGTACCTTAGTACCATATTTTTCACAAAATGATTCAAATACATAATTGCAATGTTCACCCCCATTGTTTGTCCTTAGGCATTTAATTCTTTTTCCACTTTGGTTTTCAACTAATTCCTTCAACCTTTGAAATACCTTAAATAGTTCACTTTTCCTTTCAAGAAAATAAACCCATACTCATCTATTGTAATCATCAATAAAAGTGAGAAGGTACCTAACACCTAAGATGGAAGGATATCCCAGTTCACATAAATCACTATGAATGAGTTGTAGTGGTTGACTTGCTCTCCATGCTTTTCCTAAATAAAAAGGATCTCGATGGTGTTTACCTAACACACATCTTTCACATATGGTAATGTGTAGGATCATGATGGGCCAAAAAGTGGCAATATATAAGTGATATGATGGCCCATGTGGATGACAAATTTTTTCTTACCCAAATTTGATGAAATGAAAAGGGTTTCTAAAGAAGAATCTCAGTTTTCCACCAATATAAATTATGCTTTACTTTGAATTTAATAAATAATTATTATTCATTTTCTATTTGAATTATGACTAAATTCCTAATTGATAGGTTGATTGAAAAACATCCATAACTTTCAAACAGTATCACATTTTTTTAATACAAAACATGTGTCACATTCTATGCTTCACATAATATAGGATTAAATAAATAAAAATTGAATTTCATGAATTTTTGACCAAGTTAATGTGGTCAGACATACATGCTTTTATATTTTTTAAGAGTTTTATTAAAAAATTCATAATTAATTATTTGCTTGGAAAAAAATTACAAAAAAATATGCATCACAACAAGACATGAGTCCTCTACTTATATCTAAAATATTATTAAAAAAAAAATTCATTTTATTGTGGTTAGGATGGTCAAACAAATACCTACTTCTTATTTTTTCCCTGAAATTTAACTACTACTGCATTGAAATTTTAAATTTTCACCAAATAGATTTTTTCTTTTTTTAAATAAACCTGGTAGTTTAGAAACTAAATTCAATTTTCTACAAATTCTATTTTTACATATTTTTGAAATAATATAAATAACTTATTCAAATTTCTACATCAAGTTGCTTAACTCTGATTTTCTGAATTTTCATCGCCACTTAAGGGCATGTTTTTTCATGATGATCCTGCACATACACATATACCTTCAGATTTTGAAATCTTTGTTAATCTTCGAACCATATTATTTCTACCCATGTCTTGTAATTTTCTATAATTTGTATGTCCAAGTCTAGCATGGCACAATGTTGACATATAATCACTTTGAGCAACAAAAGCATGGGAGAGTGTGTATTCATCATCAACAAATCCAACAAAAATAAAGAGAATTTCTTTATGGTCAATTCTACCAATAGCAATAATAATTTTTGTGTCTTTTCTATCTTTCACAATAACTTGATCAGTAGTAACAACGAACTCATCTCCAACTTAAGAAATTTTATATACTTAAATAAGATACACCCCCAATCCTTCAACCAGTTGTAAGCACTCAACCTACAAATGTTAAAACTAAACAAATATTATCATATATGTCAAGTTTAAACAAAGAAAAATAGGTGCTCCTATGAGATACTTCATTATGTTACATATGCAAACAAAGAAATAAGAAATAAAAACAACTAAATGAAAGCACATGAAAACATGATCAAACCCTATCCCATAGTGAGAGTGGTGATCCTTTGATGTGGAAATGATGCCCTTTCCCACCCCCTTGATAAGCTTCTTGATGTGATGGAAAAGCTGCAAGATAAATTTGTGTATAGCAAAGATGCTAAGATTGTGGATCAGGTTGTGGATTTGGAGTAGAAATGCCCTATACTTATAGGTTTGAAGAATGAAAGATTGAAGGATTTTGATGAATGTGAGACAAAAGTCCAACCAATGAGAGAAGGCCACTTGTCCACATGTGATTGGAGGAGGAATGAGCACATTTTGGAGAATATGCAAGTAAATGCAATTAGGTGGATTTGAAATTTGAAAGATGGCTTTAAATGCATATGGTTGAGACATTTTGGGGAAAAATATGTTTGGGAAATAAAGTCAAACAAATGGAGTTAATGAGGGAATATTCCTTGGAAATATGTCTTGTGAGGAAAAATAGGGCTAATTAGATAATTACATAAAGTGAATTTCATGTGCAAGTGGGTGGGTTAGTCAAGGGTTTAGGTTTGACGTAGATTGAGTCAAAACCTAGAGGATCGGTAATTAGGATTATATGTTAATTAATTTAGATTAATTAACTTGGAGGAATTTTAGGGTTTTAAAGTATATTTTTTAAATCATTTTGATTTATTAAATCAAATAAGAGGACCTTGAGGACTTAATTAAATAATTTGATTTATTTAATCAAATACGACGCACCTTAGTGAATTAATCAAATAAATTACTTTATTTGATTAATAGAGGAATTCGATGTTAATTAGAGCAAGATTTGATGCATTATGTCAGTTGATTATTTTGAGTGTCTACAGTAGTAAAATATTTTTCAAAGTTTCATTTGTTACACTAATAGTCCATGTTCCTAGAACTGATAGTTTTATTTAATTACTAATAGTGATTTCTTGATCTAAATTATTTCCTTCATGAAAATCAATAAATAAAGATGTATCTCCAGACATGTGAAAAGATTCTCCTGAATCTAATACCCATTCTTTATTAGAATCTAAGGAAAAGTATACTGCCTTGACTCTAGATGTATTTTTAGGTTTACAAGGTTCCTCTACACTTGATTTTACTTGCTTGGGCTACAAAACTTTGTTTTTATGTATTTCCTTCCTTGAACCATTCTTGCTTAGGCTTGTATTTTTGTCTTTCATTGTTCCTTTTCTTTAAATAAAACTTTTCCATATGATTCTCACCTCCACAATACCTACAAATAATGGGTTTTCTTTCCAATTGCTTTCCTACACCTTCATTTCTAGAAAACTTCTAAGAACCACCATTATTTCAAAATTTATTATATCCTTTCCAATTCTTCTTTCCATCATCATAACTAGAAAATTATTTACCCTTAGCTGCATATGCATGATTCTTTTTACTGTATCCTTCTTTAATAAGTTGAGCCTCTTCATCTAAAATTGACTTACAAAATTGATCAAAAGTTTGTTGGGGGGTACTAGGATTTAATTGAATACCCTTTTTATTGATTCTTTAAATACATTGTAAGATTGGGGAAGCTTACTTTAAAACATTACAATCAACTGAAAATCATTTTTTACATATTCAACAACTATTTTATTCAATTGGGCATTTAAATATGTAACCTCATTAAAGTAATCAAACATTTTTTCAAAATTCGCTGAGCCTATGTTCACCAATTTATCTTCTATGCAGAACACACTAGCAATATCTACATATTTATAATATTTTTCTAGACTCTCTCATAGTTCTATTAGATTATCAACATCAACAAACCTTTTATTAAGATTGGGACTCAAGGCCTTACCAATAATTCCTCTAGCTTGCTCCAACTTGCATTTTCATAACTCTTTTTTTTTTTTAGGTTCTCCAATCTCTTTATTTACTATACTCCATAGATATTTCTCTCTCAAAGCATTCTTAACTGCAATCTTCCAATCTACAAATCCACTTTCATTTGTAGAGCCCATGTTAGAAAAAAAAAAAAAATAGCCCTCAAACAAATAGATTAAACTACTTCAAAGATTATCTTAGTAATCAAATATCAATCCAGCAATATCTTAACCCTATTAGAAAATTTCTAGCTCTTATACCATATAAGAACATGCCCAAATAATAAAATAAAAGCAACAAATAGTGCAAAAATAGAGCATAAAACAGTGAGAAATGGTTGAAAGAAATTATATTGATCTAGATTTCTCACATACAATCCAACAACTTACCTCAACATTAGTGTTGTTCACAATGGACAACCTCATATTTATACTTGAAGCTTCTAACATCTAGAAACTTCTAATGTTCTAGATATCTCTAAAACTGGAATGTTCTTTTTCCTAAAACAACTTCTAGTAGCTTCTAGTTTCTAGAAGGTTCTAACCCTTCTAGAAGATTCCAGTTCTTCTAGAAACATCTTGTAACTTTTCTAAAAGATTCTAGTTCTTTTAGAAATATCTTCTAACTTTTCTAGATAATATTATTTTTTAACACTTAAGATATTTCAAATCTTAAAATCCCAAACTTATGAAGAGATGTTTACTAGACATAAGATATATTGAATGTATGTAAGAATAATCAATAATAATTCTATTGAGAAAAGAAATTATAAAATATATAATAAAAATAACCTTTAAAATATAATAACATGAATATATTAAAAAAAAATTATAATTAACAAAATACAAATTCAACAAAATTAATATCAAGATTTTAAAATAAAAAAATAAATAAAATTACTAATAAATTTTCTTCTAAAATTATTCTTACAAAATGAAAAATAGTTTTTCCAGAGTCACCTCTTTTTATTCACAATCAAAATATACATATAAATATATAAAATTAACAATAGAAATATAAATGCAAAGAAGGAAAACAAGTCAAAAGTTTAAAAAGCAGTCATAAAAAGAAGAGATCAGAATAATTAAATATTTTAGAAAAAAAATATATCAAAACTGTTGCATTTGAGTTGCAGTAAATAAAACTAGTGTAATACCTCGGATGAAGCAGCACTATGGGCTTATTTCTATATCCTTTATTTAGTAAGTTTGCAGATTAAGCTCTTTATGTTTATTCCCTCTTTCTTTCTTTCTTTTTTTCTGCTTGTGACAAAGATTTGCAAAGAGTAGGCTTTCGATGAAGCACAATGAATGTTGAGAAATATGTCTCAACCTTGCAAGCCTTTTCCAGGAAAATTACAGAATTTGTTTGTGGCAGTTTTCCACATGTTTATGCATTGGAAAAAGGTGTATGAGTTGTTAAAAGGTGCCTTGTCCTTAGTAGAATATAGGAGGGCCATTTTTAGAGCATAGTTAATTTGTTTTATGTCTTTTATGGGGGTCTAAACTAGAGGACAAAATTATGGACGGGATTACTATTTTAACCTGGTTGTTTTTCCATCTTGGAAATGTAAATGTCAAAAATGGGCAACATGTGGCATGGTGGTTAAGCCCATGGTTTTGTAAAACCACAAATGGTTTCCAGGTTGTAAATCACTATATAAGGAGGGCTTGGGGAGGAGTTTACATAATGGAGTTTTGTTTGCAAGGCTGGGTGCTAGAAGGATGCTAGTGATATCTCTCCAAGCTTGAGTTGAGGTGATGCTCTTGTAAGAACTTGCATTGCAAGTGTATTGTAATCTTCTTTGATTTGATAATACATTATGCAGGTTTTAGAGGGTGGGGTTTTTCTCCCGTAAGGGTTTTCCCCACGATAATCATTGTCTTATGTGTTCATTGTTTTATTCATGTTCTTGTATGTTTCTTGAGATTCCTGTAATCAGTTAAGTTGAAATTTGCATATTCGTTCTCTCAAGATTAGCGTAGGAAGCGATTCCGCACACCTTTGCTTCCTTACAAGTGGTATCAGAGCCTGGCCAGTTTTGGTTCTGTTTGTTGGGTACAGGGTTTTTTGAGCTAATCAAGGTTTGAGTGGGAGCTTGTGCAGAGTATTTCATTTTTTGTATTGCAGGATCGTAAAGATGGCAAGCATGTCGGGGAGGATTGATGTAGAAAAGTTTTCTGGCACAAACTTTGAGATGTGGAAGCTGAAGATGGAAGATCTGTTGATTGATCGGGATCTATGGGATGCGGTGGATGAGAATAACCTAAGGCCTACAGATCCGACTTTAGCTGCACAATATGATGTGATGGACAGAAAAGCTAAAGGTCTCATAAGATTGTGTCTTGCAGACTCAATTCTGATTAATGTGCATGAAGAGTCTACCGCGAAGAAGCTTTGGAAGAAGCTAAGTGAGATCTATCAAGCGAAATCACTTGTTAACAAGATTTTCTTGAGGAAGAAATTGTATTCCTTGAGAATGGAAGAAGGTGGACGAATTCCTGAGCATCTGGAAAGTTTCAATATGTTGGTGACTCAGTTGACCTCAGTTGGGGTAGCGATGGATGAAGAAGAAAGGTGCCAAATCCTACTATGTTCATTGCCAAGATTCATGGGACAACCTTGTCATGGCCATAGGGAGCACTTCTATTGTCTTGAAGATGGAGGATGTTGTTGGTTCTCTACTTTCTGAGGAGATGAGAAGGAAGGTCTCTCTGAATGCTAAAGAGGCTTTGAGTGTTCGAGGAAGACCAAAGGAAAGAGGCAAGAACGAAAAGCAGCATGGCCGTTCTAAGTCTAAGAATAAGGGGAGATCAAAATCCCCTGGTAAGTCCAAGGTGATATGTTGGAATTGTGGTAAATCTGGACACTTCCGAAAGGATTGCAAAGAGGAAAAGAAGAAGAAGAAAAAGAAGCAAGATTCTGATTCTGAGTCCGAGAAGGAAGATGGAGATGCTTTTATTGCAGCCTTGGCCACTCATGCAGGTGATAATGCATGGTTAATAGACTCAGGTGCATCTTTCCACATGACTCCTAATAGAAACTGGTTTAGTAAGTATGAAAATTTTGATGGTGGTAAGGTGTATTTGGGTGATAACTCTATTCTTGATATTGTTGGCCGTGGAAGTATTCGTGTAAAATTTTTTGATGGTAGAATTAGAAGATTTGATGGTGTCTTGCATATCCCGGGACTAGCAAGAAATTTGTTATCTGTTAGTAAACTAATAGATGCGGGTGTGCATGTACAGTTCTTTGAAGCAGGTGTGAAAATGGTAAGAGGTGCTATGGTAATAGCAAGAGGAAGCAGATTGGGTACACTCTACCAGCTTGATGCATGCACGGTTGAGTGCAATAGTACTTCTGATAAGATTGTGAAAAGACTACTCTGTTGGAAAAGGAGAGGTTTTCTCTTTCAACAAATGGTCGTGGTTTTTGGGTACCCAAGGGTGCTCTATCTACTGAATCAAAGTTGCCTGCAGAGAAGACCATGTTATGGCACCAAAGACTTGGCCACATAGGTGAGAAGGGTCTACGGAACTTGAAAAATAAGAATCTTGTTGATGGGTTAAATGATTGCAATCTTGAATTTGATTTTTGTGAGCATTGTATTTATGGAAAACAAAACCGCATTCAGTTTTACTCCAGTTCTCATAAGTCTTCATGTATATTGGATCTGATCCATTCAGATGTATTTGGTCCAGTTGATGTTCCTTCTATTGGTAAATCAGTTTATTATGTCTCTTTCATTGATGATTTCAAGTAGAAGAACATGGGTTTATTTTCTTAGGAGTAAAGCTGAAGTTTTCAGTCATTTCAAAGAATTTAAAGCAATGGTAGAGTTGCAGACTGGAAAGAAAATAAAATGTTTGAGAACTGATAATGGCGGTGAATATTGCTCTAATGATTTTGATACATTTTGTAAAGATTGTGGTATTAAAAGACAGAAGACAACTCCGTATTCTCCACAACAGAATGGAGTTGCAGAAAGAATGAACAGGACCCTAATGGAGAAGGCTAGGAGTATGTTGAGTGGTGCTGGACTAGAACAAAAGTTCTGGGCTGAACTGTAGCCACTCCTGCTACCTGATAAACAGGTCTCCTACATCAGCTCTTGTTGATAAAACGCCAATGGAAGCATGGTCGGGCCACAAGCCTTCACTTAGACATCTGAGAGTTTTTGGTTGTGAGGCATATGCTCATGTGCCAAAGGAGAAGCGGACAAAATTGGATAACAAAGTTGTTAAATGTATTTTCATCGGATACAGTTATGGTGTGAAAGGATACAAGCTTTGGGATCCTGTTGCACAAAAGGTATTTTATTCCAGAAGTGTTATTTTTAGAGAAACTAAGCCTTCTTTTGTTACAACGCAGCCAAAACAAATAGAAGAAAAGGAAGATGTGATTCAACTACCTGCTACACCAGAGAAAGTTGAATCGAGGCCCTTAGAAAGACAAGAAGTCGAGGAGAGCTCTACGAGTTCTGAATCATCAGAGGAAGAAGAGGTACCTAAACCTGAACCTGATAATGAACCAGATCTTGCTCGAAGGTCTACTAGACAAAGGAAACCACCTGAAAGGTATGGGTATTCTCCTGATGATTGGAGGTGTATATTTGCTTTGAATGCTAACATCGATGAACCAAGATCTGTAGAAGAGGCTCTTGGTATGAATGATTCAGAGTCCTGGAAAATAGCCATGGATGAAGAGATGGCAGCTCTTAAGAGGAATGATACATGGGACCTTGTACCATTGCCTGAAGGACGGAAACCTGTTGGTTGTAAATGGGTGTTCAAAAAGAAGATGGGTTCAGATGGAAGCATTGAGAAGTACAAAGCGCGATTGGTTGCTAAGGGTTACTCCCAGGTTGAGGGGGTAGATTATGGTGAGATTTTTTCTCCTGTAGCCAAAATGACATCCATTCAATTTTTGCTTTCTATTGCAGCAGCTTATGATCTAGAGATCGAGCAAATGGATGTGAAAACAACTTTACTTCATGGAGACTTGGAGGAAGAAATTTATATGACATAGCCAGAGCACTCTGTGGTAAAAGGTAAAAGTCATTTGGTCTGTAAGTTGAAGAAATCCTTGTATGGTTTGAAACAGAGTCCTAGGATGTGGTACCAGAAGTTTGATACATATGTGTTGAGTTTGGGATTTGTGCGATCTAAATCTGATCATTGTATATATTTCAAATCTGATGGTGATCGTTTCCTGGTTATTGCCTTGTATGTCGATGACATGTTATTTATTGGCAAAGGAAAAGGTTTGATTACAGAATTAAAATCTCAACTCTCAGCGAAGTTTGAAATGAAAGATCTTGGTGCAGCAACGTACATTCTAGGAATGGAGATTGTAAGAGATAGACAAAACAGAAAGCTTTGGCTAGGCCAGAGTAAGTATGTTGGTACTATTTTGAAAAGATTCAATATGCAGGATTCTAGACCATTGAGTGTTCCTGTTACGATGGGAAGAAAGCTTTCTATTTCACAGTGTCCTACATCCCCATTGGAGATGGAAGAGATGAGTCGAGTACCATACCAGAGTGCTGTTGGAAGTTTGATGTATGCTATGGTTTGTACAAGACCAGACATTGCCCAAGCAATGGGAGTACTTTCCCGTTACATGTCTAATCCAGGAAGAGCACATTGGGATGCAGTTAAAAGAGTTTTCAGATACTTGCGAGGTACCTCAGAGTACTCTATATGTTTTCATGGAATAGGAAACAAGCATTCCTTGGATATTCGAGGCTATGTGGATTCAGACTGGGCTGGTGATGTTGATAGAAGAAGATCCACCAGTGCATATGTGTTTACATTATTTGGTGGTGCAATTAGTTGGATGAGCAAGCGACAGGCTGTGGTTGCCTTGTCCACTACAGAGGCAGAGTATATGGCATCTACTCATGCCTGTAAGGAAGCCATTTGGCTTAAGAGATTGTGTTCAGATATAGAGTTCAAACAGGGTGTAGTGACAATTTATAGTGACAGTCAAAGTGCAATCTGCCTAGCGAAGAACCCGACTTTTCATGCCAGAACCAAACACATTGATGTACAATATCATTTTGTGAGAGATATGGTTGAGGATGGCAAGGTGAAGTTGGAGAAGGTAGACACTTTGGTGAATGTTGTTGATACATTAACTAAACCTGTGAGCACAAAGAAGTTCATATGGTGTTCAGAGTCTATGGGCCTTTCGACCCCTAGCAATTAAGTCCATGATATTTTTGGATCCCCTAACTCTTGCAAGGTGTTCGACAAGTGGGAGATTGTTGAGAAATATGTCTCAACCTTGCAAGCCTTTTCCAAGAAAATTACAGAATTTGTTTGTGGCAGTTTTCCACATGTTTATGCATTGGAAAAAGGTGTATGAGTTGTTAAAAGGTGCCTTGTCCTTAGTAGAATATAGGAGGGCCATTTTTAGAGCATAGTTAATTTGTTTTATGTCTTTTATGGGGGTCTAAACTAGAGGACAAAATTATGGACGGGATTACTATTTTAACCTGGTTGTTTTTCCATCTTGGAAATGTAAATGTCAAAAATGGGCAACATGTGGCATGGTGGTTAAGCCCATGGTTTTGTAAAACCACAAATGGTTTCCAAGTTGTAAATCACTATATAAGGAGGGCTTGGGGAGGAGTTTGTATAGTGGAGTTTTGTTTGCAAGGCTGGGTGCTAGAAGGATGCTAGTGATATCTCTCCAAGCTTGAGTTGAGGTGATGCTCTTGTAAGAACTTGCATTGCAAGTGTATTGTAATCTTCTTTGATTTGATAATACATTATGCAGGTTTTAGAGGGTGGGGTTTTTCTCCCGTAAGGGTTTTCCCCACGATAATCATTGTGTTATGTGTTTATATTGTTTTATTCATGTTCTTGTATGTTTCTTGAGATTCCTATAATCAGTTAAGTTGAAATTTGCATATTCGTTCTCTCAAGATTAGCGTAGGAAGCGATTCCGCACACCTTGCTTCCTTACAATGAAGATTACAATGAAATATTTGAAGGGAGCCCAATTTGATGTTGAAGTAGAGCCCACTGATGCAGTTGTAGATGTTAAAAGACAAATAGAACAACATCAAGCATCTTATCCATCTGAGAAGCAACTACTGATTTATCATGGTAAAGTGCTGAAGGATGAGAGCACCTTGGAGGAAAACAAAGTTACACATAATACTTTCCTTGTTGTTATGCTGACTAAGACTTAATCCTCAACACCAGAAGAGTCATCAATCGTTCCTACACCTCCATTCAACAATCCTCCAGCTACAACTCAGCTTCTAGCTTCGGCTTCTAATGGAGGTGGGGTTCTTGAATTCTTACGTAACAATTCACAGTTTATGGCTTTCTGTAGTATGATTCAAATAGATCCTCAAAGGTTGCAGCCAATTCTTGAGGATATTAACATGCATAATCCTCAATCTTTTAGGCTTATTTAGGAACACGAAGCTGATTTTGTTCGGTTGGTGAATGAACCAATTGATGGTGAGGGGATTGGTAGAAGGATCTCTCGGGCTATCATCATTACCCCAGAGGAATCTGAAGCACTTCAGCGTCTGTAGGCTATAGGTTTTGATCATGCCATTGGTGTAAAGGTTTTCTTGGCCTTTGATAAGAATGAACAACTCGCAGCAAATTTTCTTTTGGACCATCGACAGAAATGATGCTCTCATGGACCTCGGTGCTAATATTTCTCATTTAAGTATTTGGTTTTGTCATTGAATTATTCCATCTAGAGATGGTGTACTTGTTTTGTCGACTTTCATTGCCCAAAGTGTATACTAAGGAACTTTATAGAATTTTTTTATTATATCTGCAGCCGCTCTGATCTGAGTTGTAATTTTGACAATTATCCTTAATTGATGTTTATTTAAAAAATAAAAATAGTTCTTCATATAATTAATTTCATTTTTGATTTTTTTTATTTGATCAACATAAATCTGTTAGAAACACTAATCTTGTCAACTATAAGATACACATTTAATTTGAAAAAACGTTGATTAAATACATACATTTAAAATTTTATTCGAGATTGAAATAAATAAATTATAATTATAATTTATATGTTTCTAATGTATAATATCATGTCTCAAAATGATGAATATGTGCTTGCAACTAAAGGATATACAAAAAAAGGATCACTATTGCCAAAGGTAATTTTATAAATGCTTTTGATAATAATGCAACTCACCTCTAATACTAAAAGCTAGACAATTGCTCCTATGCTTTTGTTATGCTTTTGGAATAACATTCTTGAACTTTCAAGATGATGACTATATACACATGCAATCATACCAGATTAGACTTACACTATAATGGTGAAGCTCATTGACATGGTTACACTTCATTGAAATAATGTGATATATATACCATCACAAAGTAAAAACCAACAATTGCACTAAAAGAGTGGGATAAATTGCACATTAGTGAAAGTGACACCATGAAGAAAGAAATGAGGAAAATTCAAATTAAAAAAAATCCATTTGACAATGTCTTCACCATACATTAATACAAAAAAATAATAATAGATAAAAAAATCCCTAATAGATCTTAGCTTAGTAATTAGGGAAGTATCTTGCTAAAGTAATTTTCCTCAACTTAAGAGCATAAATTTTGTATTATTCATGCCTTGTATAATCTATACAAGACTACTCTATAGTGTTAGAGAAATATTACCACATCCACTTTTTATTTTTATTTCATTTTCTCTTTAGTGCTATTTTCTATTTTCATTCTAATAGCTAGTAAATCACAGAAGAGACTATTGCATTTCACTACCATTTTATATCTAATAGAACAAGGAGATACATGTTCTTTAATTATATTTTAATGTCATATTCAATTTCCAAGGGAGTTTTATAATAGCAAGGTTTTTAGTGCATCCATAAAATTTACCATACCTTATAGGGATTTATCCAATTTAATAGTCTTGGCTTGTAATATTTTTTAGAGTTTACACAATTAAAGAACATATTGAATAGTGCACTAAAGTATGAAGTGCATATGGTGTATATCACATGAAAATACATCATTACTAGATTCAATTTAAGACATTCAACTACACATATATCTAAACTTATGTAGTTCAAGAAGCATTCATCTTTATGCCACCTTGTGATTGAATTCTCAAGATCATTCCTTTGACTAGTAGTTATACAATCTTGAAAAAAATTAGAGACTATTGTGGAAAATAGAATCAAGATGAACATGGATTTGTATTTTATTATCATTTATATTTTGTAGTTATACTTTAAAATTCAATACCATAGGCCTATGAATTTGAAATCCCATTGTAGACATGCAAATCAACATAATGCATCTAATGTTCTTCATTTAATTAAATAAATCAAATTTATTTAATTAAATTTCTAATGTTCCTCATTTAATTAAATTAATTAAATTATTTAATTAAGTTCCTAATGTTTTTCATTTAATTGAATAAACCAAAATTTAATTAATTAAATTACTAATGTTCACATCTTTCTCATTTTGATTTAGATAAACCCAAATAATCTAAATAAAGTGTCATATCAACTAACCTCCATCTAAGTTAATCAAATCGTGATTAACTCCTAACACTATTCCTCTTTTCTCTAGCTTTTGCAACTTGCACATTAAATTCATTTTAATTAATTATCTAATTATCTCTATTTTCCCTCACAAGGCATATATTCCCAAGGAATATTCCCTCATTAACTCCATTTGTTTGAATTTCTTGCCCAAACAAATTTCCCCCCAAAATCTCTCAACCATATGCATTTAAAGCCTTTTTTCAAATTTCAAACCCACCTAATTGCATTTACTTGCACATTCTCCAAAATGTGTGCATTCCTCCTCCAATCACATGTGGACGAGTGGCCTTCTCTCATCGGTTGGTCTTTTTTCCCACATTCATCCAAATCCTTTAATCTTCCAACCTTCAACCTATAAATTCATGGCATTCTTCCTTCAAAATCATCCATAATTTTAGTATTCTCATTATAGGCATTTTGAGTTCATTTTCATCTACCATCATCTTGCATCTCTTGTTCACTATCATCTTGAAGCTTATCAAGAAGGTGGGAAAGGGCATCCTTTTCACATCAAAGGTGCACCACTTCCACTATGAGATAGGTAAGAACATGTTTTTGTATGCTTTCATATTTGCTACTTTGGTCTTTTAGAGTTATGTTTGGCATATTTGGCATGGTTCAATATCTCATAGGGAGGCTTTTTTTTGCTTTGTGAATATGCATGCTAATGTTGTTCTTGAGAAAAATGCAGAAAACGGCCTCTATACCCATTATGATTTTTTTTTAATATTATTGTCACTATAGTGAAGATTGGCAATGTTAATTTTTTTTTCACTAAATTAGTTTTGTTTTCTTGATTTTTTACATGGTTGGATAATATTTGATTATATTATATAATCACAACTACAATAGATGGTATTCAAGAGTGGTTAATTGATGTAGCTTTATACAATGAATTTGATAATGTGTAAGGATAACACACATTGAGCTAGCATATGCTTCACCATTCATATTCTTATATTCATTATAGAGTTGTGTTGTATAAATATTACTAAACTTGAGGTTGGACACATCAAAACATAAATTTTTTTATACTTTGTAAGAATTAAATAAGTTATTTCTAGTAGGAAACTATTTATTTTAAATAAATTTCTAAACTAATACAACAAAAAATAATATTTTAAATAGAGCACCAACTATGAAACAATGTGTAGTATTATTTATGGATATATTTCCAACCTAAGTTACTATTCATTAAACCCAATATGATGCCATAGGAAATATGGAAAGAGGTGCTTGAGATGGTGAATAATATGAAGATCTAGATGGGACCTTTTGAGGAGTTTCATGTAAGGAAACATAATCCTATAAGTTACTAAAACCAACACAAATAAAAATAATCCAACCCTATTGAGCAAGGTTAGAGTAAAAATGAAAAAAAGAAAGTAAGAATTTTAAAGAATGCATAAAATTTGTTAGAAAAATAGAATAGATGTTCTAAATTATTATAGTAATCCAAATCATAATTCATAGATCTAATAATTATTTATAAGACAATTTTCAATATGAAGACATTGATGTTATTGTTAAAACAAAATCTGCTAAGACAAATTTAAATATTCATACTACCATTTGATAAGGGAAGTCAAAATAGAAAGGAATAGGAATGGAAAACCTATTGCTAAGTGATATAATAGAATGGTGGAGAAAATAAAATTTAATTTCATTCTCATTAATTACTTACTAGAGATACCAAAGAGTTGGAAAATCTAAAGAAAAGAGATATGATTATAAAGGACCATAGTGTAAAATACTATAGGGTAAAAATTCACTCAAGAAACCATGATGGAGTAGAGAATGTGGCATGATACATTATGGATTGAGAGAATAAATTTAGGGATATTTAAATATGTTAGACATTAAGGAATATGACGAAGAATAAAATATGGCCCAAATTATAGGTCATACTAGAGTCATAAGACACCATAGGTAGACGATCTTATGAGTGCCAACCTGAACCAAAAGGAGGGATGTAATAGAATATCTAATAACAAAGATAAAGATGATAGAAAATTAAACAAAAATGATAGAAATATTAAGTATTTGAGGATTAGGTGGATATATGGTATGGGTTAGGAGAGGCCATTTAGGGTAACATGTTTCATATGTGAAGGGATATATGAGTTTTAATGATACTACAATCACATAAGTCTTAGTAAGAGGATAGAAGAAAAAAAATAAGCTGAAAATTCTAGTAAAGAGAATAATACATTATACATCTATAAATAAGAGATAAAAAAAATTTAATTACTTTGTCACAAGGGGAGTTCTATTGAAATATGGTTGTGAGGAGCCACTATGGAGAAAATTTTCATTCTAAATAATAATGTAGATGTGGAGGTAAGTATTGTAATCTTATGATAAATAGTGGTAGTATAAATAATTTAGCATATAATGAGATAGTTGTGTAATATAGAAAAATTTATCCGTGACATTTTAACTCATTTGGGCCTTTCTTGTGGATTTTAACTTAGTTTTTCCTAGATTTAATGTTGTAATGTGGTCAACACATTCACATTAGATCTCAAACCCTTGTGAATCAATAAGAATTCTATTGTGTCATGCAAAGGTGGTGTGAAGTGTTATAACACCCTTCCGCACTTTTCTACTAGAACCTTTCCCTCTTAGTTCACCTAAAAAACCTCTTTTTATCACTTACCAAGCCTTATTTAAAATTTTTGTAATGAGTTGTAACAAACTCTCACGCTTTCCTAGGCTTGTCATCAATAATTTGACCCTATCTTATGTTAAAATGGCCCCCTAATACACTTATAGGCCCTACTTAAGTGTGTTTCATAGAACAATCCTATTAAGCATCATTTAACACATTTTAATTCCTCACAATTATCAAAATTTCCATGGTGGGACCAAGTCGCCACCTTGGATGACTTAGTCCCATTTGGCAGAAAAATCAAAATTATTTTAATATTTTGGCAGGATATTGTTCTCTCAACCCTAAGGTCATCCTACAATGAGGTATTTTAAGGAAATTAGGGAAAATCATGTATAAATAAAGGATTTTCCCCTCATTTTCATTCCTATTTCATTATATTCTATCCATTTAATCAATCTTCTTAATCACTCATCTTTCATTCTTCTCAAGCAAGCATTCAAGAGAAAAATCTTCAACCATTATTGCAGAAACTCAAGATCCATCTTCAAGGAAAGGTTTTTACTCCATTGTTTCATTCTTTATTTCATTATCTCTTCATTTTCTTTAATCACCTAAAAGGGGTTTGACCAAGGAAAACCCCATGCCCTAACATCCAACATTTCTTTCTCTCTTTATGTGATTTGCAAGACTTGTTTGCAAGTTTGTCAAAGAATATGATTGGAAACATTGTCAACAACTTGTCAAAGTCCTTCAAGGTTGTCAAAAACCTAAAATAATCTTGGAGAACATGTACAGGCCGAATTTTGTAGTTTCAAATTTGGAAAATTACCAGGAACAAAAGTGCAAGTCAAGAGCTACAGTTTCCCCTTTTGAATCTTTAGAAAAGTCAAACTGGACACTTCCCCTAGTTGTGGTGACTTAGTCCCACTATGCAAGTTTTTAGAGATTTATGCAGGTTAAGATACCCATTTGGCTAAAACAGGCTCTGGTGCAATTTTCCTGAATTTTCCTAAAACTAGACTAAGTCGCCCAGTTTGGCACAAGTGTCCTACTAGGCTTAAAAATCAAATTTTACATAATCTCATGGAAATTTGCAGTCCTCACTCCATCCTCTTCCATTTTCCAGGTGCACTCCTTCTATTTACCCCGTTTATCTTGTTCTATATTGCATTCAATCTATTATTCTACATATTACATTGCATTTGTCTTTTCCAAGTTTACACTTGGTGGTGAACCCCTTCTATCCATATTCATCCCCGAGAACAATATCCCTTGATAGATTTCAATCTCCTTGCATTTAAGTCTGAAGGGTTTGTTCTTGAATGAATTGTGAATCTTTGTCCCTCCCCCTTTAGGTGCAAAACCCTATAGGTACATTGAGAGGCAACAAAAATTGTGACAAGTTGAAAGGTAAATTTTAAAATGAATTAAAATAATGAACCCTCTAGGATTTATTGACAATAAGACTAACATATGTTTTATTTATGTAATTTTTTTTTGATAAATCTATGATAGACACCTTCTAGGGTGATTTTTAATGTGGCATAATTTCAATGGATGTATGCCATATTATATTGCAAAGATCGTGAAAATATGAATAAAATGATGCACATGATAGAAGAGTGAAAAATTAATCCTAACATTGAATTGTAAGAGGTGAATTATCATTAAGTTAACGAAAAGAGAAGGGTATGTTTGAAATAGCACTATATTTTTCTAGTTGATGGAAGATTTTTTTCAATGGCTTTAGGTATGATAATGTGTTTTTTGTATTGATTCCCCAGGTTTGTGGCATCATTGGTACAATAGGATCCATCATAAATGTAGAAGAGATATTATAGAGGGAATTTTTAGAATCAATAATCAACTAAAATAATATAATATTAGACAACATTCCTAATGTATTACTGAAGAAAATAAGTGTTTAAAATTAGAAAAGAAGGGTAAGGGCCTTGATCGTGAAAATAATAGAAAATAAAAAAGAAGGCCAACAAGCCCACTAGTTCAATAAGAAACAAAGGCCTACATGAATTCCATAAAATAACACCAAATATTAATGCAAATAGTCTTAGAGTGTTAAACCAAAATGGCATGCAGGCCCTAGATAACCCAAGAAAAAGAAGAAAAGAAAACTACCCAATCCAGAACTAATCCTTAAGACTATAATCAAATTTGGTTATTTTTTTAGTAGTTCTAAATCTTTCTTCTAAGTGTCCTTAACATTTCCAGCAGTATCCTCCTTTGAGGCATCATCGTAATCCTAATTATTCTCCTTCTTGTGATTTGGTTTGTTGACTTTAGATTGCCCATTAACAGTTCCAAAAATAACATGGTTTATAATCTGATGAGTGATAGAAATGATGTAGCTTATTGCAATATCAAGCTTACCATATTTTATTTTATTATAACACTTTCATTGTTTGATTTAATTTAGCTAACCCTCCCCTATAGATTGTCAATCTGATTCTTCACACATTCAAGAGTACTGCTTCTGAGATTGCCCTCCTCCTTTGAGCTCACCATAACCTTATGTTTAGTAACATTATCTTCCACATTTTTTGGGTTTGTACCTTCCTCTTCTTCCTCAATGGCAATATTTATTTTTCTCCTATCATCATCCTTCTCCTCCTCTTCCTCCTCTTCTTTGCTATTTTTATCATCATTAGATGCATTTCCAATCACCACTTCAAGTTATTTTTGGCTAGTATCAAGGTCCTCCTCCTGAGAGACATGGAAATACTCTTCATTTGAAGACTCTCCCCCTATGCCTTGAAATCTAACTTTTTCCCTTGAATGTCCTAGTTTTTATTCTATTTCACCACTTTGGCCAGTCTAGCCAACCTTCTCTCACCTTTACCATTGCTCGAATTACCTAATTGGCTCACCTCACTGATATTTTTTATATGGATCTAATTACATGGTATTTTTTTCCAAAATAAGGTGGCACATAAGATGATATATATAGATAGTCATTTGTTAAATTATCATGTAAAAAATGTCAAGGAAAGGATTAATCAAAGAGAGTTGGATTCCATGTATAGTATCCATTTTTTTAGCAATCAAGAATGATGATGAATAGAGGATGTGTATATATTTCAAGGCATTACATAAGATCACCATAATCTACAAGTTATCATTTCCATGTATGGGTGATAGAATATACTATTTAATTAGAGCAAGGTATTTAATTTATATTTATATTAGTAGTCGGTGCCATTAGATAAAATAAGAGAGGGAGATGATATAATATAGAATTTAAGATAAAAAGTATTGTATGTATGTTTGGTTATTCCTTTTCAATTTAAAAGCACACCAAGAATGTTTAGAAGAATGATGAAGGATGTGTTAAATTTTTGGAGAAATTTATAATTTGTTTTCTTGCATGATATTTTTATTTTTAATATAAGGGTATGTGAAGGATCATCTTGGAAAAAGCATGCCCTTAAGTGGCAATAAAATTCAGAAAATCAGAGTTAGGCAACTTGACATAAATTTTTGAATAAGTTATCTATATTATTTCAAAAATATGTGAGAATAGAATCTGCAGAAAATTGAATGTAGTTTCCAAACTACTAGGTTTTTTTTTTTCTTAAAATCTATTTGGTGAAAATTTAAAATTTCAATGCAGAAGTACTTAAATTTCAAGGAAAAAGAAAGAAGTAGGTGTTTGTTTGACCACCCTAACCACAATAAAATGATAATATTTTTCTGTAAGATTTTAGATATAAGTAGGGGACTCATGTCCCAATGTGATGCAAGAAATTTTGTAGTTTTTCTCATAGTAAATAAATAACTATGATTTTTTTATTACAAATTTTTAAAAATATAGAAACTTGTATGTCTAACCACCGTAACTTGGTCAAAACTTCATGAAATTCAATTTTTTTTTTAAGCCTATAGTATGCGAAGAATAAAATCTGACACAACTTTCAGATTCAAAAAATGTGATACCATTTGAAAGTTATAGATGTTTTTCAATCAGCCTATCAATTAGGACTTTAGTCATAATTCAAATAGAAAGTGAATAATAATAATTTATTAAATTCAAAGTAAAGAATAATTTATATTGTTGGAAATTTGATAATCTCCTTTAAAAACCCTTTTCGTTTCATCAATTTTGGGTAAAAAAAAAGTCATCAACCACATGGACCATCATATCACTTAGATATCGCCACTTTTTGGCCCATCATGATCTTGCACATACCCATAAATAAGTAAAATAACCTATATCATATATGATTGGTATTATGCATATTATGTTAATAAATATTATTGATAAACAACAAGAAGTATAGTTACATTAAGAAATAATTGTATCTAGGATTCATAATTTAGTTTATCGGTTGAAGATGGATGTAGAAAGCTAAGAAAAATTATTCAACAACCTACACCCAAAACAATGTGAGGTAATATATTTTCAAGGTTTTGAAAAATCTTATAGAAAAATCATTAGTAAATTCAATGATATTTGTGTTCTAGTAACTATTGAATGCACATAAGACAATGGAGGGGGGTGAATTAGTTGTACATTAAAACATATAGAACCCTCATAAACATTTAGATCCACATCAACTTAATTAACCCTTAATCTATTAGCATGTTCAAAAGTAAATAATAGAAACTGAAACACATCAACGCCATGCATAATAGAACACCAGATTTACATGGAAAATCCAAGAAGGGAAAAACCGTGGTGAGGATTAGCTCACAATATAAAGTAATTACAACACTGAATACAAAGGGATCACCTCTAGAGGGCTTAATGTGTAAGAGAAAGAAGTTCTCATTTCCAGATTATAGAAAAGGCGAAAGAAGAATGTTACAGTGAGAAAATCATCTCAATGCAATAGAAAAGATCCATCACAACATCACAAACACATTCGTAGCCTCTATGAAGATTGTAGACACCTTCTTCTCACTAATTCTAGTGGTATAACTCATTAAGCTCGCACTGCACTTCATAAATTTTAACTTCACAACTCTACAATTTACATCACACACTTCACTACATAATTATACATCAAATAATCACTTATTTATACCTTATTCAACCTTGAAAACATTCTCCAAGGTTAGCTACACACCTCAACCATGCAGATTTAAATTTGGTTGGCACTAAGCATTCTTGTGGTGGAAAGGAATGAAAGTGGACCACACTACTCAACATGGACTCAAATCATACTTATACACCATGCCACACTTCCACAATCATTGAAAAAAATCCACAATAAGAGGTCATAATCATTCAGATATTGAACGATTCATTTGACTATCATGTTGCTATATAATATATATATGTTTGTATATATATACAAATACACACATAAGCATAAATGCTTAATAGAGGAGTGTGTGTATATAAATATATATAATATATATTATTATTATGTGAATGTTAACTTGTCTGTATTCATTTATATATCAAATGTATACATACTTGTTTGACATGATGTATATATGTATATGTATAAATATTAATATATATATATATATTAATCTAGTATATTTATGATACTTAGAGGACGATTTATATATTCAAAATGGAGGAAAATTTATTTAAGTAAGCATAGGTTGATTATATATAACATATACAATGCATTTAAAAGGTTGAATATAATATATATTGGAAATGTGTATGGATCAAACTAAAAGCTATGTATTATGCAACAATTAAGTCGATATGGGGAATATAACATAGTCGATGCTATGTAGAGAACATATTTGACTTAGTAAACTACAATTTACTTTGGACGTCTTATCATATAGTGATGGATTAAATACCAATACCAAATAAAGTGAAACACATGATAATATGATAAGTAACAACAACATAATGAAATGGTCAAAGTGCCATATATGTGCAAAGCGATACTTCATTCCTTTTTTTGTTGCAAACTTAGACTTAGTTGACCTTGGAAAAGTGTTACATTTTGGAAGTAGACTGATTCAATGAGTTAAGCTGTGACAGAATAATAGGAAGAAGGATACTTTCTTGGCACCATATTATAAGTTCTAAATGTTGTAGAAGTGCATTTTTGAAACAAATCGACTGTCACCATTTGATCATATGCAAATTGAAATAGTCTTATGTTGTTTTCAAAACATAGAGGTTGACATGTAGCTTCTTCTGTAGAGTAAACTCTTTGATTACTGCCACCTCTTTGCCAAGTGAAGTGAGTTGGCTAGAATGGAGATTATTGTCATTTTGCATGTCATTTATGTAGGCTGCAATATCTCCTTTTTTCTATATAAATAGAGAGGAACATTCTCTCATTTGGATGCATTCTATTTCACACTTCTAATGTGTACTATTTTGAAAACGCATTCTACTATAATTCATGTGAGCCCTGAGTAATTTGTGAGAGAGGTCTTATTGAGGTATTTTTTGAGAGGTCATATTGAAGCTAGTAAGTTGTTGTTGGAAAGATAGGAATCAACTCAGTCAATTGGATAAGCATATTATAGGTATGAGGATTCATCTTCCTTTATTTGTCATTTTTTTTTTAATATTTATTCTTGGGTGCTTTATTTGATCTATTGAGATTACTTGCATTATAAAAATCTAACATTTGCTTTGAAAGGAAAATAGAAGTTTATGTTTTTTTATGGAGTGTTAGTAATTACTCTATAATAGGAGGGATTGTTTGTCATAGGTATTGATTATACTAGATATGATTAAACAAAAATAGCTTAAGGGCGATTCGTAGTGTGAGACATATCAATGTCTTGAAGTGACTTGAGAGTATTGGCTTATGATGTTAGTTGTACATCAACAGTTTGGTAGAAATGATAAGATGATATTCATTGCTAAATCCGTACTTACACAATCACTTGATCATACTCAAATTAGGGTCTTAGGTTAATATTTACCTATTGCGTTGGGAATAACTTACTTGGTTGAGTTGTATATTTGCTCTTGATTGGAACTTATAGCGTTAGATTAACCTATATAATTAGACTAGTCATTGGTTGATGACTTTATCCTATGATTAGGTTATTATGAGGTTGAGACTCACCTATGTGATTAAGTAAATCACTTTAGCTTATGAGTTACTATATGTATGGAGATGTAGGTGGGATTACCTATTGAGTTAGAGCTGCTACCTGTGTAGTTTCTTTATACTCTTGTTATGAAGTCATAATGTTGACAAGATTCTACTCTTGAATCGTCCCTTTTAATTAAGGAGAATACACTCTCAAATGGAATCATCTATTGAGGTCATTCATTGATGTGGTATAATCTTGATGAGAACCACTTATTTATGTGATATATTATTAAATTGGTTTAGTTATTTCTGAATCTTTAATCTATGATTAGATAAAGATTATGTAGCTATACTCTAGATTATAAATTTATACTTAAGACTAGATTTTCTATTGAAGAGAATATAGCCTCATATTTTTTACTTGGGATAGGAATATCCATTGAAGGGGTAACTAGTGCTTAGGATTAATTGGTTGAGTTACCATTATGTTTTAGGAAAAAGAGAAGTAGGTTATTTTTGGGGTTAAAAATTACCCATTGGAGGAAATTACCTAGGCATAGTATAAGAACGGTCATAATCCAAACTGATTCATAGTCGTGTATGTGAATGTGAGGACTATCACTCGAAGTAATGGGTGAGAATACTTTGGCCAAAATAGTGTAAGTAGCCACTATTTACAATGTCATCTCACTGTGTTCCTTATACACATTCTAGTTTAGGATTTTCATACTCGTAGGTGTAGCTACCATATGATTAGGTTCTGGTTTGTAGGACACAATACTAAGATCAAATATGTATTTTTTATGAGGTTTACCAACTAATCTCTTCATTGAAGGGTATGGCCCTCTTGACATGTGTGACAGATGTGTAGGGGACTGCATTTAATTCCATGGTTGTCGTAAAAGCGCTTGAGTGATGATTCTCCTCATCACTCAATATTGATGTTTTTGGATGTCTACGCCAATATCGGGGACAACTAGAGTGTTTGTACCAATGAGCAAGGGCATTCAGAATGTATGCAGTGATTCAGTGACATTAGGACCAATTTGTATATCTATTGCCAGAAGGAGCTCAGAAGAGCTATGTATGTATCATGAACCCATTTATGTAGAAGGATGTAATCTTGAATGATAAACTTTAGTTTATTCAATATGAAATCAATGTAATGGAAAGAATTATGAAATTACAATGGAATGCAATTAACGTTTGGAAATAGTGTTATCTCAAATATGCATGTAATTTACATTATGGGAAGAAAAAAATTATTTCTATGTCATGGCATAATAGATTATTCATTTATTGTGAAATATTTGGAATTTTACTGATTAGAACACTGAGTTTGTTATATATTATACATAAATTATATTATGGAGTGGGTGAGTGGGAAGGTGTATATGGAAGGTGTATAATTTGAATTTCTCAACTCGAGAAGGAAATGGGGAATTTAATTTAGATGAAGATGATTATGATCTATGGTTTTTGGGACTTCTCTTGCTAGGTTCTCGAGGAATTTGTGGCTTTAGGTGGTTTGTAGGTGTCTCTTTATTGTTGTTCAATCTTAGCACGCACCTCTATGTTTTGTGTGGCTGAGCATGGAACCTTAGGTCGAGCTCTTTATCCTTTTGGTTCTGGGGGGTTATGATTTTTCCACATGTCTTTCTATTTTTTTACATCTTTGTTATCATTCCCTTGCTCTTTTGTCAGGGCTTGTCTACATTATGGAGACCTAGTTTTTATGGAACATATTTTTGTGTTTGTCTCCCTTTTTCATCGCTCCCCTAGTTTTTGGAGATGTTGTTTCTCCTATGGTTTGTTCCCTACCTATCATAGATCCCTGAGAGTGTGGTTTCTACGGTGGTTTTGAAGATTGGTTGGCTTTTGGCTTGACTAGTGGTTTTGGACTTTGGGATTTTCTTACTGAACCACCAAAAATGGATATTCTAACAAGGGAAAGAGGTTTACCTTTACTAAGCCCCTAGTTTTTTTCACCTACGAGCAGTTGGATGTAGGAATGGCTCTCTTTCAGCTTTTTTGATATGGCATTTTTGGCGATTGCATTCAAAGGGAGGATGGTATTATTAGGGTTGTGTTGTGTGTGATGAGTGTGGCTGAATGAAACTAATGCTATCTATGAAATGTAAATGAAAGAAAATGTAAACTAAAGGTAAGCTAAACTATATGCCCTAAATGTATGCAAATAGAAAGTAAATTGGAAAATGAAGAGATGGTGCACCTGGAATGGAGAGTTGCAGATGAGAAGCCCAGAATGATCTAGAATCAGCTTGAAATCAACAAAAAGGCACTTATGCCAAGTTGGGTGACCTAGTCCTTTTGTCAAGAAACTTTTTCGGATTGGGTTTCGGGGAAAGGGGTACCCAGAAATGCAAAAATCCTATTTTAGGCCCAATATAGGGACAAGGTCGCCAATAGTGGTGACCTAGTCCTCCTTGTACTTTAGGAAGCCTGAAGTTCTGATTCTGTGGGTATCAACTAGTACTTCACTTCTCTACGGCAGCCTATGTCTGAATCTCCTAAAAATGACCTACAACTTGTCCTTTTTTCTCCTCCTAGGGTTTGATGTCTTGATGTGACTTGAATTGAATGATTGTACCTTACCTAACACTTTGAATCTTGCTAAATCTGCATACACACCTCCAAGTACACATTCATAAAAAATGAAAATGTTAGGGTTAGAGATTAGGGGTTTGCCTAAGTCAAACCCCTTTGATGGTAGCTAAATCCAAATGAGAAACATTAAAAGGAAAGGATGCTTGAATGATAAAAAATGTAAATTAACTATCTCCAATGGAGGTTGCTTGTGATGCCCTTGTGCTTGATTCCTTGCTTTGGAAGCTTGAGTGCAAGAGTGCTTGTGAAGAGAAGAAAAAATGAGCTTAGGGGGGGAATGAAGGTGAAAACCCTTATTTATACAAGATATTCCCTAATTTCTTGAAAATGTCACATGATAGGCCAACACTAGGGTTTTGGAGGAAAATTCCCGTTAAGAAATTATTTTAATTTTAAATTTTAAGCCAAAAAGGACTAGGTCGTCCAAGGTGGTGACCTAGTCAACTTGGGAAAATTCAAGTGGTGGTCGAGAATAAAATGATGTTAAATGATATTTATTAGTCTTTCCTCCCAAAAAAAACTTAAGTTGGGCCTAAAAGTATATTAAGGGGACAAATTAACATAAGAAAAGGGTTAATTTGTTGATTATATACTAGGAAGATGTGAAAATTCCTTACAACACTTTACAACACCTTAACAAAAGGCTTGAAATGGGGTAAAAGGGGGTTATTTAGGTGAATAGTGTTGAAAGGGGCTTAGAAAAGTGGGAATATGTATTAGAACACTTCACAACACCTTAGTAAAACAATGTTAGATCGTTGTTGCTTTGCAAGCATTCAAGATTGAATCAAGGAGAAATTAGGCCAAAATCTAAGGGAAAAGGTCAAAATGAGTGAAAAAGTTCCAAAGACTACACTTTTTGGTAACACATTTAGCCCCCTCTATAGTGAGAGGATGAACTTGCTTCAAACTCACACTAAAGTAGTTGGATCATGCATGTCGAGCGGGATCTAATGTAAACATGCTTGTAAGGTGAGATGACTATGATGAAGAGGGATGATCAAGCCCCCAGGATCAAGATCCCATGGCAAACCAAACATAAATACAAAGGATCACATAAGGAGTTATGTGAAAGGGTGGAGAGAGAGAAAAAGGTTAGATCAAGCTTCGACCGTTTGTCGAGCTAGTTGTGGATTAGATCTAGGTTGTTTGTCCAAAAAGAAATGATGTACTCACTTTGGGTTGATGATACTTTTCATTTGTCCATCAAGTGAGAATGAAAAAAGCGGTGAGAAACATACAATCGGTTGGTATGTAATCACACACGTGAAAAGGTGGTTGTGGGGAAATTCATGCTGCTAGTTGGGCTTCCCGCTCAACCATACCAAAGTTACACTTCCTAATAACTTTGTTAAGGTGCCACGAAAGACGAGGGTGTGGTTCATGAGACAAGAAAATCCATGGATGCATAGAACTCATGAAAAATTGAAAGATGGAACCATAGGCATGCAAGTTTTGTTATGTAAGGTGGCCACGCATGCACGAATGCAAAAGTGCAAAGTTTAAAATGCAAAAATGTAAAATGCAAAAATGAAAAAAAGTGTAAAATGAAAAAAGAGTGTTCCAATGAGTCTTTCTTAGTTCATATGAGGTCTTTGACTTAGGGAACATTGCATCTAATGTCTCCAAAAGAGGATCTATCAAAGGATAGAATATTCACAACTTAGGGGATGCAGTGTGTCACATCAGGCCACTAAGAGGAATGTAATATGCTATATAAGTCACATTTATGGAGAAAATTACACCAAATGTCATCCACTAAGTGAGAAAATGCATCATGTGAAGTGACAAGGCTGCACTAGGAACTAAGGATGAATAAAAGAAAATACAAATGTAAAATAAATAATGCCAATGTATGCCCCCACTTTAAAGGAATTGGTACACAACGTTTTGTGAGAAATTGCTTTAAAGTAGAGAAATGAAAAATGGAAAAAGGAAGAAAATGACATGAGATACTACTTGAAAAGCCCTATGTCAAGTGATAGGTGTCCAAGAAAGGCCGCATCATGCAGAGGAAGAAGAAAGAGAAAGGGAAAAAGGTTTCCCCCAAAATGAAAAACACCAAACACATAAGGGATCTATGGATTTGGGGTCAGTATGTTCATTGCTACAATGTTTATGTAAAGAGTGTGGAACTATCATCATTCCCCCAAATACATAGAACTGGAAGAAGAAACAAAGAGATCGAAAGAAAATAAAAAGAAAGAGTCAATTTGGGTCAACATGGAAGAGACATAGGATATCTCGACACTTTGCATCATCCCCAAAAGGAAAAAAAAGAAAAAAGGAGAAGGCAAATAGAAAAGAGCCTTGTTTTTGAGTCAACATGAAGGAGATATTGCAGTCTCAATGCCTTGCATCATCCTCAAATGAAAGGAAAAAAGGAAAACAAAAAGGAAAATATTCTAGTTTGGGTCAACATGAAGGAGATATTGTGGTCTCAATTCCTTGCATCATCCCCAAATGGAAGGAAAAAAGAAAAAAAGGAATAGGAAAAGAGGGGTCCATTTGGTTCAACATGAAGGAGACATTGTGGTCTCAATGCCTTGCATCGTCCCCAAATGAAAGTAAAAAAGGAAAAGAGTCTAGTTTTGGTCAACATGAAGGAGACATTGCGATCATGTCGATCTCAATGCCTTGCATCATCCCCAAATGGAAGGAAAGAAGGAGAAAAGGAAAGGGAAAAGAGGAGTCCATTTGGTTCAACATGAAGGATACATTGTGGTCTCAATGCCTTGCATCATCTCCAAATTATGGAAGGAAAAAAGGAAAGCGAAAAGTGAAAAGGAATGCACGACATATAGAAGAATGGAGATACATATAGACGAATGTCACAAAGAGGAGGCACATCAAACATGATAATATGGGGAACACATGACACACAAACAAACACAATGCTAGTAATTCAAGTGCAAGTCAACTATGAAGCAATTCATCTGTCTCCCAATCTCGGTGGGTATAAGCGAGAGGTGAACAACGAATCTAAGGGACAAGGATAAATGCATTACTAGGACAAGGCTAGCAACCTCTTGCCCCCACTAAGTGCAGGGCTCGAGTGATACAAGATAGGTGATGAGAAGGGAATATTCAGAAACTAGTACATGAAAAGGTGAATGGGAGTAGTTTAGGGGTCAATAGGGTAGCACTCAATACCAAAAAAAGTGATACTTACTTAGTATCTCTCGCAGATGGTGACATTCATCAGTTCTATAACCAAGAACATGATGGTAAGCATAATGTGGTACATTAGAATCTTTAGGATATATTACCAACCTATTATAATGAGGTAAGGTGATGAGCCCTTTGTTTAAGAGGATGGATAATTTTCTCTTGCATTTAGGTGGTGGACAGAGAGGAAACTTCAGTTTCTATAATTTATAGGGCCTCTTGCATTTGCTAGATTCCCCAACTTTGAAAGAGGATACTAGGGAAAGAGGGCCTGAGATGATCTGAGGATTGTGTGTTTTGTTATTGTTGTTGGGAGAGGGTGACTGTTGCTTAGGAAGGAGAACATCCAAACTGGGAGGGCAATCCAAGATCACCATGCCATCGTCATGAATCTTAAGATAATCTCAAGGAGGTATCTTTTCATGAGGGGGATCTTGATAACCTATGCCCATTATATGTTCATCAAGTGATAATTCTTCATAAAATTTGTGAATTGCATGTTCATTTGTTGTGTCACCACCTTATCTACTGAGGATGGTAAACCCTTTTCCATAAGTCTTTTGAAGATTAATGGGAGGGTGGGTAACCTGGTTATGGTAAAAGGGTGGACGAGGGACAAGGTTAGAGGAACTAGGCTCACCTTGTATAGGTAGCTTAGGCTCAGTATTTGTTTCCGGATGGAGGTAAGAAAATGTATCTTACGGTGATATGTCAGGCATCGTGGGTTGGTTCATAGATGGATAAAAATAAGCATTTCCTTCAAGATTGTCAAGGCATGAATTGAGGAGTCAACACATGCTAGCATCATCATCTCCAATGTTTTATACTTCAGTAGGAGGAGATTCATTGGGAGTTGATTGAGTAGAAGCAGGTTCAAGGTCATTAGGATCAGTGGCAAAGGCACAACTTGACATGTCCATTAAGGATATGAGGGATGTCCAATTTTTTTTCAAAGACATGGCCATAATGAAAGCAAACAAAGGACAAGAAATTGACTAAAATAGCCAATATGGAAACAAAAATAGAAAGAAATTGTTAGAAAGCAGAAATACAGATAATATGCTGAAAGTGACAAAAAAAGACTACAAAATATGCAGGACGACTAGGTCACCTAGTGTGGAGACTTAGTCCTATTAGAGATCTTTTTAGAAATTTTTGAAAGTTTTGAATTCTTTTTCTAATGTTTATGCTTTTTCAATGCAGGTACAAAATAAAAATGTAGAGTTTTTTGTTTTTCTTCTAATAAAAATAAAATAAAAAGTGCAATCTAGCATGAACTTTCACTAATGCGCTTTTTCTATAAACCCTAGGATGAAAACAATGCAAATTTTTAATGCAATGCAAGCTACTTCATAAGATGAAATGCAAATATAGAAAGTTAACAAGTGGTCTATAGTTAGGTTCACCAAAATGAAACACCAAAAATGGATATCTTAACAGGGGAAAGAGGATTCCCTTTACTAGGCCCTTATGATTTTTCACCTAGGATCACTTGGGTGTAGGAATGACTCTCTTTCTGCTTCCTTGATATGGAAATTTTGGCAGTTGTATTCAAAGGGAGGATTGTCTAATTAGGGTTTTGTTGTGTGTGATGAGTGTGGCTAAATGAAACTAATGCTATCTATGAAATGTAAACTAAATGCAAGCTAGACTATATGCCCTAAATTTATGCAAATAGAAAGTAAATTAGAAAATGCAAAGATGGTGCACTTGGAAATGGAGATTTATAGATGAGAAGCCTCGAAATGTTTTGGAACCAGCTTAAAATCACCAGATGGGCACTTATACCAAGTTGGGCGACCTAGTCCTTCTGTCAGGAAACTTTGTCGGACTATGTTTCAAGGAAAAGGGTACCCAAAAATGCAAAAATCTTGTTTCAGGCTCGGTACAGGGACAAGGTTACCGATAGTAGTGACCTAGTCCTCCTACTACTTTTAGAAGCTTGAAGGTCTGATTCTATGGGTCCCAGCTAGTACTTCCCTTCTCTATAATAGCCTGTATCTAAATCTCCCAAAATTGACCTACAACTTGTCCTTTTTCTCCTCCTAGTGTTTGATGTCTTGATGTGACTTGAATGGAATGATTGTACCTTTCCTTAACACTTTGAATCGTGCTAAATCTGCATACACACCTGCAAGTACACATGCAAAGACAAGGAAAATGTTAGGGTTAGAGGTTAGGGATTTTCCTAAGTCAAACCCCTTTGATGGTAGCTAAACCCAAATGAGAAAGAATAAAAGGGAAGGGTGCTTGAATCATAAAAAATGTAAATTCTCTCACCAAATCCTTTGTTGTTGAAGTCTGCAACATGCAAGAACCATCTCCAATGGAGGTTCCTTGTGATGCCCTTGTGCTTGATTGCTTGCTTGGGAAGATTGAGTGCAAGAGTGCTTGTGAAGAGATGAAAAAATGAGCTTAGGGGAGGAATGAACGTGAAAACCCTTATTTATACAAGATATGCCCTAATTTCTTGAAAATTTCACATGATAGGCCAACACTAGGGTTTTGGAGGAAAATTCTCATTAAGAAATTATTTTAATTTTGAATTTTAAGCCAAAAGGGACTAGGTCGCCCAAGGTGGCCACCTAGTCTACTTGGGAAAATTCAAGTGGTGGTCGGGAATAAAATGATGTTAAATGATGTTTATTAGTCTTGCCTCTCGAAACACACTTAAGTCAGGCATAAAAGTACATTAAGGAGACAAATTAACATAAGAAAAGGGTTAATTGGTTGATGATAAGCCTAACAAGATGTGAAAATTCCTTAAAAAACTTTACAACACCTTGACACAAGGCTTGAAAACGGGCAAAATGGGGTTATTTAGGTGAATAGTGTTGAAAGGGGCTTAGAAAAGGGGGAAGATGTATTTCAACACTTCACAACACCTTAGTAAAACATCATTAGATTGTTGTTGATTTGCAAGCATTCAAGACTGAATCATGGCAAAACAAGGCAAAAATCCAAGGGAAAAGGCCAAAATGAGTGAAAAAGTGCCAAAGACTACACTTTTTGGTGACACACTTACTTTGGTTTGAGGGTTTGACTCCCTATCTCAGGTTCTTTTCTTCATTGGAGCTTCCCTTCTTTTGTTTTGGAGATTAGTGTTTTACCCCTAGTATTCTTTTAAGATCATGAAGTGTTCGCAAACTATTTTTTCTTATTGACCTATTTCAATAGGGTGATTGCTTCGTGTTCCTCCAATTTGAGGTCTATCTCTCGAATCCTCACTTGGTATGTTAAGATTATGTTGTTGGTGGGGTTTGAAACATTGTTTCTACAGATTTGTTTCTTATTGTTGGTACTCATTGGTGCCTTGTTGGTCTCTACTGAAGACTTCTTTATGAGGGCTAGTTATCTCTAAATCTCTTGTGGGTATATGCAGGATCATGATGGGCCAAAAAGTGGCGATATGTAAGTGATATGATGGTCCATGTGGCTGATGACTTTTTTTTTACCCAAAATTGATGAAATGAAAAGGGTTTTTAGAGGAGATTCTTAGCTTTCCACCAATATAAATTATGCTTTACTTTGAATTTAATAAATAATTTTATTCATTTTCTATTAGAATTACGAATAAAGTCCTGATTGTTAGGTTGATTGAAAAACATCTATAACTTTCAAACGGTATCACATTTTTTGAATCTGAAACATGCGCCACATTTTATGCTTTGCATAATATAGGATTAAAAAAAAAAATGAATTTCATGAATTTTTGACCAAGTTAAGGTGGTTAGATAGACAAGATTTTATATTTTTTATAATTTGTAATAAAAAAATCATAATTAATTATTTACTTGGAAAAAATTTATAAAAAAATATGCATCACATCGGGACATGAGTCCTCTACTTATATCTAAAATATTATAAAAAAATATTATCATTTTATTGTGGTTAGGGTGGTCAGACAGACACCTACTTCTTATTTTTACCCTGAAATTTAAGTACTAGTGCATTGAAATTTCAAATTTTCACCAAATAGATTTTTGTCTTTTAAATAAAGGTCTAGTAGTTTAGAAACTACATTAAATTTTCTACAAATTCTATTTTTATATTTTTTTGAAATAATATACATAACTTATTCAAATTTTTACATCAAGTTGTCTAACTCTGATTTTTTGACTTTTTATTGCCACTTAAGGGCCTATTTTTTCCATGATGATCCTGCACATACCCTTATGATATATCTGAGGTATATTTGATTTTTAAGAGAGTTAGTTTGACACCGTTTTAGAATATGAACTTTTTGAAGTTAAATCGGGGTAATATTTATTATTGTACATGTTGGTTGAGTTGTTTCTAATGTCAATATTGAATGCTTAGATATGTGTGTTTTTACTACTATTAGCGAGGTTGATGTCAAAGTCTTTCCTCAAGTACCAAGCCCTCTTGATGCCAAAGGATTTTATGTTAGTGGTTTCTTTCTACTGGGTTATATACTCATTCTCTTTTATTGAGCTGAAGATTTCCCTTATTGAGGGAAAGTTTGATATTCCAGTTGTAGTGGAAAGTGCTCTTCTCTTCTACTAGTTCCTATTGAGGTAGATCTTGTTTATAGGAGAGTGGTGAATTTGGTGGTAATGTTTCTCACTTCATCCTCTCCTATATAGGTGGATTATCGATTAGAGAATCAAGATGGATGATACTACAAGCAGGTTGATTCTTCTTAATGCTCAGTGGGACTCTCTAACTACCCTAATCAGGTGGGGATCTTGGATAATCTGGTTGTGGTAGGAAACAAGAGTATGTGGGTGTATTGCACCATTAGGTTCTAATCTTGGCTTAGTGTTGATTGTCCTGAGTGGCTAGTTAGTTGTGGCCTAGCTATTTTAGGCTATGTTTATGGCCAGTAAGTGTTTAAGGTCCATATAAAAACCTAGATGTAAAGGGTTCAAATTACCTTCAAAAATTATTTCGTATAGCTTGTGTATTCCTTCTTATCCTTTGTTAGCTACTACTATTATGTTGTTGATAGTCTACAGTTTATTTCTTTAGAAACTTTCTTTGTCTTGATAAGATTTTTGGTTCCCTTCAAAACCTACTTCTAATGGGTTTTAGGTCCCATTAAAATATGTTACAATTGATTGCATTGTTGTATGTTGTGGTTGTGTTGCTAATATGTGGTTTTCATTTATGTCAACACTATTAGCATTGATGATTCTGAAGGTTGTATATGTCGAGGATATTGAGAAAATTATAATAAAGGGTGATCCCACAATAGTGGTTTACAATTTTTGGCCAAACTGGACACTTAAATTATTATTTTTAACTAAATCTTCACAGTCGGGAACCTATAGCGGCTAAACCATGAGAAATTTGAAGATGATGCAAACTAGAGTCTCATCACATTTTGTCTACAGATTCTAAAAATATTTTTTTCAAAATTTTTGGAATCAGATTGCACTTCTTTTTCCATCTCCCACGAAAACTGGTTTTGTTTAGAAAACAACATTTTAAAAAAGTGACGCTCACTGTATACAACATAGTGTTTTTTGTATGAAGGATAAAATTCTAATTTTTTTTAATTTAGATTTGTAACTATGATATCTAGCACTTTCATTTGGTCTCATAGTTTTTTATTGAATATTTTTTCCTTAATCAAGTTTTGAAGTCAAACTGATTGTAATTTAGACATAGGCGGATTGTATAAAACATAACTTTTTTTGTATGTATCAAAATTCAATTTTTTTTTTTTTAATGGATCAAGGACATCAATACCCAACACAAAAAAAATTTTAAAAAAATTATTTTGATAATCTGCTATTTTTCCACATGTGCAAAACATAGATTTTGATTTTTAGTGAAAAACCTATGTTTAATAAAACTAAAAATACACATACATAATAAAACCAAAATATATTAAAATTATATTCGTTGGATAGCTCGTTTTGAGGAATACCTAATTCTAGTTGGGTTTGTGAAGATTCCTCCATTTTCATCCTCAACCCAAGCTCTGAACTTGTGCAAAAATTTAGGTTTTTTTTTTATCTCAGATGAGGGATATAGGGGGTTCGTACAAACCCATAGGGGTTTGGGAGAACCCCTTCAAAAAGGTTCGCTCGAACCCCTTTCCTATGCATTTTATAAAAAAAAAATTGCAGCCAAGATTCAAAGGGGTTCACTCGAACCCTGGTTCGAATGAACCCCTTATTGGTTCAGTCGAACCAGTAGGTTCGTACGAACCCCTAAAATCATGTTTTTTGCCTTGGGGTCATCTTTTGTGAGTTTTCTTTCCTCACCTGAATTGTAAACCACTATTGTGGCTTCACCCAAATATGTTGCACGCAGTCTATGAAGTTGTGATGATCAAAATGGTGGAAAGTTCTATAATTTTTTATTTAGTATTTGCACATTAAAGGGTTTGTTGCTAAGCCTATATAGTATGTTCTTCAAAAATTTTAGAGGTGTGCATCAAGATTGGAGCAAGTTATGTGTTTCTAAGTAGTTATTCTGTTACTATAGCAGGTGTTTCTAGAAGAAGAGAATTCAATTATGGTAAATTAAGTTGTTGTGTATGCTCCTGTGATGTTTAATGATGGTTCTAGATCATGCTCTATCATTTTTGTGCATCCACATTGATCGATGTGATCGTGATAAAATATTTATCCTTTGTGTGTTCAATTTTTCATTTTCTTGGTAGACATGGTGGTTGTAGCATGTTGTGAATCCTTGTGGATTAAATTTTGAATGCTTGGCACATTCTAGGATGTTGATTTAGGTCTTCATTATGTTGTGATCGACTTAGGTTGGTACACATTGAGATTTTCTCATGAATTGGGCTGGTAGTTTGTATTCATCTATTCTTTATTTTTGGCCGACAGAGTTATTGATGTAATTTCATGTAGTGGATATATAAGAGAGATTTTTTTCTTCATTTGTGTATGTGCAAGTGTGAAGTGTCTACGAAAAATTTGTGAATAAAGATCAGATCATTTGATTTCAGAGGACAGTGTGAAGAAGTGTTTATGTGCCTAACCAAAACTGTCACCAGGCTTTTGTAGAAGTTAATTTCTCAATTCAACCTTATTAGATGGATTTAATCTGATTTTTTAATGTAAGGCGGTGATCCTTCCCTTTTGAGTAGTGAGCTCTAGGCAGTGTGCTTGAATGCATGTGCATTCCTTATTCATTTATTTTATACTTTTAATAGGGTATAAATTATGGATTAACCTCCACTATAGTTTTTCCCCTAACAAGGTTTCTACACAAAAATATTGGTGTTGTGTGTTTTTGATGTGTTGTTGATTCATGCTTTCACTGTTAATTATCAGATTTGAGATTAAAGGTTGATAAAGGTTAAATAAGTTTAAATTTTGTAACAACTGATTCACCCCCCTCTCATGTGTCTATCCTTTTTTTCCCAACAATTGGTATCACAACAGGTTCCTCTAAAGAAGTTTAATAGATTGAGGTGATCTGAGATGGCATCATACAAGAAGGATAGTCCTAGATTCGATGGTACAAATTACTCTTTGTGGAAGGTCAGAATGGAGTGTCATTTGAAGTGGATTGGTGAACCCTTCTAGATGATTACAAAGAACACATATACTATTCCTCAAAATGTTCCCTCTACTCATGATGAGATCAAACAAGCTAAAACTAATATCAGGGCTATAGAAGCATTACTGAGTGCTTTGATAGATTCAGAGATGACAAATGTGATAGGTCTAAAAACAACGCATGAGATCTAGAAGAAGTTGGAGACATTGTATGAAGGAGATGCACAAGTGAAAGTTGCCAAGATAAAAAGTCTGAAAGAAAATGGGAAAACATGAAGATGAGTGAAGATGAAAACATTGGTTCTGTCATGCAAAAATTAAATGAGTTCTAGTGATGGGTATTAGATTTGCTAGTGGAATTTTAGAAAAAGATGAGATTGTGGCTAAAGTGCTTAGATCAATGCCTACTTCTTACAAAACAAAAGCTCATTCTATTGAAGAGCTTGAGCTAGTAACAAATGTGACAAGAGACATGATGATTGCTAAAATAACTTCCTTTGAGTTGAGTAAATTTGGTGAGTCTACTCCTAAAAGAGAACCTAAATTTAAAGCTACTGTATCCGAAAAAAGCCAACAAAGATATGATTTGGGAGAAAGTTATAGAAAGACATTCAAATATGAAGATGAGATGAAACAGATTGAAGATGAAGAAAGAGAGCTAGAAGAGCTGGAAGCATTGATTGTGAAAAGAGAAGCCAGAGGACAAGGTAATTATAAAGGAAAATATCCTATTAAATGTTTCTCTTGCAATAAGATAGGTCATTTTGCATCAAGGTGTCTTGAAAGAGTTTCTAAGTACAAACTTGACAAGTCTATATTTCAAAAGAAATGTTATTATGCTGAAGAAGGTGTTACTAATGATGAATTTGATAAAGAAACTAGAAATGAAGATGGATGGGTATTCATTGCTATAAAGGAAAATGGTTCAGTGTCCACTGAATCTGCTAACAATCAGAATATTGAAAAAGCTCTTGCAACCAGAATTGATGAAAAGGATGAATGGGTGATTGATAGCGGATGCTCACATCATATGAATGGTGACAAAATAATTTTTATAAGCTTGGATAAGTATGACAGTGGTGTTCTAAGATTTGGAGATAACAATGCTTGTGTGATTTTTGGCAAAGGCACTATTTCTCTTTGTGGTAAATATAATACTGATGAAGTCCTTTATGTTGAAGGATTGAAGCATAATTTTTTGAGTGTTGGACAGATGGTAGACAAGGGATACAATCTCTAGTTCAAATATGGTAAGTGCAATATATTGCGAAGTTCTTGAAATGTAATTGCTTCAGGTACAAAGACAAGAGGTAACATTTTTCACCTAAGTGTTGCTAGTGAAAGTTGTTTAATTGCTCAAGTTGATGTAAGTTGGTTATGGTATAGGAGGTTGTGTCATGTGAATTTTGATAAAATTATCAAAGTAAGCTCCACTCAAGCAGTCAGAGATCTACCTAAGTTAGTGAAGCCTACTAACACTATATGAAAGGAATGCTAGATGGGAAAGTAGACAAGATTTTATTTTTGGAGTAAACAACATCATTTTAATGGAGTACTGGAGCTGGTTCATATTGATCTATGTGGTCCATCCAGAATCAAAAGTATACAAGGAGAAAGGTACTTTATGTTTCTTATTGATGATTACTCTAGGATGATATGGGTTGCTTTCTTGAGAGAAAAACATGAAGCACTAGAAAAGTTCAAATGTTTGAAAGCTATGGCAGAGAATGAGACAGGTTTGAAGGTTAAATTCTTAAGATCAAATAGAGGTCGTGAGTTCACTTCCTGGGAGTTCAATTCATTCTGTGAAGAGGGTGGAATCAAAAGATGGTTATTTTCTCCTCAGACTCCTCAACAAAATAGAGTTGTTGAAAGAATGAACAAAAAAATTCTAGATACTACTAGAACTATGATGTTGGAAAGTACTTTTCCTCATATCTACTAGAGAGAAGCTATAAGCACTATTCTATATACTGTCAACCAGGTAAATGTCAATGGTAATTTTGGTAAAACTCCTTTTGAGTTGTGGTTTCGTTATAAGCCTACTATTAAATATTTCAAAATCTTTGGAAGTAGATGTTATATCAAGAGAGAGGAAGATATTGGCAAGATTGATGCTAGAAGTGATGAAGGAATCTTTCTAGGTTACTCTACAAAGAGCAAAGCCTACCGGTGCTATAATAAAATATTGAAAAAAATGGTTGAAAGTGCAAATATCAAAGTTGATGAGGATATTGAAAAATCATCCAGATATTATGGATATGATTCAGATGACCAACATGATAATATTGATAATGGAAAGAATGCACAGACACAAAATCAAGTTCAAATTGTTCAGTGAATCAAGAGAATCATCAAGGAGAAGCTAGTGAAAGTGCAGAAGAGAGAATAGAAGAACCATAAATTAGAGAGAATCCCAAAGTCCCAAGGTATGTAAAGCTAAATAATTTTTAAAATTAGATTATAGGAGACAATAACAAAGGTGTGTAGACTAGAAGAAGAATTGTAGAAGAGTATTGCCTGATTTAAAAAAATGAGCCTAGCAATGTCAATGAAGCATGTAAAGATGAACATTGGATGGAAGCAATGAAGGAAGAACTAATGCAGATAGAGAAAAATGATACATGGATTCTTGTTCCCAGACCTCAGGATAAAAATGTGATTGGAACCAAATGGTGAATGAACAAAGTGAAGTGGTCATAAATAAAGCAAGATTGGTATGTAAAGGGTAGTCATAGATGGAAGGTATTTATTTTGAAGAAACCTTTACCCCTATTGCTAGAATTGAAGTTGTAAGGTTGTTTCTTGCTTATGTTGGTCTTAAGAACTACAAAGTCTATCCAATGGATATGAAGTCAACATTTTTCAATGGTGAATTAGAAGAAGAAGTTTATGTTGAGCAACTAGATGGATTTCAACTGACTGATGAAAAAGACATGGTTTTCCGATTGAAGAAAGCATTGTATGGACTCAAACAAGCCCCTAGAGCTTGGTATGCTAGACTGGATAAATACTTTATGAAGCTTGGATTCAATAAAGGTACTGCTAACAACAATTTTTATTTCAAGGTGGATCAGAATAAAGAGTTGACATTATTTTTGAAGGTGATGATGACTTATCTATTAAGCTTGCTGATGAAATGAAAAGTGAGTTTGAGATTTCAATGATTGGAGTGTTGAAATTCTTTTTACGATTGCAAATTACTTAGTTAGATGATGGAATCTTTATATCTCACTCAAAATATGTAAGAGAGTTACTGAAAAAGTTTGGCATGGAAGACTTAAAGCCTATGGGTACACCCATGGTAACCAGATGCAAGTTAACATAGAATGATGATTCTCGCAAGGCTAATCAAATTAGGTACAGGTCAATGATTGATGGATTACTCTATTTGACTCAGACCAGACCAAAGATTATGAATGTTGTATGTATGGTTGCTAGATATCAAGCTAATCTGAAGGAATCACATGTAACTGCTGTGAATAGAATTTTTAGATATTTGAAAGGGATAATTGACTTTGGTCTTTGGTATCCTAAAGATGATGATCTAACTTTGAATGCCTTTACAGATGCAGATTGGGCAAGAGATGTGGATGATAGTAAAAGTACAAGTGGTGGTGCATTCTTCTTAGGGAAGAAACTGGTGTCTTGGCTAAGTCAAAAGTAGAATTTCATTTCCTTATCTACTGCTTAGGTAGAATATATTGTTTTTGCAAAAAATTGCACTCAAGTAATATGGATGAAATAGATGTTGAGAGATATCATAATTGACTATGATGAGCCTGCTCCTATATTTTGTGATAACTCAAGTGCCATAAACATTTCCAAGAATCTAGTATTACATTCAAAGACAAAACATATATTTACCTTGTACCACTTTTTGAGAGACAAAGTGACTGATAAAGAAGTCAGACTGGAGTAAGTGCCTACAAAGGAACAAATTGTAGATATATTCACTAAATCGTTGCCTAAGGATACTTTTGAGTATCTTAGAGGCAAGTTAGGGGTGATTTCCCCTCCTAATCTGAACTAAGATGCAAGTCTTTTCATCAATCTGTGCACTCATAGTCTTATCTTGTTTCAGATTGATGTTGTGGTGATTGCTACTCAAGGGGAGTAGTTAGATGATTCAGATATGTGGTTCAGAGCTTGTGTACCTTTTCCATTGATGTCAAAGGGGGAGAAGAGTAATGTGAAAAAATTCTATAGAAGAAAAGGGAAGAAGAGCAATAAATACTGAGAGGGAGAAGATGGAAGAGTCTAAAGTAAGGAGGAGAAGAATAGTGTGTAAAGAGTTAATTGTGTTGACGGTATTTTTTAGATCATGTGTTGCCATAAATGCTAAAGGGGGAGATTGTCGGATGTTTTGGTTGTGTTGTTGATATGTGGTTGTCATTGATGTCAACACTATTAGCATTGATGATTTTGAAGGTTGTATATGTCGAGGATATTGAGAAAATTATAATAAATATGTTGTAGGTAGTCTGTGAAGTTATGATGATCAAAATGGTGGAAAGTTCTATAAGTTGGTATTCAGTAGTCGTACATTAAAGGGTTTGTTGTTGAGCCTATCTAGTATTTCCTCCGAAAGTTTCAAAGGTGCACATCAAAATTGGAGCAAGTTATGAGTTTTTGAGTTCCTATAGTTATTTTATTACTATAGCAGGTGTTTTTGGAAGAAGAGAATGTAGTTATGGTAAATTAAGTTGTTGTTTATGATCATGTGATTTTTAGTGATGGTTGGGTATGTGAAGGATCATCATGGAAAAAATAGGCCCTTAAGTGGTAATAAAATTCAAAAAAATAAGAGTTAGGCAACTTGACGTAAAAATTTGAATAAGTTATCTATATTATTTCAAAAATATGTAAGAATAGAATTTGTAGAAAATTGAATGTAGTTTTTGAAATACTAGGTTTATTTAGAAAAAAAAAAACTATTTGGTGAAAATTTAAAATTTTAATGCAGTAATACTTAAATTTCAGGGAAAAAATAAGAAGTAGGTGTTTGTTTGACCACCCTAACCACAATAAAATGATAATATTTTTTTATGATATTTTAGATATAAGTAAATGACTCATGTCCAGATGTGATGCATATTTTTTTGTAATTTTTTCCAAGTAAATAATTAATTATGATTTTTTTATTACAACTTTTAGAAAATATAAAAACTCGTAAGTCTAACCACCTTAACTTGGTCAAAACTTCATGAAATTCAATTTTTCTTTTAATCCTATAGTATGTGAAGCATAAAATGTGACACATATTTTAGATTCAAAAAATGTGATACTGTTTGAAAGCTATATTTTTTTTCAATCAACCTATCAATCGGGAATTTACTCATAATTCAAATAGAAAATTAATAATAATTATTTATTAAATTCAAAATAAAGCATAATTTATATTGGTGGAAATCTGATAATCTCCTTTAAAAACCCTTTTCGTTTCATCAATTTTGAGTAAAAAAAAAAATCGTTAGCCACATGGGCCATCATATCACTTACATATCAGCACTTTTTGGTCCATCATGATCCTATACATACCCGGTTCTAGATCATGCTCTATAATTTTTGTACGTCCACATTGATCGGTGTGCTTGTGATGAAAGATTTTTCCTTTGTGTGTTCAATTTTTCATGTTCTTGGCCGACATGGTGGTTGTAGCATGTTGTGGATCCTTGTGGATTAATTTGTGAATGCTTGGTGTGTTTGAGGATGTTGATTTAGGTCTTCATTATGTTGTGACCGACTTAGGTTGGTACACATTGAGATTTTCTCATGAATTGGGCCGACAGTTTGTATTCATCTATTCTTTATTTTTGGCCGACAAAGTTGTTGATGTAATTTAATGTAGCAGATATATAAGAGAGATTGTTTTCTTCATTTGTGTATGTGCAAGTGTGAAGTGTGTATGCCAAATGTGCAAATAAATATCAGATAATTTGATTTCAAAGCAAAGTGTGAAGGATTTTGAGTGAAATGTGAAGAAGTGTTTTTGTGCCTAACCGGAACTATCATCAAGCTTTTGTAGAAGCTAATTTATCAGTTCAACCTCATTAGATCGATTTAATCTGATTGTTTTATGTAAGGCAGTTAGCCTTCCCTTCTGATCAGTCAGCTCTAGGAAGTGTGCCTGAATGCATTTGCATTCCTTATTCATTTCTTTTATACTTTTAACAAGGTATAAATTATGGATTAACCTCAACCGTGGTTTTTCCCTAACAGGGTTTCCACGCAAAAATCTTAGTGTTGTGTGTTTTTGATGTATTTTTGATTCATGCTTTAACTATTAATTATTAGATTTGAGATTAAATGTTGATAAAGGTTAAATAAGTTTAAATTTTGTAACAATTGATTCAACCCCCCTCTGAGTTGTCTATCCTTGTTTTTCCAACATGCATGACTATTGGACCCTAAACAACTACTGGCCCCTCTCCCCTAATATAAATGATTTGTAGATCCAAAATCAATTTTCTCATATATGAGCTATAAAAAAATAAATCCATTTATCTTTCAATAATTCTTCTACAATATAGATTCCTATATTCCATATAAATTTAGGGAATACAAATATTTATAATACTTTTTGTGCATCTTCATTCCTATTGCAACAAACCATTTCAACTAGCTTTATAAGATTCTAAAGATGGCTCTATTTAAACATTAGAAGCTCCATCATACTAATTTGTTATAAATGAGTTTATGAAAAGTATAGATAAGGTATTTTTTTATTAAAATGATGATAAAGCAAACTCTTCAAAATAATAGAAGAAAATAAATAACTTTGTATATTTTGTTCAATATATCACATGTGAGAGTGGGTTTTATAACAATAGTCGGTACATAGAATCCAAAGCACAAGTTATTTAAAAATAATAGAGAACAATAAACTCAATACAATTCTAATTTGAAATAAATAAACACTAGAAGAATCATATCCTCTTATGTATATTATTTACATCAACTCCTATTTGTATATCCATACCATGACATTACAATTAAATTAATTAAAAATATTAAGAAAACTCCTATCTACATTAATATTTGATTAATGTTCAATATTTTCAACATGTTTAAAAAAATTAAATTGAACCGCAAAATTTAATGCTTTGTGGGGTAAAGGAAGGTGTCCCCTACAACTTTCTATGGTTTTCACCTGAAAAGAAGGGAATATCCTTTTGGGGGAGGATTAAATCTTGTGATTCATTCAATACTAGGGATTGAATATGTGTTGAAATGTGTTAAATGTTGGAATATGATAATAAACCCTAACTATTTAATCTAAACTAAGAGAATCTATATTGTTGGAAAACACATCATGTAATATAACAATGATAAAATGAAGACAATATGAGAAAAACTAACCTAACGCATCAAATGAGTGCATTAGGAAACTATTGTAGACCGAACAGGAAGTTGTGGAAGTCTCTGAAAACCTAGAAAATATGAGTTTTGAGCCCATTGGGACACTTACGCCAAGCTAGGCAACCTAGTCCCTTTTTAGGCAAACTACTCCAAACTTCGTTTCAGCCAACTGGGTACTCAAATCTGCAAAAATATTTTTTAGGAACCTCTAGTGGGACTAGGTAGCCACTATGGGCGACCTAGTCCCTTTCAGCTTTTTTGGAAAAATGAAAGTGGACACAGAGGCTTATGATCTATGTACTATTTCTCCACACGAATCTAGACTCAAACCTACAAAATAAACTGCAAAACAAAGTATATTTGGGTTTCTAATGTGGGTTTTTCCTTGGTCAAACCCCTAGTTTGTATTTAAACTTGTAAAGATATAGAAAATCTGCATAAACCCTAGCCCTAAGTGTTTCTAGAACTAGGAAAACTTGAAATAAGACAAAACCCTATTCTATTGTGCTAGAATAAGATGCATGAAAATGGTTTGGAATGATGCAAGACTTCAATCCTAGAAACCCTACAACATTACAAATGAGTATAAGAAGGAATGCAAATGTGATGCAAACCACAAATCTGAAGATGGGATAAAAATAGAATATGGTCACTTTGAAAATAGTCTTTAGGTGTGATTTGGTGCCTAGTTGCACCTCCTCAACCTAGATTTCTCTATGAATCTTCATAGGCATCTATGTTCAACCTTTGGCAATGTGTGATCTTGAATGTGGAGTGAGCTTGAAGACCTGCAAAAAGCCCTAGTTTTTTGTCCAAAAGCTTCAACTTTGTTGTGGGAGAGAGATGAATCTTCTTGCGGAAGATGTTTTGCACTTGATTCTTGAAGTTGGTTGTGAAAAACGACCAAGAGAGAGAGGAAAAATGACCTAAAATCAAGTATTTATAAGAAAAAAGACCTAATTGTTGGTAATTTTGACCTAAGAGGCCAACACCCATCGGGAATTTTTGGCAAAGTATATATTTTCCCACTTAAAAATGCAAAAACCCTCAAAAAAGACATGGTCGCCAACTTGGGCAACCTAGTCCCACCAAGGGATTTTGAAGTGGGATTGGTGATTTTCGAATATTTTTTATGTTGTTTGTCGTGTTTGAATGATTCTTTAGGTACAATGTAAGCCTCAAAGTCAAAACTAACAAACCTTAGGGTCCTATAAATGTTGTTTTAGGGTGATAATTGATGAAAGGGGACCTAAAGTAGGACAAAAACGGGCACAAAATAACTCCAACATCGAAGCCTGTTCGTTACTTGGATCCATCAAAGTATAATTCCCATGTAGGAAGGTCTATAGTAAACACAATGTCATCAGGGAAAGACTCATTCATGGGCAACGCTAAGGGTGAAGGAGCATCGACTAAATGGTCGGTTAAGGCTTGGCCTTTGATTTCTTTTTGAGATACAAACTTAAGGTCAAACTCGGTTAACAACATGACCCATTTAGTAAGACGTCTTGAAAGATCTATTTTATTGAAAAGATCTCTGAGAGGATCAAACTTTGTCATTAATTGTATTTCAGCATTGAGTAAGTAATGTCACAGCTTACTAGTAGCGAATACAAGAGCCATACATTTTTTTTTTTATTGTTGAGTAATAGGTCTCATAATCGAGTCTTGAGCATTCTACTGATATTATAAATAGGATGCTCTTTACCATTGGTGTCTTGTTGAGCTTACAATGCAGCAAGAGCATAGGAAAAATCAACTATATAAAGGATGAAAGGTTGGTTCGGTATAGCAGGTTGTAAAATAGGTGGAGTTGCAAGGTATTCCTTCAAACTCTCAAAGGCCTATTTACAATCATCATTTCAATCAAAATTTACATTGTTTTTGAGTTGTGTGTAGGGTAATGTACGATTAGCTAAGGATGTGACAAATCGACGGATGGATTGGATCCTTCCTTGTAATGTACGCAATTGGGAGATGTTACGAGGAGGTGGTATATTAATTATAGCATCAATTTTCTTTGTGTCCACCTCAATGCCTCTATCAGATATGATTAACCCTAAAAGTTTAACACTATCTACTCCAAAGACACAATTTTTGGGGTTTAAGCACATGTTATATTTATGCATGTGCTCAAATATTTTTCGAAAGACATTCACATTATCTTGGCATATTAAGTATTTAGAGAGAATTTCATCAACATAATCTTCTAATATTTTATGGATGTAGCCATGAAAGATTAAGGTCATTGCACATTGATAGGTAGCGCCAACATTCTTTAAACCAAAAGGCATCATAACCCAACAAAATGTGCCCCAAGCGGAGGTAAAGGAAATCTTGTATTGATCTTTTCTGTTTATGAAGATTTCATTATATCCAAAAAATCCATCCATAAAGGATAACAATGCATGTCTAGCAGTGGAGTCCATGATCATGTCAATGTTAGAAAGAGTGAAGTCATCTTTTAAAGAGGCTTTACTCAAGTCTCTAAAATCCATACATATCCTTACATGATTATTGGGTTTAGCCACCATGAAAAGGTTTGATACCCAAGGAGAATAATCAATAGGGCGGATGAAACCTGTATCAAGGAGTTTTTCAAGTTCCCCTTTAACGTGCAAGGCTATCTTAGGATTCATTTTTTGAATCTTTTGGTGAATAGGCTTAGCATTTTCAGCAAGAACAATGTTATGGGTAACTATCTAGGTATCTATTCCAAGCATATTAGAATATTTCCAAGAAAATAGCTAAGGAAAGGTATGACGCAAGGTTGCAAAGTCCTCTTGTTCTTCATCATCAAGGAACTTCCCGATCTTAATGAATTTGTATTTATCATCTATATCCATTGCTATGTCAAGGGTATCTCCTAAACATAGTGCATTAGACTTAGAAAATTCATGATCATATGGTTCCATTCTTGTAGGAGTATCCTTAACATCAGTAATTATGGGATCAGAACCTATCATAACACAAGAGTCATTTCTATTGGAGCGAGAAGTCCTATTCGAACCACCTAACAAGTGTTTCAAATATTCATCATCATGAACATAGGTGAATAGAGAAGAATCCACATCAAGTAATTTAGGATGGTTAAGCATGAGGTTGGTTCTTGATGTGCATGTGATAGTGTTGATATTGAGAGAGGGTCATTGATTGGATTTGGTAGCTTTAGAAAAGGAAAATCCTAGACCGGTCTTAGTTCCTTGCGTATTAGGTTCAATGGGTACACAAATTCCTTGCTCATACTTGCCACATCCTTTACCATTGTAACCTAATTGTTTCACAAGATCATAACCACATCCATAAAGTCTTTCCATTTCTTGTGGGTTAGGTGGCTCTTGATAATCTATCTCATAATTTTTTTTGTATATGTTGCATTTTATTTCAAAAGAGATGAGGTAGATGTGTGGGAAGGTTGTTCTTCTTGTTGGGTAGAGAGGAAAATTGATTTCTCTTGTTCGGCATCCTCTTTTCGTTTAACAATACACTCAGCCATAAAGTAAGGAATAAATTCTAAAGATCCCCAATCGTCACCAAGTAAATTAAACTTAGGTGTATCTTCTGGTTGATCCTTCTCAGAAGGTGCAATATTGGAGGTAGCAATTAGGGTATTGAGAGGAATTGATGTGCCCTTTCTAAGTTGTAAGAAACTCTCAGGCTCAAGGCCTATGTCAATTTGATAAAAAAAATTGTTATAGAAATATTTCATTTGGTGATGAAGGGTCAAGGGGACCACTTGCATCTCATGTATTCATGGTCTTCCCAAGAGGATATTATAAGAAAGGTCATAGGGCATGACATGGATAGGAGTTTGTAGTGTAACCATTCCGATAGTAATGGGTAAAGTGATGAAACCAAGGGGTTCCTTTGTAACATTATCAAATCCTCTAATGGATAAGGAATCAGATTGGATTTGTGATCTATCCACATGTAACCTATCAAGAATTTTTGCACTGCACACATTTAGGGCAGAGCCATTGTCAACGAGGGTCCTTTTGATACCTATCTGATCATATTGGGCTATGATCATAAAGGATTCATTTTGTTTTCTTAATTCTAATGGAGGGAGCTCATGTTGATAGAAAGTAATCTCCACATTAGTTGTGTTCATGTCATGTAGAAGAGCTACCACATCATTAGCATTTTTACCATAGGGACCACTATCTGTTGCAATTTTGTTTGAAGCAGAAAATGATAGTTGGGGGAATTTGGAAGAAGATCCCAAAGGGATATCTTGGCGGGAGTGTTCTTAATTTGTTCAACCAAATTGTAATCCCTAAGTTGTGAGTTTAAATGAGGAGTCGTGGGTAAGATGGGATTGGGAAATTGTAGGGATGTTGAGGTAGTTTGTCGTGGGGGATGTGGGTTATTGCGGGTATAATGAGTGTGAGCAATGGTATCGTGCTTAGGAAGGTAAATAGTAAACTCAAGTTGGGATGGGGTTCGAGGTTTATGGGAGAGTGGGTAGAGAACAAGTTGAGGTTGGATGGCATTGACATCTTTTGTTTGAGGTTGTTCATCACAAACCCTAGTGGATGAAGTAGGTGAGATGAAATCCTGGAGAACTTCATCTAACATGCCCATATCATCACAACTAAAAGGTTTGGAAAAAAAGGGAGGGGTGCTTTTGACTTTATCATCACCAACCTTAGTGGATGAAGTGAGTGAGAGGAAGCCTTGGAGGGCTTCATATAACTTATCCAAATAATCACTACTAAAAGGTTTAGATGATATATTTTTCCTAAAGTTAAAAAGTGTGTGCATCGTGTCATGTGATGTTGCTATAGTTTTTTTTTTTTTCCCAATAAATTTTCTTTGAAAGAACTAGGAACTAATGCTGAAAATGAAACTTGTAAAGATCTAATGCTATTCATAAATGCCATTTTGAGCTTACGATAACCATATAACAAAAAATAACAAAACTAAAACATAGCATAAAATGAAAGAAATAGAAACTTCAGAATCTGGAAAGCAAATTCAAAAACTACTGATGCAAAATGTGTACTAGGACTAGGTCACCCAAGGTGGCGACTTAGTCCTGGTATGTGTATTTTTGAGTTTTTTCTATGTTTTCTGATGAAAAATGTAGTGTTTTGGAATGTTAAATGCAATACTTTATGGTATCTACAAAATTTCTCTAAGATGCAATGAAATGAATGCAAAATATGAGTCTTTTTTACCAATGCAAAATATGAAACCCTAGGATGCCTTTTTAAACAATGCAGCATCCAATGCAATGCTAAAGAAAGAGTTCCTAGGATGCAAATGCAAACTAAATCAGAAGTCAAATATGTCTAAATGCAGGTTCACCAAAATGAACCTCAAAATTTAAAGCTTTTGTGGGATAAAGGAAGGGGTCCCCTATAACTTTCTAGGGTTTTCACTTAGAAGGAAGGGAATATCCTTTCGGGGGGGAGTTAAATCTTGTGATTCATTCAATACTAGGGATTGAATATGTGTTGAAATGTGTGAAATGCTAGAATGTGATAAGCAAGTATAACTATTTAATCTAAACTAAGAGAATCTATATTGCTAGAAAACACATGATGTAATATAGCACTGATAAAATGAAGACAATATGAAGAAAAACTAGCCTAACAGATCAAATAAGTGCACCTGGAAACTATTGTATACCGAAGAGGAAGTTGTGGAAGTCTCCAAAAACATGGAAAATTTGAGTTTTGAGCTGACTAGGACACTTACGCCAAGCTCGATGACCTAGTCCCTTTTTAGGAAAACTGCTCTAGACTTCATTTCAGCCAACTAGCTCCTCAAATCTGAAAAACTATTTGTTGGGAACCTCCAGTGGGACTAGATCACCACTATGGGTGACATAGTCCCTTTCAGCTTTTCAGGAAAGCTGAAAGTGGACACGAAGGCTTATGATCTGTGTACTATTTTTCCACGGGAATCCAAACTTAGACCTGCAAAATAACCTACATAATAGAGTATATTTGGGTTTTTTCCTTCGTCAAACCCCTAGTTTGTATTTAAACTTGTAAAGAGATAGAAAATCTACATAAACCCTAGCCGTAAGAGTGTCTAGGACTAGGGAAACCTTAAATAAGACAAAACCCTATTCTATTGTGCTAGAATAAGATGCATGAAAAATATTTGGAATGATGCAAGACTTCAATCCTAGAAACCCTACAACATTATAAATGAGTGTAAAAAGGAATGCAAATGTGATGCAAACCTAAAATCTGAAGATGGGCTGAAAATAGAAGATGGAGTCATGTTGAAAACAATATTTAGGTGTGATTTGGTGCTAGTTGCACCTCCTCAACCTAGATTTCTGCATGAATCTCCATAGGCATCTATGTTCAACCTTTGGCAATGTGTGATCTAGAATGTGGAGTGAGTTTGAAGACCTACAAAAATCCCTAGTTTGTTGTCCAAAAGCTTCAACTATGCTATGGGAGAGAGATGAATCTTCTTGAGGAAGATGTTTTGCACTTGATTCTTGAAGTTAGTTGTGATAAATGACCAAGAGAGAGAGGCAAAATGACCTAAAAACAAGTATTTATAAGCAACAAAACCTAATTTTTGATAATTTTGACCTAAGAGGCCAACACCCATTAGGAATTTTTGGCAAAGTATACGTTTTGCTGCTTAAAAATGCAAAAATCCTCAAAAACGACTAGGTCGCCAACTTGGGTGACCAAGTCCCACCAAGAGATTTGGAAGTGGGATTAATGATTTTTGAATATTTTTGATGTTGTTTATCGGGGGATAAATGATTCCTTAGGTATAACTGGCCTCAAAGTCAAAACTAACGAACCTTAGGGGCCTATAAATGTTGTTTTAGGGTGATAGTTGATGAAAGGGGACCTAAAGTAGGTCAAGAAAGGGCACAAAATTGTCCTTTTCTTCAAAGGTATACAATTTTTGGTGACACATAAATACACTTAAAATGTATGTTAAAATTAATAAGAGTATTTTATTTAATTTTAGTTTGGACTGCAAAAGTTGGGTAGCTCCCCTATAAATTGTAGTGCGCTTGATAAACTTTTTCCATGTGACCAATGATGCTAGTGTGACATGCCCTCTGATACCACAGGGATGGGTAAGACTAGACATCGTGAGCCCTTGCTTGCAATGGGATGCTTTACCTAATTGAGGTAAGCCCCACACCTCAAGAAATTTTTTTAGTTCAATTATATATAATTATTTTATTAATATTAAATTATAATAAATTATCAAAGTTTTTTAGATGAGGAGAGTTTCTACCCTTGAGTCTCTAGGACAAGAATATTATACAAGGAACAAATGGTCCTCAACTACCTCAAAGGAAAAAATCAAATGACAAGGGAAATTGCTAATATTTTGTGTTTTATGATGTTTTAAGAGATAAGGATTTTAGAGACTAAGAGAGAAAACTTCAAAGGTCTCATGAGCAAGTTGATTGCCTCTTGGCCAAGGATGATAGAATAGCACATAGACTTACCCATGGTATGTTGTGGTCTCGTAAAAACCAAAAGTAGAATGTGCTGATAGAAACACTAATGAGTCTACTCAGAGTTTAGAATCTAAAATTTGGAAAATGTACTAAACTAACAAAATAATGAAAATAACAAAAATAATATAAAAAGAGCTAGTATGCATAGATTAAATAAAGTGTAATAAAATGAGAAAAGAAAAGGAAAGGAAATAACTCATAAGAGGTCTAGCGTTATGAAGCCTCCCATAATGCTCCAAATAAAAAACCCACATACACGAAAAAAGAGAAAAATGTTGGGGCTACTTAGGGATTTTTCTCAATCAAAACTTGGTGTAGATGTTCCCACCTTCATGAACATCTAGATAGATAGATAGATAGAAAATAAAATTGATGATAGACAAATAGATTGACAAGATAAAGAAGATAAACACGTTAGAATATCAATATGATACTAAAATAAAGATGATAGTGTAAGAGAAATGGGGTGTGATTACCCTCCCTTTAGCAAGAAAGTGGTGTCAAAGGAGAGTGTTCAACACCTACAATGAGCCAAGACAACCAAGATGTTCGTGTAGAAGCCAAAGAGCAATAGAACTTGGTAGATTGAAAGAAAAATGATATAGAAGAGGGCACAAATGAAAGATAGATCAAGAGAATGCAAGAATGAGTTGAAGGAATGGGAGAATGGAATGTTTGGATGAGCAAAAAAGCATGCAAGAAGTCATTTTCAATGCCCCTACAATCGATAGAGGTGTTAAACTTCACTAGAAGGAGGAAGTGTAATATCCCAATGACCACAAATTCAAGAATCTTTTTGTGACATTTTCGCGTTGTGCTAGCATCCATGCCAAAAACTCTCTAAATAATTGAAAATAAAGGGCTTTACAGATTAAATTAAATCTAAATGAAAGGGACGTCTTTTAATAGATTAAAGGGGAAGTTATGAAGTGTGAAATTGCTTCGGATGCAATTTTATGACACTACAAATTCTATTATTTATAATTAAATAATCCTATTCTATTTAAAAATTATTAATATAATTCATGGAATGTGATTTAAAATATTGATGCAAAATTGTTTTACATAATAAAATTTTAAAAATATGAATTATACAATATTTAATATAGATTAAATCATAAATGTAATTATGAAAGATAAGATAGAGCTGTGACTTTTAAGGTCAGTTAGAGATTTTTTTTTAATATATATATATAAATATATGAATGTGACATTCAAGATATCGGGTGACAAATAATCTTAAAGAGAGTAGTAAATATTTTCTGCTGTGTATCAAATCGTGGGTTTATGATAATTTGAAATAATCTTGAAAATAAGCTCAACGATGAATGAATAGTGACTAAATTTAAGTCCGCATAGTCCTGAATTTTATACTTTGTGAATTAATTTGCGTCGTCAAACCAGCAAATGTGATTTAACTTGTTTCGCTCTATAATATTCATCGACCTTCGCAGTCAATGAGAACCGTCCCAACAATAAACACTCCAAGGACAGGAATATACCTCATAATAATAGAAGGATTAACTACAATCAGGCAATATGCCTGATTTAGTTATCTCTGTTTCTGACACTGTGGTACCTAACAACTTATACAATGTTCGATGGGAGGAAAGATTGAAACAACAAAGCCTTGATTAATGTAACTTGATCAAAATACTAAATTCAATAATTTGATTGAACACTAAAGTGATCTGTTATTGCCAAATAGAAAATGACTGCCTCGGATAACATCTGATTCAATCAGCCCATGTTTCTACAAAATTTCCACAGATTAAAATATGTCAGTCATTGACTTGTTCCTTATAAGTGATACACCTCAGAATAAAGTATTGCTAGTCATCTGTGCAAAACAGCAAAATAACTATTTGGCAACATGGATTGTACCAAGTCTAATCAATATGCCTGGTATAGATTCCGATTTATTCATCATGAAAATAAAGTTTATCTATCCACTGACAAGCGTAATGCCAATCCTCAAAAATATAAACAATTGCATATGGTATGTCAATTAGTGAGAAGGCTGCGTTTAAAAGACAGATTGACAGAAACCCTGATCTCGTGATAACAGATTTCTAATCCTCCTGTCACCTCATGCACACCCAAAATAGTTAAAGATTGGCCCAAAATTGAAGAATACATTAGCCAGCTTACAATACTCTGAAAGAAACTATATTATATTTGGCTGTTTAAACTGGGCCAAAAACAGGCCTTAATTTACAAGTACTAGATTTCCTCAAGGATTCCAAGGATATTTACACAGAATTTTAGAAATCTTAGCATGCTTCGGCGCCTGACTGAGTGCGGGCAGGGTCGTTGAGGGGCTTTCCAGAGAGCAGACAGTCGACAGTGTATTGTTGTTGTCCGTAGGTATTCCAGCAGAAGGGATCCTTGTGATATGCGACTGTGGGTTTGAGTTGAATGTCGAGTAACTTCAAATCAGTGCATGGGACATCATTACTACAGGCCATATAAAGTGGTTTGTCCATGTATGTGCCAATTATTTTCTCATATGTCACGTCCGTTATAAATATGGCTGATGTTCGATTGGGGCACGACTTCTTATCACAGTAATATTGATCAATATCTATGGGCACTCTCACGTTAGAAACTTGTATGTTAGAGAATGACACGCCTTTCACTGATCCAATTCCTCCCTGTAGTAAAAGTATATATTAAGATCAGGATAAGAAAAACTTTGGGCTTGCCCTATAAATCTGCCAATATCATAATTAATGTTGTAGGATAGACGGGGTTATTCACATACCTGCCATGTTTTTATTCGAACGCCATATAAAGTATCTTGAATGTTACTGTCATAAATGCTAACATTGGAAACACAGGCCTTTGTTCCATCTTTTCCCAGTCCTCCAATACTGCAGTTAAGATATATAAATCAAATTGATGCATTTCCAACGAAGACTAACAACAGATTATTAGGAAAAGTTCTTAAGAGTATAGATACCTGATACCGTGACCAGGGCCGCAGTTTATATTGTGCACACGGATACCGGAGCACCCTGTTTGAATCGATACACAATCATCTCCTGTTCGTTCATACATCAACTCACAATTAGCTCTGTAAATTGTAAACAATGAACGTTTACATTACCAGTGTATTAAATATGAGACTTCTTGAAATCTTAATTCTCATACCGCATGCCATTGAGGAATGGTGAATTTCAACATCGCGAGAGTTTTGGAGATGAATTCCATCTGTATTTGGGCTATCTGCAGGAGAGGAGATTGTCACGCCAACGACTTTAACCGAAGTGCAACTGTCGAACTTGAGATGACACAGGGGACTGTTTTTTATGGTTATGTCTTGCACGCTTACGTCATAGCTTCCGTAGAATCGCAATGCCTGTCATATAGCCAATACTGCTACTAATTAGATATAGCTAACTTAAGTTCACAGGAAAAGAAATATAATAGCTAACAGATTAAAGCTCTGTTTTCGTTAGCATATCGAGCCTAATTTCTGACGGGGGTTGCTTTCTCTAAAAAGAGAACCGAATTGTAGAACTTTTAAGAAGTTCTCACCGTGGGCCTGACGCTTGGTAAGTTGTTCCCCATTGTGCTATCATCCTGACCCACAAAAATTGATCTTCGATTAATTTTTAGTAAATGTATTACATTGTTCACAAGAAAACAAAAAGTGAAAAACGAATTTATGTGTACCTCATCAGTGTATTCGGAAAGCTTCCACCAGGCTGCTCCTTGTCCGTCTATAACTCCGCTACCGACGATAGAAATCCTATTGAGTTTTGAGAAATTTATCCATTCCAACAAATTCGAAGCCCAAGCTCGGGCACTGACCGGAGCAATAATACTTCCATCAACCTGCCAAAGTTAAAAGGATTCTTAGATGTAATTTGGCTTGACTATTGGACTGGTTTTCAATTCTATTAATGAATGCTGAACAGTTATCATTTTACTGTTTAAGTCTTCGATCTGTAATACCTTAAAGACGATGTTTGATTGACAGGGTCCAGAAAAAGTTATTGGGCCAACAAGAAAGCGATACCCAGCTGGAACGAGTAGTGTAGACGACTCCTTCGCACAGACTGCTTGCCACGCCGCCTGAAATGCCTGCATGTTTCAACCAGGTTACCAAGAGTGTATTCGAATTGTATATCAAATATAAAGCAACAAGTACAACTCCTTCCAATATAGAACATGATTAAGAAAAGCATAATGACCTTCGTATCATCGGTGCTTCCATCACCCTTGGCACCCAAGGATCTAACGTCAACGATGTTGGAGTCCTCGTAAGAAGTAGGGGACGCAACCAGAGATGTGAGAGCTGCCCTTGAGCCAAAGCACCGCTGAATCCTCAGAGCAAACAAAAATACAATGACAACCGAAAGCCTCAAAACTAGACCCATCATATACTTGCTTTTGATTCTCTAAGCTATGAATCCTATTGCTCTACACAAGGCTATGTATGGGAAGAAGTTTTCAAAGCTCGCCTTATATAAGCCTGAATAGATTCCAGTCACGGGTGTTCATTGAAGAAAACATCAAACATGCATGATTGGACAAGCTCAGGAAGCACTCGCATCACCAGTTTTATTCATAGCTCACACTTCTTCATGTGACCCCCATTGCACTGTTCTAATTTTCCGCTAAGCTCTTTAAAATGGAATGAAGGTTTTATCATACCACATGCAAATGGACAAGGTAGCGGATTACGTTAGCTAATTTCCTTATCGTTGTTCTCTTTGTATTCAATACAAACACTCGTGTCGAGATTTTAACATATTTCATCTGAAAAATGAGTAAACAATTTGAAGTACAAAGTAGCGGAATTTGTGGTTAGAAGAAAAAAACTTAAGTCATCTTTGTGGGATCCGCTACCTTGAAAAACCTGCAATAGCACGGGTGATAGTGTGGATTGCAAACGACTGATTGACGTATGATATCACATCACGAGGACGCGAGGCCAGATGCATTGACATAATCAGTTTATTGATAGAATAAATGAATCTGGCAGCAAAGAGCAAATCCGTGGTCAGTATTACTTGCAAATTTCTTTGTTTAGGAGTTCGTGTCTGATAATGCATAGACCAAATATATGGTTCCAAAATTGGCTCGTACTGCTGAGGAAGTTAGAATGGCCCCACCTTTTCAGTTCTTAGAAGCTCAAGCGACCATGCTTCTACTTCTCTGAGTTAGCTCGTACTAATTGCAATCACGGTCCAAATTACGAAGGAATTGGTGGGTCTCGGGCTACGTAGCTTTGTGTTCGACCATGATTATTCAGACGACATATTTAATCAAGATGCAGCTGATTTGGCTAGGAAACCAATAATTAGATGTGTGGAGATAAGCTTTCTATCTTTATTTAAACGCATTGCTAAATGTTGGAAAAAAATCTCGTGACTTATGTTATTTGAGATTTGAAGTTTAGGAATTCTAAGCTAACAAACGTACAAAAAAGAACTGTTTAGCCACGTGAAAATTTTGTCATATTGAGTTCATTTCGCCGCGCTGACAGCCGAACTGCGATTTGGTAGATCTTAAAAAATAGCAATATTTCTAAAGGTGGAAAGACAGTAATCGACGCAAAAATATTTATATAATTTAGTAAAAAAAATATAGCTCGATAGCGTTTAGATTTTTCTATAAGGGACTGCTGTTCGTTGCGACATAACTACTCACTGAGTTATATTATCTTTCTTGATTCACGAGGAAAAATTGTGTTTATTGCGAAGTTTGTTGATTGGAGAAGTTACTAAGTATTTTAAAATGGTATTTATATCGGTGCATCTTGATTTTCTATTTGGACTCGATGAGTTTAGTTAGTATCATGGATTAGATTTGATGGTCATACAATTATATTTATGTCTTTTATAAACTATAATTAAATTTTTTTAAGGATATATTATTTGAAAAAAAAGATTTAAAAATTCTTCAATTTCATTAAAACAATTGAATAAAAATATATAAATATGTAAATAATTTATAATGAAAGGAAAAACAATTCTTCTCATAATACGTTTAAAATATCATATTAATATTCATTATTTATTGTATTTATACAATCAAAATCTCTTATTTCTTTTCTTTTTTAAATTATTAAATAAAATATTTTCTTAGAGTAAACATCATTTTGTAGAGAATTATATCCACCACTTTTATTTGTTTCATCCTATGCATTAAGGTGGGGCCAAGGTGAGAGGCATGAGACAGTCATCTTTATAATGGTGGCATGTAACAAACTATTTTATTGGACACTCTTTTAACCATTTATTTTAGTATGTTCATAAAAGTCAAAAAATATCATTGGATCATAATTAAAAATGTTGATTGAAATAAATAATCACATATTCTTTAGAAGAATTTTCTTCAAAAAAAAATCTTCAACTAAGTGTAACTCTATCAAATTGCTTCATAACCCTTAAAAAGGTGTAGCTCTGAAGATGAATTCTCAAGTTCATGGAAGACCACCTCCCTAAACTCCCAAATCATTAATCCCCAAAATTATTGGACAACAATTTACTGCTCCAACAAGTCTTCTTATGCATTCAAAGATTAGGTATCCTTTTCATGGGATTTAACCCACCATAAATTATCCACTTTCACTAGAAATCATCTTCACTTGCACTCATATCTTCACATTAAATTTTATAAAATAAAAATTATTTTCTTATTCTTGCAAACACCACTTTACCAACATTAACAAAATTATGAAAATCATAAATTTTCATCATCATCTTTACTTCAAATTTTTCCTTACTTGAAAATACATTATCAATATATTTTTTATGTAACTTCTCTTCCATAACTATCTTTATAAACACCTTTGGTTCAACCATTTTAACTTTTTTCTCCTCCTTCACTTTGAGTTTTTGGTACCTCGTCAAGGTGCTCATCTTCATGTTGCTCCACATTGATCAAAATTTTCATATCCTTTAAAATATTTATTCCAATACCATAACTCTCAAACACATCAACATATTTTCTTCCCATTCTTTTTTTGTACAAATCAACATCCATTTTTTTAGCTTTGTTTCTTAACTATTTTATTCTTCTTCATTCTTAGCTACAACAATATCTTTCATTTTCTCTTCTTCATCATCCTTTGATACAAGGACTTCAACTTCTCAATTTGTACCTTCTTCCTTATCTACAAAAAAAAAAAAATTACACAAAATAAAGTTTTCATCATCACCCTTGTCTATTACAATCTCATCCATCAACACATCCATGTCTTTAAAAAGACATGTTTAAACTAGAATCATATTTTTTTCTTCTTACATGCCACCTAGATGACATTCCCCATTATTTTAATCATGTATACTACGAATTTGCATTATTGCATAGCCTCCAACCTTTTATCGCTCAAATGTATGTCTATAATCATCCTGAGGGTGGTCTTCCTTTGATAGTGCTCCATAGCTATCCACTCAATTTCCCTCTTCAACACAATATTCATCCTCTTTTCCAAATATATCTTCACTCTCAACTATTTGCAACAAAATCACTCACATTAAATAACTTACCTCTATCCAACAAAGATCATAGAAGATGCACCTTTCAAAACCTCCTCTACCCACTTTTCGATAGTGGAGGACACTTGCACACCTTTTATACAACCTTATTTTTTATAAAAAGATAGATATACGGAATCACACAAAAAAAATTCTCTCAAGCTCTTTGTAGTTACATAATGCTTTCATACTTGCAATAGTATTGCTATATCCCTTTTTAAGCACAACATGGAAACATACCTCAAGTCTAAAACCATTCCCCTCACATGTATTCTTATATCAAACTTCACTTTGATACTAATTGATGTAGTCAAGGATCAAGAACCTATTTAAGGGAAACCAATCTAACTAGCTACTCACACATTCAATTACAAAAAATAGTCAATTCAAACATACATGAACTTATTCCTCATTTAAATACACATTATAAAAGCAAAAAACTTAAAATATCTTCATTAATCAATTATAGAGCTCATACTCACCTCAAATATAGATCATCCAGCAACAAGATTTATTTTGCAAACCTCTCAATCACAAATTTATCACTCTTATTCATACATAAATAGGATTTAACATTAGAAAACTAGGAAAATGCCTCCTTATCATTTATTCAATCTGTTAGGATTTTCATCCAAGATCATGATACAAAAAAACTTATGCTTCCACAAAAACACTTGCACACAATGATCAACCTAATTCATATTAGAGTTAATTGAAATTTACATTATGATATTTTCCATTTGGAAAGGAAGCCAATCCAACTATCATGTGGATTGACAACTACCCCATGAAGTGGAAAAAATGAGTAGATAAGTATCCTATAGGTGTCAAACTTAGGATCAGTAGGAATGTACAAACCAACAACTTATTTGACCAAGTCATCAACCTTGATGCCAAGTATTGAGTGACCTGTAAAGTGAGATGGAAATTCTTACAATTTCAGAAAGGTAGCACATGAGGTTTATCAAATAACTTGGTAACCTCGAGAAGTCTAAAAGGCTGCACATTTAGTTAGACAAGGTGTTGTCTAACCTCATCAACCTAAGTGCAATTAAGTATAGTGAATAGATAAATTATTCACTCTAACACCACCCCTTAAGTGGAACTTGGGGAAATTACAAATAGATAGAAATGAGTCCCGACTAAGAGGCCATGTTAAGTACCCATGTCTAATGCATTCTCTCACAAATGGAGAGAAATGAGAGAACATAGAGGGAACAAAACTCCTCTCCAAAATAGAGAAAGAGACAGATTTAAGACCTTCTGAAAAAGATGTCCTTTGATGATAGGAACATGATGATGAAGAACTCCTAAAGCATGTCAAAGTTGTAAACTCTTCCAAAGATGAACTAGTGTTTGTCAGAATCAACAAATCTCCAAGAAATGTAGATCGAGATAAGAGATGCAAAAATTGCATGAGTGAACATACAAATACTATTCAACCATGTAGAAAAATTCAATCAAACTCTGTGTAGTTGATAATATAAATAGTAACGTGATTAGGAGTACTAGAAACTCAAAAAATATGATCCACTAGAATAATCCCTCATACGAGAGATCAAGATAGAAGGTTCATGAGACCTCCCAAAATGATGATTCCTCCACCTCTTCATTGATAAAAACGTTAACATAACACATCATAGTTCACCCTTAATGCTAAGAGAATAAGTAGACAAACTAAAATCGGGCACAAGAGTGTGCAGGGAATGTAGAGATGGAAAACAAGGCAACACACACAATAGGGTGAGAATCTAAAACTGAAAAAGGGTATGCATCAAGGCACACATGAATGAGGTGAGAATCAGGAGGATCCATCATTGTGATGGAAAAACAAGGAAACACACATGATAGGGTGAGAATCACATGGATCCATAGCTATGATGTCAAATTAAGGCTCTACACAACACCCCATTACACTTTATAATTCAGTGTAAGTACAAAATTTCCCAAAATCCCTTCATATGGAACACACATCCAATTTTTTGGCACTTTATGTGAGTGCATTTATAAACTTATTTGTTGTTTGAGTTCTTCAAAGTTTATTTTATAGGGTGGATTAAGAAGACATATGCCTTACAAACCTCAAAAAATGATAAAAATTGAAAATTAAAACCTCCATTAAAATAATCCCCTTCCATTTGCAAGTTATTGTAAAACGAAAAAAAACATCCCCATTTGCCAAATTCATTGCAAAAGAAAAAATTGACTCCTTTTTTAACAATTTTTTAACTATGGGAAAAAAAAAATCCCCCTTTTACAAATTTATTCAATATTTGACCCCCTTTGCAAATACTTGATGGTTTGAACTAACCACAAATGGTATAAAATATTTCTGGAGTATAATAAATAATATTAGAATAAAATTCTAATGATCGTTTATGAAATAAATATTCAAGAAAGGGTGCTATCGAATGTTATTGACCAAGTCAATGGTCGATAGGAAACAAATGTTAGTCAACCATGAAATCCTCTAATGAGAGACCTATGCTTAGCTGCTTGCTAATGGAGCTTCTAAGATTATGAGGCTGTTGCATATAATTCCTGGAGGATAGGCTCGGTTTGTGTAGGTGTGTGAAGAATAGGGATGCCTAGCAGATTAAAGGCATCAATGGAGGGTTGGAGAAGGGGCGGCATGTGGATTTGAAGCGGCATAGATAAGTTAATGTCGGTTTTGTAAATAGCCAGCACTAAGAATCACATGGGTTTTTTGTGAGGCACGGACAGAGGATTAATGCAATGACGAGGCAGAGGATTAAATGCCATGAGGAGAGGATTTTCCAACTGCAGATTCAAATGCGCCTCTGCGAATTGAACGTGATTCCACGTGGGTTTTCCAGAGAGAAATCACGGACAGCAAGTTTACAACCTTCACACGGCCTCACCCGATTTTCCTTGACAGATTTGAAAATCCAAGTATGGGATAAACCCTCTGAATCATGCCTTTATATCTGGGCTACAACGACTGTGTGGAGGAGTATGGGAGCATACAATCAGATTTGGATGCTTCTTTTACCCTCGTTATTCTGTCCTACAAAACAAGGGTGGCCTCTACAACTAGAGTGAGGTAGATCGACCTTCACATGCAACAAATGGTTACTGAATGTAAATGCTGCACATAAGACTAAAAAGAGACCACTGAGATGAGTGAGAAGTTTGCTTCGTTCGCCTTTAACACATTATGTGGATTGTTCGTGTGAATATGCAGTGCGAATAATGATGCTCCGAATCTCTTACCTCCCTACATAGCATGCGTTACAATTCACTTTAAATTGCTGTCAGCGTAATGCATGTTACATGCAGCGGCTGTTTTAAATATTTAGTCTTTTTTTGGTTTACCTGTTGCTACCTATCTTCCAACGCAGCTAATAACACATGTAACAACAGCATGCTCTAGTCTATATTTAGTTTCTACGTTTTGTTTCAGCAATCTCTGTATTGGAACAGTCTTTTATATATATATTCATAAATAAAACATTTTTTGTTTTTGTGAGCCTGAAAAAGTCGTTCTGTGTTTGTTCTCTGTTCTGTTCCTTTTTTCTGAGAAAAGTATTTGTTTTTTCTTTCTGCTGTTTCCTATCACCTCTTCAGTGCAGGAATTTGGCTTGTTTTAGATTTACATTTGGTATCAGAGCAGGTATTTCTTTTGGGTTAAAGATTTAGTGGTTGGAATTTTGCCAAAGGTTTATCATGTTGAATTCTAACTTCTTGCCCATTCCAAAATTTGATGGAAATGATTATGATTATTGGTGCATAAAAAAGATGACTTGTTTGATAGAAAAACAATTGTGGGAGATTGTTGAATCAGGTTACCAAGAGCTAGCTGATTGGAATGCCCTCACAGCCAATGACAAAATAGCTAAAAAAGAAACTAAGAAGAAGAATTCTCAAGCTTTCTTTCATATTCAAATGTCTCTTGATAAGAGTTTATTTCCAAGGATTGCGGGTGCAAAGACAAAAGAAGATGCTTGGAAGACTCTTCAAGAAGCTTAACAAGGCAGTGATCAAGTGAAGGTTGTAAAGTTATAGACATTGAAGACAAAATTTGAGAATTTAAAGATGCAAGCTGAAAGTGTGAGTGAATATTGTGTCAGAGTTAAAGATGTGGTCAATAAGATGGCTAAACTTGGAGAAATTGTGAATAGTGAGGTTCTAATTGAAAAGGTATTGTGGACTGTCACCCCAAGTGGAACCATGTTGCCATTATCATAGAAGAAAGCAAAGATTTGACAACTTTTCAGTTTGATGACTTGGTTGGATGTCTTATGTCTCATAAAGAGAGATTGAAAGATTCATTTGGAGAAAGTGATGTGAAAGCTTTTTCATCCAAATTGCAAATCACAAAAAAAAGAGGAGGCCAATAGCAACACCAAAAACAATGAAGGTCAATTTAGAGCCAAAAGTCAGAATCATGCAAAAGGAAATAGAGGTAGAGGCGGCTCAAGAGGAAGAGGTGGTTCTAGAGGATGAGGTAAAGGCAGTTTTGATAAGAGAAATGTTCAATGCTAACACTATAATAGGTATGGGCACCTTAAAAGAGATTGCAGATTAAAAGAAGGTAAAAGTGTTAATTATGCTAAAGAAAGTGATGAAAATCCTCTAGATCATTTATTTTTATCTTACTCTAAAAGTTAAAATACTAATAAAGAAGTTTGGTATCTAGATTCCGGATGCTCTAACCATATGATAGGGAATGAGAACTTGTTTTCAACAAAGGATGAGAGTTTTAAGTCCAAGATTCAACTTGGTGATGAAAAATCATTGGAGGTTGCTACAAAAGGAGCTATGGAAGTCCACACAAAAGAAGGTATAAAGAGTGTCAATGATATTTATTACACTCTACAGTTAAAGCATAATTTGTTAAGTGTTGGATAACTATGTGAGAAGAACTATAAAGTTGTTTTTGAGAATAAGAAATGTACAATTTATGATAAGAATTAGGGAAATAGGCTTGTGATTGTTGTGCCTATGACAAATAATAGAATGTTTTCTTTGAAATTTGGTGAACATAATAGCAGCCTTGTCAATATGGAATATGAGGATATCAATTGTTTATGGCATCTCAAGTATGGAAATTTAAATTTTCACAGTTTGAAGATTTTCACATCAAATGCATTAGTTTCTGGTTTACCTAAGGTTGAAGAGGACAAGGAGATTTGTGAAGGATGTGCTAAAGGCAAGCACGCAAGGGAGAAATTTTCAAAAGGAAATGCATGGAGGGCCCATCATCCCCTTCAACTTGTTCATTTTGATATTTGTGGTCCTATGCAAACAAAGAGTTTGGGTAAGTCATCATATTTTATCACTTTTATAGATGATTACTCGCGAAAATGTTGGGTGTATTTTTTGAAGACCAAAGATGAAGCCCTTGATACATTTAAGAGGTTTAAAGCATGTGTTGAAAATGAGAAGGGGTGCATAATCAAATGTTTAAGGACTGGTCGTGGAGGTGAATTTTTTTCATGAGCCTTCCAAGATTATTGTGAGGTGAATTGCATTAGGAGGCAGCTCACCACTACATACACACCCCAACAAAATGGAGTAGTTGAAAGGAAAATCATACAATGGTGGAGATGGTAAGAAGTGTACTACAAACCAAGGGTCTTAGCAATTCATTTTGGGGAGAATCAATTACTACAGTAGTGTACATTCTCAATCGAAGTCCCACAAGACCTCTCGAGAAGATGACTCCTTATGAGGCATGGTATGAGAAAAGGCCTAATGTTAATCATTTCAAAGTTTTTGGTTGTTTGGCATATTTCCATGTACCTGATTAGAATAGAAAAAAGTTAGATGCAAAAAGTGAGTCATGTATTTTTGTTGGATATAGTGAGGAAAGTAAGGCTTATAGATTTTGTAATCCTCTCACTAATAGGCTTATTGTATCAAGAGATGTGATTTTTGATGAAGGGGGAGTTTATGGTCATCAAAAAGACCATATGGAGAAGTCAAAATCTATTTTAAATGATATTATTATTGATGATATTGATCATTAGCAACCCATTAATGTTTTTGTTCCAAGTGCTACAAATTCATCAAGTAGCCCCTCCTCTAGTTGTTCAATTCCAATTGCAAGTCCAGCTTCAAAACCAAGTTCTAAAAGGAAGGTAAGAAGTTTGAGTGATATTTATCAAAGGAGTGAAAATCAAGCACATGAAGAAGATTGAATAGGTGAGACAGTAAATTTGTCTCTACTTTCCAAGGCTGATTTTGAACCATCATTTTTTAAAGATGCAAGTACTAATGAGTTTTGGGTGCAAGCAATGAAATAAGAGATGGATTCCATTCACAGGAATGACACTTGGGAGCTTATAGAGCTTCCATATGACAAGAAGAAGATTGGCACCAAATAGGTCTACAAGATTAAGGATAATAGTGATGGGAGTATTGAATGACATAAGGAAAGATTGGTTGCCAAAGGCTTCACCCAGAAGTATGGCATTGATTATGAAGATATATTTTCATTAGTTGCAAGACAAGAGACCATTAGAATGTTGATTTGTTTAGCAAGTCAAAAAATTTGGAGCATGCATCATATGGATGTGAAAAGTTCCTTCTTGAATGGGTACTTAGAAGAGGAAGTGTATGTGGAATAGCCACAAGGTTTTGAAGTGCAAGGAAAAAAAGATCAAGTCTAAAAGTTGAAGAAGGCTTTGTATGGCATCAAGCAAGAACCACGAACATGAAATGCTAGGATTGATGGATATTTTCAGGAGAATGACTTTCAAAGATGTAAGAGTGAACCTACCCTTTACAACAAACAAGAAGGTAATGATATTCTTATTATAAGTTTGCATGTTGATGATTTTTTGTATATGGGTAGTAGTTCTAAGATGAAAGATGAGTTGAAAATTGCTACGATGAAATAATTTGAGATGAAAGATCTTGGTCTCATGAAATATTTTCTAGGAATGGAGGTTTATCAATGTAAGAATAAAATTTTCATTTGCCAAACCAAATATGAAAAAGATATGTTAAATAAGTTTGACATGGTTGATTGTAAACCATAATCCACTCTAAGTGCTCATGGAGTTGTGTTTTCTAGAGATGATGGTGTTGAATTTGTTGATGAGACTACTTACAAAAGTATTGTTGGGAGTTTGATCTTTCTAACCCACATAAGGGCTGATATTACAAATTCAATTTAACTTGTTTCAAGGTACATGACAAATCCATTAGAAATACACATGAAGGCAGCTAAGAGAATTTTGAGGTATGTGAAAGGCACTCTAAATTATGGTATTCATTACTACTCTTCTAAAAAGTTCAATCTTGTTGGCATTAGTGTTTCAGATTGCAGAGGTAGTATGGATGATCATAAGTCTACATCTGGAAATTGTTTCTCTTTTGGTTCTAGTTTGATTACTTGGAGTTCAAAAAAAAAAATGGTTCCCCTCTCTTCCACAAAAGAAGAGTATGCTACAGTTACCTCAGTAGGTACACAAGCTCTTTCGCTTAGTAAATTTTTAGAAGAAATTAGAGAGAAGAAGATTCAACCTATAGTGAATTTTTGTGACAATATGAGTGCCATCAAACTAGCAAAGAATCCAGTTCATCACAGCACAACAAAGCATTTTGATCTAAAATATCATTTTATTCATGGTTTGGTACAAAAGAAGGAAGTTGAATTGAAACATATTAGCATGAGCATTGAGATCAACTAGTAGATATCTTCACCAAGGTAGTTGTAACAGTTCAGTTTTTGGCACTTAGAGATTAGATTGTGAGCCCTCTCAGCATCAAGGGGGAATATGTTGAATAATGATGCTATAAATATTTTACCTCCCTACATAGCATGTGTTACAATTAATTTTAACTTGATGTCAGCATAATGCATATTACATGTACCGGTTGTTTTAGAATATTTAGTCTTTTTTTGGTTACTCTGTTCCTACCTATCTTCCAATGTAGCTAATAATGCATGTATCAACAACATGCTCTAGTCTATATTTATTGTCTACATTTTTTTTTAGAAATATCTATATTGGAATAGTCTTTTATATATATTCATAAATAAAATAGTTTTTTTGTGAGCCTAAAAAAATTGTTCTTTATTTTTCTTTGTTTTGTTCTTTCTTCTGAGAAAAGTATTTGTTTTATCCTTCTGCTATTTTCTGTCACCTATTAAGTGTAGGAATTTGGATTTTTTAAAATTTACATATATGAATGATCCAACAAGCAAGTCACTCTTATCCAAATGAGCCCAAAAATCTCTACGATGCCTTAGCAAATGCCTTTGCTACACTGATTCAATACCAACATAGGTGTGATGTATACTACTGCAAATGGCGGTAGCTCAACAAGAACATTTAGGTTGATTCTCTACAAATAAAACATATGACTGCTCCAAAATCTTAACCCATAATGAAGATTATTTTTACATGCAATTCAAATTGCATGGAACCCTATACTAGGCTAGATACATGTTTTTGGGAAGGGTTTTTACTGCATGTTCTTTAATATCATGTTAGGATTTCCAAAAAATATCATAACAACAAAAAAATTGTGCTTTCACAAAACACACTTGCACACAACGATCAGTCTAATTCATATTAGAGTTAATTGAAATGTACAATATGAGCTAGCCTATATTGGCAAGGAAGGTGATTCACCTATCATGTTGTAGACATGCAAAATTTACTCATGCATCTAATCATGCTTCATTCAACATTATTTCATCTATTAATTTAATTAATTCACTAATGTTATCTCTTTAATAAAATAAATCACTTTTTATCTCCTAAAGTCTCTTGATTTAATTAAATCACATGTATTTAATTAAATGACTAATATTTGTTTTCCTCTCATTTGATTTAAAAAATCCAAAAATGTAAATCAAATGTCACACCAACTAATCACTAGCTTAATTAATCAAATCCTTGATTAATGCTAAGCCTAACCCATGTCCCATCCTCTAGTTTTTTCCACTTGTACAATAAATCATTTATTTTGATTTATTAAAAAATCTATTTCCCTCACAAAGCATATTCCCAGAGAATACGCCCTCATTAACTCCCTTTGTTTGACTTTTTTCCAAACAAATTTCCCCTCAAATCCTTCAACTACATGTATTTAATTCCATTTTCAAATTTGAAATAGGCACATTGGCCAAAACTTACACAATCATAGGCCAATCACATTTTGACAAGTGGCTCTTTCCTATTTGTTGGGGATTAGTCCCACATTCTTCAAAATTTCCTCTTATCTCTTCAAATTCAACTATAAATTCAAGGCTCCCCTCCTTCAAAAACAACAACACAATCTCATGCAAAGTTACTCTCTACATTTGAAAACTAATTTTTCTCTTCATCATAGTATCATATCTTTCATTATTTAGCTTGGAAAGGATTGGGAAAGGGCTCCTTCACATACTCAAGGTGCATCAATCCAATATGGAATAGGTGTGATCCATGTTGTTTGTGCTTTCAATTAGTTCATTTGGAATTTCTAGTTGTTCTAATGTCTTAGTTTAGCATGTCTAACATGGAGTAATATTTCATAAGGATGTTTGTTTTTGTCATGTTGGTTTGTCAGTATCCTAACATTTGTAGATTTTGACATCCTATAAATGGTGCTAGAAGGAGGGCAATCTCATTAAGTATTTGATACTTTGTAACTATTATTCTGATTTCTTTAGTTTTTGAATCAAATTTCTTTGCTATGTAGACATTACTTTCATAGAACTTCTGGTTAAGTTATGTGCTCTGTTTTTTGCTGCAAAATACACAAGTAATTTGTCCATGCTTCCATGTTTTGTGGTCATGTTATAGAGAAAATAAATATCTTAGGAATATTTATTTAGAGAAAGCTACTTTGGATTTATGCCTGCTAATTGCATTAACCTAAGATTAAGAAAACAAAAAAACATTTTGACTGACTTTTTTTGCACAGGCAAGGAGATCACAGGCCAATTGGTGGAGCTCAGTCTTACATGAGCTAAATGAATTTTCTTGAAAATTTTAAAAATAGTCTTTATTTGTTGTTTCTCATACACCTGTCAATTACATTAAACTTGGAGAGTTAATAAATTATATGATAGCAAATAAGTTGTTAAGTATTGAGTGACTACAAATAAAGTATGGCGTATGAGGCTATATGAAGTATAGACTGTGCTATGTTCTCTTTGTTAGTTCAGTTAAAATTACTTGCATAACTATAAGATCATAGCTTCAAACCCCTGTTTTGACCAAGGTGTTTATTGCACTCCAAGTAATAGGATGAACTTATTGTCAGTACGTAATCTCTTTTGAAGGATCTGTAAGTCTTTGCATACAACATGTCTGAGTTCGATCACTGCCTCTGTAGCCCAGTTGATGATGGTCCATACTATTACTCCTTGTTGAGTTCTGATTACTGAACCATGCATTTTAATCTGCTAAATATGTGATTGGATGTACTGTATATAATTATGTTCAATAGGTTGCTTTACAACTCATTTCCATAGTCCAAAACAAATAAAAACAAAACAAAATTTACTATGCCACACAGCTTTTTGTTGATGCTTGGTGTCTCTGGTGATAATGGGTGATATTATATTCAAAAACAAAAAAATATGTATAGTCTTTGATGGTAAATCAGTATAAATCGATTCAATAGAGCCCTTTTTTTTTTTTAAGAGAATAGTGTCTACTGTTGATTACTTGCGTGCTGGGAAGGATTCGACGCCTGCACTTATTATAGCTGCTCATTAAAGAGGATAGGTGATTGTCTTAGAAGGAACCTCCTGACAAAGCTAAAAGCGTACTCTGTGAAACAATAGAATTCTTCTAAGCTGCCCCTTATCAATATGGATTCTTGTCCTCAAATTGTTGTTAATCGGGCATTCCTCTACATTTATTCCCATTGTCCTCATTAATTGATGGTTGTGTAAGGTGTATATGGTAGGAAATAAATCTTTATTGCAAAAACAAATGACTATCGTATTCTTCAATCATTTCTTACTCCCAAATTTAATACCGAAACTCCATATTTACTACAACATATAATTTGTGACCGTCCTACACCCCACGACCTGGTTATAACTGACACCGATGGGCATGAAACTCTTTGTTTGAAGAGAGAAGCTCAGGAATTTCTGTCTAAATCCCTTGGCAACGTTTGCGTCTTCAAATAGGACATAGATTCATGCATTAAAAGGTATTCATTGACTAAAAAGTTGTAGGCGTTTAACCCTTGACATACTGAATCTCAAACCTAGAACCATAAATTCCCAAGTCATTGTATAAGGCCCAACCTTTTATAGTTGCCTATCCGCGTTCGACAGAGTATCTTTTTCTTTGAAGGGAATCACGTGGCAAGGTAAAGAGAAGTAAATTCTTTTTTGTTCAGTGTGAGGGAAGGTGGAAGGGGCCAAAAATGGCCACTATTAAAAACCTCAATGGTGACTCGACTGCCCTCTATTAATAGCTGAGGCATGACTGGACCATTTGATGTGATGCATAATACTGTTCGACATGTGTGAAGGCTAACAACCATCAAATCTTATCACTTGCCTTCATTAATAGCGCTCTTAAGGATTTTTCTTATCAATTGACCATTGTTTCCCATGACAAGCAATACTAGAAATTAGGACCCACTCAAAATTCTGCATATGCTGTAATTTTTGTTGACTGTGCTAATTTGAGTCCATTTTCCAGACTTGTTCCAAAAGCCTGCCAGATTTCTTGTGTTATGATCTCAAATTCCTGTGAAGGAAGAAGAATTTAGTGCTTCGGGGTAGTTATCACTTTTTCTTCAAGCGGCCATCATTGTGTCATGTGCATCCCTTGTCTAGTTACATCATTTGAAATAATGAATGGCCATCGATTGTACGGGTTTGGGGGGCTTTCATTTATATTGAAATAGTTTGTCTGATTATATTTGAGTGCGTCGAATTTGTGAGGTGTCTTTTTTCTCTTTGTGTAAAACAAATAATAAACTGATTTATATTGCAAAAAAAAATTCAGCGAAGGGATATATTCAGTTTAATTGTCTTTCTTTATATGCGCAATATCTTGTTCTAGAGTAGATTTCAGAGATATCGTTCACTTGGTTGTTGACCAAGCATAATTGGAAAGTCTAGATTTGACATTATTAGTTGGTATTGAACATTGTTGTGAATAAGAAACACATTGCTTGGATTCAAGTAACATTGATTTTGCATGGTGTTACCTTGACTTGGATCAATACATGGAGTTGTCAACATATTGCCTAGATTTTGAACAACACTAGTGGGATTTGTAAACATATCTATCCCAAATTTTACCAAGTACGGATTTGATATGTTTGTATTTGGTGAGCTTGGATTGGGTATAGTCACATTTGGCATTTACGGATTTGGTGGGATAATGTTGTCTGGAAGAACTCATATGACTTGTCAATCCTAGTTTTCTTCAAATGGTTGATGTATCTTATATGTTTTTCTTATTTGGCAATATGTGTGTAACTCTTATTTGTGATGTATAGGTCAAAGGTTGACATCGAAGTTGAGCATTGGGATCAAGTGAAAACAAAGGCGAACGAAGTGGAGTTGAATTTTTTTTTTTAAGACTTGGAAAAAAAAAAATTTTAATGCTTGTGGTTACAATCTAGAGCTTCCATTTTCTACCCTCGTTTTCTGTTTTAAACCAACTCACTTTTCTTTTTGGGTTTAAAATTAACCATTGGATTTGATCTCTTCAGCTTGGCTAAAATTGAACTTAGAAACTTACTAGAGTTGGTTTTTAGATTTAACAATTGAACAAGGCAACTTTCACATCTCGTTTTGGTGCTTTAAAATGAATCGAAATCAATGATTTTACGGACATAAAATGAACAAGTGTTTTTCATGCTTTGCAATCTTTTTCACAAATTAATATCATTTAAAAGGTGTATGCGCTTCTCTCGCCTTTCACGACGATCTTGAGAATCAAAAGTATTTTGGTGATATTAGTTTTTTTTAAATATTGCCTTCACACTTTGATTTGGGATCTAAAATTGAACAAAACATCTTGCAAGTGTGAGTAAGCCTATTGCGTGTGTTCTCTCTTTGTTTCTAAATGAAGGTTGATCGAACTACAAATATGTTTGCTTGCTTTTGTTTATCTTAGAGGGTCTGCCTTGTGGGAAAAATTACTCACCCAAGGGAATGACCCAACCGGTAACACACTAAAGTCAAGTGTATTTCCAACCGGGATATAAAAGTGGGTACTGGAATATAAGCTAGTATCACATAGTTGGCTCTGATGAGAAGGGCATAAATGGTCTCTCACCGCATGGGTCAACTCCTATGAATGAAAAGTCCGAATTAAAAGCCCTTGTTTAGCAAAGGCCAAAATACTATCTATTTGTTGGTGCAAAAGGTCATGTCCTTTGAAGCCGCCCCACATATACATGCGATTCTATTGTAGAGATGAAAAGTATGCCATGGGAGATTCATGGGTACCGATGCTTGGCTGACCAGATAAGTGAGCGCACAATAAGGGGGAGCCTGTGTGGTCAAACATCTAATCATCTGCACTGAATATGTGCAGCTGGATTCGTCCGAGTGGGAACCCAACAAATATTATCTTTTTAGCCTAGGGTTGTGCATGTTATTGGAATTGAAACACTTTTCTTGTATCTAAAACATTGGAAAACAAACATTCATAGAGAAATTCAAAATTTCAAACCCTTTGGAGGAAACAAATACCCTTGAAAAATCTAAGTGCTCTTGCTTACCCTAGGGATTCTTTCCTTAAAGGTTACTAAGTGCTTGGGTTTAATCGTTATTTGTTTTCACTAAAGTCAACTTAGGGAACTGTGCTCTTAAAACCTTGATTTTCACATAATTGACCTTGCGGAATGAGAAGGAATTGAGACATAGACATTTAGTTTGAAACTTAGATCAAAGAACTGTTTGTGGTAAAAAAAATAATTCATTAAGCAAAGTTAAAGACAATTGACTCCACACATGTGTTTTCTGAAATGATTTCCTGCAAGATCAAGACCCGAAAACCTAAGTTCAAAAGTCTTAGTCCAAAATCTCATGAGAAACGTCTTGAAAGACTTCTCAAAGTTAGAGAAAGATTGGTCTACAACTCTTATAAGAAAGATTCATGAAACAACCCCGACTTGTATGAGTTCTATTATCAACAAAATCTTGAGCTTTTTGAAAGGTTTGTTTTTTCTCACATAAGAAGTCACGCATGTTCTTCAAAATCGAGGTCTTGTAAGAAGAAGTGTTATCTAGGTCAAGTCTAGGGTCAAATTTAATCACTTTCATCCACCTCTCAACCATCAAAATTAGTCAAAAATCACCTCACCAACAACTCTTGGAAAATTTGAAAACATCCTTTATGCTAAGCTTCTAGGCGAAATCAAAATCATTTTGTTTGACTTAACACACTTAGTTAAACCATGATCTTCTGCATGAGTTTACTCTAGGATAACACAACTTCCTAGGGTTTACAAGTTCATTATCACTTTGTTTGTCTTAACACACTTAGCCAAATTATCAAATCCATAATCGCCTCGTTTGAATTAACACACTTAGTCAAACTGTCCTCTTATGTACAAATTTCCTATAAGATAGCACAACTTCCTAGAGTTTGTGATTGCATTATAACTTCTGTTTTACTTGACACACTTAGTCAAACTATCAATCAAATCAAGCCCTAAAAGTTTAGAATTTCCTTCAAAGGTTCTTCAAGAGTTCCATTCATCTGAATCACTCATCTTTTGTTTAACTCATCCTCATCATCGCTTTGATCCTCCAATTATCCTAGTTCTTCGCTTCTTCAAACCTAAGGTTTAGTTCAATCTAAGGGGTTAGAGGTTCATCTCTTACATTCATGAAAATTTATTTTCATTCTATGGTTCAAACTTGATCTCAACACAAGAAGAACATGGAGAAAAACAAAGAAACATCCATTTCAAGTGATCTAAGCCAAATTGAAACAACATTTGAGCCGACAATAACAATTGACCTCCCAATCAATCCTCCTCAGGTACCTAAAAATTCTCAAGAGGAAGGTCATATAGAGGACATCATTGATAGTGGGATGACACAATCGGAACTTCTAGAAATGGTGCAAAACCCTGAGAGTCACCGAATTGTTAGTGCCATGCTGAGATTGTACACATCCCAATACATGTTAGAGTTAGCAAAAGAAGGGGATAAAATTCCTTCTAACTTTGATGTAAGCACCACTATTGAAAGGTCTCTCAGTATCATGCCTTTGCCCACATCCACACTTCCACTTCAAAGCATCGCTCAGGACATCCCCAAATCATATCATCTATCACTTCAACCCCGCCAGTTGTTAACAAGGGAAGTGCCATGTTTTGCGAACTCCAAAAACATCACCTTGTGAACAACCGAGGGTTGAATGCAAGCACCACATTAGTTCAATCCATCCTGGTAAATCCATTGCACCATTATGTCCCGCTCACATTCCATGATCATACCAATTCATCCTCATTTCACGCAACACCAGATTATCCTCTCGACATGCAAACCTCTCTCCCTATCTCACAGGGAGAAGGTGAGTTGTTTGGAGTAGGGGGAATCTTGGATCCATCATCATCACTATCAGGGATTGCACCACCCATCTTTCCACCATTTGCACCCCTACCACTCGCAACTACATCATCACTCAGGTTGGATCTTCCTCCTTTTCCCGCCATCAAATATTCAAATCCACCAACCATTTCATCTGTATCACAACAACATATAGCAACTATCCAACAACCACAATGATCAATGCATCCACCATTCCTCAAAGCATGGCTTTGCAGAGACCATGCACCTCAATCGCACTGTTCGTAACTCGAACCCCGATCATTAACATGATTGTTCTACTAATCACAATAGTCAACATTTTTCCTAATCCACCACCATTACCACCAAGGCACAACACAACCAATTCATTCACTATGACATTGCAAGCTGCTCAACAAGCTGCCCAACAAAAAGAACTCCAAAATCAGCAAGTTGCACAATTAGCCACTCAATAAACATAAGTGCAATTAGCTACATAACAGGCATAGCAGGCTGCACAAGCCCAATCCTTGTTACAAAAACAACAAGCCAAACAAGCTGTGTAGGCATCTCAAGCCGCTCAAGCCACTCAATCCACACAAGCTACACAAGCCACACATGTCGCTCAAATTACATACGTAATCCAACAGGCACACACTCAAGCACGAGCTCAATTCCCAGCTCAGTAAGTGCAAGCGTAAGCATAGTACCAAGCATAATTGCAAGCACAACAAGAAGCATATCAGCAAGCTTTACAAGACTACCAATTGCAACACTAGTACAGCCAACAATAAGCATTGTTGGTGCAACAATAACATGACTAACAACAATCATTGTTGGTGCAACAACAACATGACCAACAACAAGCGTTGTTGGCGTAGCAGCAGCAGGAACAACAACAAGCATTGTTGGCTCAACAACAAGCACAAGAATCACTTGCTCGACAAAGCTTGCAACAAAACCACATCAACATCCCATCTATCAATCCCACACCCCAGAACGTATTCACCCCACCTCTTGATCTGCAAGGTGAGGTGATGGCACAAATCAAATTGCTTTCGCAGCAAGTGCAAGATTTTCAATCAAGAAAAATGGTCAGGATACCAAGCAACCTGTGCCCCTATCGATTTGACAGAAGCTTGGCAATGGTACCATTCTCGAAGGGATTCGAAATCCCCAAATGTGATAAATATCGCAGGATGGGAAGCCCCAAAGATCACATAAGGGAGTTCCAAGTACATTGCATGGAATTCGCCTACAATGACACGTATCTAATGCAGATATTCCCTCGAAGGTTGGTCGGTGACGCTATGGAATGGTTTTCTCATCTGCCTATGAGAATTAAAACATTTCAAGAAATCAAAGATGCTTTCCTCCAAAATTACGCATTCAACATTTCTGTGGATGTTAGTTTGGAATAAATTTTGGTGCTCAAATAGGGCAAGGGGGAATCATTCACTACCTTTCTCCAATGATGACAAGCCAAGGAAAATCGAAGCAAATGGGCTATGCTAGAAGAGCAACAAGTATATACCATCATCGCCAATACTGACAAAACCTTTGCGTTCTATCTGAAGATGCAATGCATCACTACGTATGATCAACCGATCCCCAAGGTGCTCAATATTGAATGAGCTCTTGTTACACAAGGGGACATGCCCAATTATTCTGAACATCAGGACAGTCGCCCATCCACCAGTTACAATGACAAACCTCGCACATGGGCGAAGAACCAAAATGTCACCAACGATGGAGTAGTGGATGCAAAGGTTGTCGTCAAGGCTCCCAAGTGAAGTAATCAATCACATCATCGCCAACCATAGAACAACAACCGAAATAACATGCAAAAAAATGTGGTAAACAAACAACCACCCCAAAACCAAATCTAAAAATCAATAATCAAGGAGGACCACCTCCATGAAATAGGTTTTCCCCCAAACAAAAATTCACAGCCCTTGGGGAGTCAATCGAGTCCATCATGAAAAATTTGGTCAATGAGAACATAATCAAGGTCCCCACGCATGATAATTATAGTGAACCCCAGGTGAAGCCACCTTGGTACAACAAAAATATCTTGTGTGATTATCATAAACTCAAGGGACACATGACCACCAACTGTATGAAGTTGAAGAACATTATCCAAGATCTCATTGAGGAAAAGATCATAAATGTCAAACATACTGTCGGTAATCAAGATCTAACGATATACACGAATCTGGTGCCCAATCATAATCAGGGAAGTAATCAAGGAAATAACCAAGGGAGCAACAAAGGGAAGAAAAATTATGCTAGTGCAAACCTTGTATATGAAGACATTATCGCATGCATAGACGAAATGGTCACTATCATTAGCATTAGAGGAGCCGATGCTGATTGTGGAGTCACCACATGCAGCAGAAAGGTTACTATTGTATGAGCATCACAACCATGTAAGACCCCTATTTTAAATACAAAATCCATTCCCTACGATTATAGCGTCCTCAACCAGCTAAAGAGAACCCCCATACAAATCTCCATCATGGAATTGTTAAAAATTTCCGCTGCCCATAGGAAAATCCTTGATGAAGCATTAGATGCATCCACCATCTCCACCAGTCTTGATACAAACCAATTCTAGGCTATGTTTGGTAACATCATTACCCCAAATCTCCTCACCTTCTCTGATCAAGATTTCCCCGCCCAACCATCTCAGAATCATGCACTTCACCTTCAAGTGTTGGTTCACAAGAAGAAATTCAAAAGGGTACTGGTGGATGGAGGCAAAGGCCTCAACATCTATTCATTCAAACTCATAAAGAACTTGGGATTCTCCAAGAACTCCATTGACAAATATAAAGGCATCACCATAAGAGCATATGATGATCAAGAAAGAGTGTCTTAAGGCACTATCAGAATCCCAATCCAGGTGGGGCCAGCAACCATGGAAACCACTTGTCAAGTTCTTGATCTTGACCTACCATAAAACATCCTCCTAGGATGCCCATGGATCCATGGAATGAAGGCGGTCACGTCAACATTCCATCAATGCGTCAAATTACTATACTAGAATGAGGTCACAATACATGGTGATCCAGAACCATTTACCCATTGCAAAAACTTGGAAGCCAAGTTTTATTAAATTGCCCAAGTACCAAAAAATATGAAGGTCCATCAACTTCATACATAGTCCCATCTAACCTTGCCTCCACTTCTGCGACAGAGACACCCTCCATCCCTAATATATCTAAAATCACGATCATGATCCAGGAAAATGGGTACGAAGACTACAAAATGAAGAAGAATGTGTTTATTGTAGGAGAGTTACCAAAATCTCCTAGGTCGCATGGGCAACCTCAACTAGCTAAAACACCTGTTCGCACTATTAGGGCAGATCCTTCTAGATTCCATCATTGGGGGGACTTAAGTCAAAAAAATATGGATTAGGGAGATATCTCAAGCATGCTATACCATGATGAAAGACCCACCCCCACTCTACCCATGGATGAAACTAGTAGAGGGTTGCAAATCATGCTTGGCATGGGCTGTAATAGGAATGAAAGCCTTGGAAGAAATGACGATGGAAAAAAAGAGTCCATTATTGTAGAAAGAAGAATGAGAAATCTGGGCCTTGGATGTACCCCTCTGAGTATAACCATACATGGCAGAGGTACCCCTAGTAGAGCAGTTAGGTCTCCCCCTCAGTTATCAACAACCACTCTTCAATTACCCCTAGACAACTTCACCTTTGACATAACTCATGTCTATAGTAGTAGTGATGACGAGGATAACATAACCAACCTACACACACTTTTTGAAGACTCCTCCTTATTCATGATTAATACCTCATTTGTTGATTCAAACCGCCAAACTCACAAAATAAACCTAGTTTACCCTCAACTCATCGACTATGACCAACGAGGATCACTAATTCTAGACTCATTCAAAAATAATGAGGCACTCTCAGAGTTCATGGGACTAGTGGATACAGTTCCATGTGGATATCACAAGGTTGATTTTGACATCACATTAGACACCCAAGCATATTATGGGGAGATGATTGAGTTCTCCAGTCGCAAAAGAAAAAGAACGAGAATAAGCTTAGAGTTATTGAGTGAAAACCACACTGTGACACTCACTAACCAAAGAATAGTAAAAATAGAGGATGCATCTAACAATGAAAACCTCTTCAAGGTGCTGAAAGATGAAGGATTCAATCTCCCCCTATGACACTACATCAAGAGAAATCAACTGTTCTGGCAAAGAAGTGTAATCCTATCAACTTGCGAATGGAGGCAACACCACAAATCACCTTCTATGATGAGTCACTTCTGAGAGAAGAACATGAACTACTGGCAACATTTCTAAAGGAAAGAAAGGGAAAATTTGCATGGACCTATGCTGACATGTCAGGTTCGGATCCAGAAGTTGTGGTTCATCATTTGGCTGTTTACCTTGGAGCGAAGCCAGTAAGACCAAAATTAAGGAAAATGCACCCTCAGATAGCCTTTCTATTTAAGGTAGAATTACATAAACTCCTGGATGTCAGCTTCATACACCCAATTGTCTATCCAGAATGGGTATCCAATCTTGTACTAGTTTCAAAGCCAAATAGGAGCATCCATATCTGCATAGACTTCAAAGACCTCAAGAAAGCATGTCCCAAGGATGATTTTCCTTTACCTAACATTGATATGATAATGGACATGATAGTCGGACATGACATTCTATCACTAATGGATGGCTTCTTGGGGTATAACTAGATAATGATTGCAAAAGAGGACCAACATAAGATGATATTTACATGTCCATGGGGTACCTACTGCTAGAACATGATGCCATTTGGGCTAAGAAATGCAGGGGCTACATATCAAAGGGCCATGACACTAATCTTCCATGACATGATACACAAAATTGGCGAAGACTACGTGGATAATATACTGGCTAAATCAAAGAAGAGACAAAATCACATAGCAACCCTAAGTGCCATTTTCAACGGATTGGAGAAGTACAAGGTCAGGCTCAACCTCAAGAAATATTTCTTTGGTGTGCAACTAGGTAAACTTTTGGGATACATAGTATCAATGCAAGGAATAGAGGTGGATCTCGTCAAGGTCAAAGAAATCCTCAACATGGAGGCACTAAGGACATTGAAACAACTCAGAGGCCTACAAGGTAGACTCTAATCAATGTGGAGGTTCATAGCACAACTCGCGGATAAACAGATTGCATATTGACATCTGCTCCACAAGGGAGTAGCATATAGGTGGGACGAAAAGTGTGAATAGGAATTCAGAAAAATCAAAGAATATCTACTCACGCCGCCAGTATTAATGCAACCCATCACCGAAAACCCACCAATTTTATACATCTTGGAAACAACATCAGCCCTTGGTTCTCTTTTAGTTCAAGACGATGAAAATGTGACAAAGAGGGCCATCTATTACATTAAAAAAACAATGGTAGGGCATGAGCTCAACTACACACCAATAGAAAAAGCTTTCCTAGAAGTCATGTTTGCAGCCCAAAATTTTAGACACTACATGTTGGCTCATCAGATCAAGTTGATTGCGAAGATCGATCCCCTAAAGTGTCTACTGTCAAAGGCAATGCTCATAGGAAGGATGGCTAAGTGGGTCATGATACTATCAAAATATGACATTGAATATATGGAGCGAAAAGAAATCAAAGGACAAGTCATTACAGACCAACTGGCAGAAGCTCCCATCTATTTAGAGAATCCACTCATATCAGAATTTCCAGACGAGTCCATCTTTAATCTCACCATAGCCGATCATTGGAAACTCTACTTTGACGTTTCACACACACAGCATGGATCAAGAGCCGATGTTTTCTTCATCACCCCACAGGGGGATTGTATACCTAGATCCTACAAATTGGCATTCCCCTGTACTAACATGGCAAAATACGAGGCTTTAACCATAGGCCTAAAGATTGCGGCACATGGTAGATCATGGCACTAAAGGTTTATGAGGATTCACAACTTATTATCAACCAAGTCAATGGCGAGTACCAAACTAAGGATGAAAAGCTCACACCATACAAGAAGTTAGTAGAAAGCCTTAAAGAAATTTTCATTGATATCACCTTTGAGTAGATACCAAGGGCTAACAACAGAGCAATTGACACCATGACAACAATTGGATCCTTACTGGATATCCCTCGCAATCTCTCAAAACATGAATTCTTGGTAGAGCAGCTTCTCATACCCACATTCAAGGTACTAGAGTCTGAATATGTGTGCAAACTCATTGGTCCTAGTGATCTCTGGTATCACAACATCTACACCTACTTGAGAATAGGAGTCCTCCTAGCTGACATAACCCCAAACCTCAAATGAGTATTCATCAAAAAGTCCACCAGTTTTGTCAACCTAGGAGAAACCCTTTATCATAGGAGTATTGAAGGAACATTGATGCATTGCTTAATTCCTAAGGAAGCCCTAATTGCTCTGACTGAGGTTCACAATGGCACTTGTGGTTCACACTCGAGCGGTATGACCTTGGCCAAGAAATTGCTGAGAACTGGGTACTACTGGCCAACAATGGAAAGAGAGGCACATGATTTTTTTAGAAATTGTTTACAATGCTAGCAACATGGAGATGTTATCCATGCACCAACTCAGGAACTACATCCTATTGTTACACCATGGCCCTTTTCACAATGGGGGCTCGATCTCATAGGAAAAATCACACCCACCTCATCCAATGGCCACAAATTCATCATCATCGCCACATAGTATTTCACAAAGTAGGTCAAAGCAATTCTAGTGACCTACATAACCAAAAAAAGATATCCAAATTCATCCTAAACTATTTCATTTGTCGATACAGTGTCCCTCAATCCATTATCTCTGATAATGGGACACCTTTCAAGAATCAAGATGTGCGTGACCTTTGCCACAAATTCAATATCCAACATCACTTTTCCACTCCATATTACCCACAAGGCAATGGCCAAGCAAAATTCACCAATAAAACCATCCTTAAAATCCTGAAGAAAAATAGTCAATGACTCTGGTCATGACTGACATCTATAGTTAAATCTTGTCTTATGGGCCTACCACACCAGCATCTGCATGCCAACAAGTACCACCCCATTCTCCCTAGTCTACGGATCAAAATCCATCCTCCCAATCGAGATGGAGCTCCCATCATTGAGAATATCATTGCAAAACCTCATTACAGATGAGGAATATCGGGTTTCAAGGTTAAATCAGTTGGATTTATTAGATGAATGACGTATGGATTCCCTCAACCATCTACAGGTCTATCAGAACCGCTTAAAGTGTAGCTACAACAAGAAGATCAGGAGACACACCTTCCAAGTTGGTGAACTTGTGCTAAAAGAAAATCATAAGAACATGCCAAATCCAGAAAGAAAAGGAAAATTTGAGCCTAACTAGTTGGGACCTTTTGTCATCACAACAGGATATAAGTCAGGTGCATATCAACTATCAACACCAGAAGGTGAGCGTCTATAGGAGCCCATGAAGAGTTGTCATCTCAAAAAAATTTATGCCTAAGAAATTGTAAGGTATAGAACCGAAAAATACAAAAAAATCAAAAAAGTCCAGAGAAAATATTTACATTGATAAAAACCTGGCAAACAGGCATCTTGGTGACAACAAAAGAATCAAAATATACAAAAATCCAAAAAAAATCAGAAAAATGATTGAAAACAGAAAAAAAAAATCGTCCTCTAGTGAAAACCACTTGAGTGGCGCTTTGGACAAGTACCTTGGTGAAAACCTGGCAAACAAGCGCCAAGCATAAATAAAGAACTCTCCATCCACCAAGATCTTCGCGGCCTATTATGTGTAGCCACTTATCCACTACATTCCATATATCCTTCCACCATCCATTCGCATCGATACCATATCCTGATCTTGTGCTCATATCATGCTCCACCATAGTACTACTTGGCATATTCCTAAGGTCAATTTTTCCTACCTTCATCGAAGTATTCTATCGCACCACGCTGGGGGCATGTTCCTATACCTACATCGGATCAGATTTGTGTATATTCTCGTGATCTTCCTAAACATCAAAAATCCAAAAACATTCAAAAAATAAAAAATCCTAAAACATTGAGAAATCCATCAAAAATAAAAAAATTCAAAAACATCCAAATCATTCAAAATCCAAAACATCTCAAAAAGTTAGAAAAATTCAAAAACAAAGTCATCGGTCAAACTACGTTGTCTCTGAGCTTGAACATAGGCAAGGTTGATCTTTGATCATCCCTCGAGACATTTTAGGTCAATCCTTTAGGTGTCCATTGCATTGGAAATCCGTTTTCCCATCTATTTCAGATCTTAGGTCAGTCCTTTAGGTGTTCATCGCAATGGCAATCCGTTTGCCCTTGTATCTTATCATTGAGTCAAGTCTATCATCATTCAAACTACATGGTCTCTGCGTGTATAACGTAGGCAAGGCGAATCTATGGATTAGCTCCCAAGACCCCTAGGATAGGTCTTTAAGTTAGTCTTTTGGTCAAAATCTTGAAAATACCAAAAACATTGATTTTTTATTAGAACACCAAAAATATTGAAAAATCTCAAAATCCCAAAAATAGCCTCAAAACATTTGAAAAAACCCAAAATGGTGCATTCATCTAATCCCACTTTCACCTGCAATAATCACTGTTCATAATAAATCAATCATCGCCTTCATCCTTTGGTAAGACAATCAGAAGCAAGTCTAGCAAGTTCAAAAGTGAACACTCAATTGTCAAAGTCCCAAGTGCAGATTAGTAAGCAAGCAATTTGGTCAACTCGGAGTATCAATAGCTTATCATCCAATCAATCTCATCAAAACCCTAATCACAACATATCCTAGGAAAGTGATCTTCCTGTGATGGACACCAGCATCAGGTATCACCGTAGTTTAGTCTTTGGCTAGCAGTACGAAGAACATTAGCTTGTTTGTTTACTTTATCTTGGTCTTTTTAGACTTATCTTATTTTTTGCTCATTCCAAGGACCTCTGGATGATGTCAAAACAAAAATATTTAGAGAAAAAGGAATGGGGCAATGATCACTATCCTATTATCTGTTGCGCTTGTTGGATATTCTTGTAAAATAAATTTGTCATGCGTACTTTGTTTTGCTTGTAGGGAGGATGTTTTAGATGTCTTGTTGACCACATAAGAAGGCTTTCCTTTTTATGTTTTGGCACGAGATGTTTAGAATATTTGAACTGCATTATGAATAAGGTTTCATTTGTCAAGTGTGAACAAGAGTACTCCTATCTGTTTGACAAGTCAAAGTCTATCACACTAGTCGTAACGCCATCCTGGTTCTTAATACCGTGATGCATCACACCTATGTGTGTTATCAAACATAAAGAAGGGTATGCTCTTTATCTCTCCCATCCTTGGATAAGAAATACAACATCATCATTCATCATCATATCCAATAAATTCTTGATGACTAAGGGACTTGTTGGACTTATGAATCTTCTTGGATTTAAGGGTTGACCCCTCTCATTATTCTATCCTCTTTCACGCTAACAATGCATCCATCCTGCATCTTACATAATCATGTCATATCATCATACGACAACATTATCCATCTCATCTATCTCACATGCATTACATAATCATTTAATATGTTTAAAATAATATACATTTGTTATTCTAAGGATCTTCCAAACATCTCATTTAACATCATCATTTAAGTTGTTTAGGGTAATATAGATTTATTATTCTAAGCATCTTAAAAACATCTCATTGACATCACCATTATCATATAGATCAGTTAGTCATAGAAATCCATACATCCATTTTGAACCTCTTTATTGCGAGATCAACCTCAACTCGAATATTTTCGCTCGATCTCTTGAGGGGGCAATGTACTAACGTACTTCTTTTCGCTAGGGCATTAAAAAAAATCATATTTTTTTTAAATTTCAATGTCGACTGCATCATTCTTTGAATCAATCCAACAAGTACATTGTTTCAAAGAGGGGAAAAATGTAGACATGAAAAATTTACTCATGCATCTAATCATGCTTCATTCAACATTATTTCATTTATTAATTTAATTAATTCACTAACGTTATCTCTTTAATCAAATAAATCACTCTTTATCTCCTAAAGTTTCTTGATTTAATTAAATCACATGTATTTAATTAAATGACTAATATTCATTGTCCTCTCATTTGATTTAAAACAAATCCAAAAATGTAAATCAAATGTCACACCAACTAATCACTAGCTTAATTAATCAAATCCCTGATTAATGCTAAGCCTAACCCATGTCCCATCCTCTAGCTTTTCCCACTTGCACAATAAATAATTTATTTTGATTTATTAAAACCTCTATTTCCCTCACAAAGCATATTCCCAAGGAATATGCCCTCATTAACTCCCTTTGTTTGACTTTTTTGTCCAAAAACATTTCCCCACAAATCTTTCAACTACATGCATTTAATGCCATTTTCAAATTTTGATTGGGCACATTGGCCAAAACTTCCACAATCATGGGCCAATCACATTGTGACAAGTGGCCCTTTCCTATTTGTTGGGGATTAGTCCCACATTCTTCAACATTACCTCTTATCTCTTCAAATCAATTATAAATTCAAGGCTCCCATCCTTCAAAAACAACAACATAATCTCATGCAAAGTTACTCTCTACATTTGCCAACTAATTTTTCTCTTCATCATAGTATCATATCTTTCATTATTTAGCTTGGCAAGGATTGGGAAATGGCTCATTCACATACTCAAGGTGCACCAATCCAATATGGAATAGGTGTGCTCCATGTTGTTTGTGCTTTCAATTAGTTCATTTGGCATTTCTAGATGTTTCAATGCCTTAGTTTAGCATGTCTAACATGGAGTGATATTTCATAAGGATGTTTATTTTTGTCATGTTGGTTTGTCAGTATCCTAACATTTGCATATTTTGACATCCTACACATGTGGATTGAAAAGTGCCCTATGAAGTGGCACAAATGAGTCTAGACAAGTATCCTATAGGTGTCAACCTTAGGATAATTGGGAATGTGCAAACCAACAACCTATTTGACCAAGTCATCAACCTTGATGCCAAGTCTTGAGTGACCTTTGAGGTGAGATAAAAATTCTTCCAACGTCAAAAAGGTAGCACATGAGGTTTACCAAATATCTTGGTAAATTCTAGAGGTCTAAAAGGTTGCACATTTAGTTAGACAAGATGTCTAACCTCATCAACCTAAGTACACTTAAGTATAGTGAATAGATAAATTATTCACTCTAACATAATATTCTCTACACTCATGTATCTCTCTATCTCATATATCTTGTCTTTAGTTTAGGAGGAAGATATTCAAGAAGTTCTATTGGCATTCTCTCTCTCCTAGGAGACTTACCCAAACCCATACTTATTGTTTCCTTTACTAAGAACTCCCACACAACCCCTCTCCTCATCCTTCGACTTCAATGCAACAACTTATAAGGCTTATTTTCTATTTTGAAAGGCCCCACTCCATCATCAATGCAACTCTCCTCCAAATGTTAATTCCTAATTCAATATCCACCAAACTTGGTAGATTTCACTTTAACTCCATTGCATACCACCCATTTCCTATTTCTTCTTCCCTTCAACACCTCTTTTAATTTTTTATTATGCTATAATATTTTTTTTTATGACAACCATTAAATATTCCCAAGATACAAAGACTCCTTTTATCCTATATCCACACCATACCCACACTTTCCTCACATGCCTCCAAATCTTCCTTTTTTAAAAGTTGAAGATCCTTCTTTCTTACGCCACCCACATCCTCTTTAAGTGATGCATGAATTGCCTTCTAAAATAAGGTTCCAAAACCTATTTCCAATGCCTTCATACTGGTTGTTAAAATTTATATGTTTACTTATTTTTAAAATGAATACTTTTTTATTGATGTTATGTAGCTACCACTTGTTACTAGAAATATAAAATGTATCATCCATAAAGACTTCACTATCTATCAATATGTCTCCTGAATATTCTCTTGCATGATTTTTTCGGGACTCTTGAAAAGGTTAAGTCCCTTGATGCACATACTCATAAACTATTTGGGAAAAAATTATATTGAGTTAACTTGATCCGCTCATGTTTTTAAGGAATAAACTTCACAATATCTAAACTTTTCAATTCTATCAAAATCAAAAAGGAAATAAAAATACATAATACTTAGACAAATCACCATCTTTGAGTGAGAATCTAACATAATAAAATAAATATCCTCCATTCTCTAGTGCTTTTGACCTCCAATGGTGAAGGCTCCTACTAAGTATCCATCCCTAGTATTTTGAAAATAATAATTTTGAACAAAAGTGATACCCGTCTAAGGGTTTGCAATCATCAACATAGATCTCAACATAGACTAAGTTTGCATCATTTTTTTTTCTGAGTTTTCCCTAAGGAACATCACTTGCACAAGTTCTATAATTCCAAGCCGTGTGACCCCTTTTCTTATAGTAATAACATTCAATTTTAATTTCTATTATTTCCTCATGATTATAATGCATTCTCATGTTGAGAATCAACTTCTAAATCTTGTGCATTTTTAATTTTTTATTCTACTCAAATGTGTGAAATCATATCTTGTAGTGTTTGAGAATTTATTTGACAAAGTGTAAAAGTAACATTATAGCATTTTGAAGGAAAATTATTTAATAAAATAGCCTTATAATCTTCATCATTTACTAGAACCTTGATGCTCACCAATTGTCATATGATAGACCTCAAACTTCTTATGTAATTTGATATAGCGATTCTATCTTACATTTTGAATCTAAATAGTTATACTTTTACATAAAAGTTTACATTAACTACTTTTGCTCCAAACATTTTATTTAAATTATCCCAATTTTTTTATGATAATTTATGTAAATCTAAATGATGTACTTCGATTTGGGAGAGGGAAAGACCAAATATAACTTTGGATTTATCATCTATTTTATACAATTTCAATAACTTATTTGAATCTATAGGTGGTATTTCATTTCTATTCTATTCCCCATAAATTTTTATTCATTAACTTTGGATTTACATTTTTATTTTCTAAGTATGAAAGTTCAACATAGAATAATTATATAAAATAATCCCCATCTTAAATAAATTCCTTGAGAAAAAGATCAAATTAACCTTATAACTTCATCAAAAAACCTTGATCTATAATTTTATTGTGCATCAAAAAAGAATAACAGCTTCATATACAATAGATCCAACTATTAGGTAGAATATGTTAAATAGTAATGTACATTTTTTGTTGGTAACTATCACTCGACTCGTCAAACTTTAATACATAATAGAAGACTACTGCAACACCCATATAAATATTTAATGCTTGCAATGTCTATATAACCAGATAAAATGATAAGTGTGGGTCATAAGTTTATGTTTCCACATAAGTACTAAGTGCAAGTCATAATTTTATCTCACAATAGAATTTTTCAAACTTGTGAGATTTTTCTCTCTTTTATTTTATCTTTTCTCTTTCTTTTTCTTTGTAGCGAAAAAAATGGAGAAAAAATAGATTTATAGAATTTAAATATTAATCAAACTAGATGGAAACGATTTAAATGTTGAACATTATAGAATTTTGGGAATACTAATCCACCAAAGTCTACTCATAGGTCACTAGATAAATAGTAGGTATTCATAATTGATACTTTACAAGAACATAAACATTAATTGCTTTGATGTCATATTGGAAAATAGAAGAGGATTTACATTTGCACAAAAAACACTTAAAATAATAATTATATCATTGAATTAATTTGGAAATGTATTACAAAATGAATTTTATAAATCCTTTAAAATATAACTAGTTGAATTTCAATCTTACAAGAATATAACTAATTATTTTAAATAAAAAATAAACAAGTAACTGAAATGACTTTATTAATGCAAACCTTAATATTTAAGAATGAAGTGTTGGATTTTGGAAGGTGTCGTGTTTACTTTTCTTTTAAGTTTATTTTAATTAATATTTTATAAATCCATATTACTTAGTCATATTGATTTGTATGTTTCGTTCTTGTATTTAAGGATCTTGATTCATTCATTTCAAAATTAGGAAGGAGTTTTCAAGGGTTGTCAAAAATTATAGTGGAGTATTGTCAATATTACATAAAATAGTATAATTTCAAGTATGTATGTGGTTTCTTGATGTCCTTAATCTTTGTTTCAATATTATTGAATCAATCCATCTAGGGGCCATGTTGGAAAGAACGTCCTTTTTGATTCACTAAATCACTCAAAGGTATTCCAATATACTACCATTCCACATGAAGATTTAGAGATCAGTGTATGAAGATTTAGAGAATAGTGTAAGAGTTGGTGTATAATTCTATATATCATGCAAGATTTGGTTGAAGATGAAGTCAGATAGAATCGAGGTCAGAGATTTTTTTTATAAATACATATGAATGTGACATTCATGAAATTAGGTGAGAAATAATGATAAGATAGAAAAGTAGAAGGTATTTTCATGAATGTCAAATCATGAATCGATAAATTTAACTCGAAAACTACATAATTCAATATTGATAACAATATTAAAACCCTTTCCTACTTATCTAATAAAAAACAATATCATAATATTAAAATATTTAAATATATTCTTAAACTTCTAAAACAGTTTTGAAAAACTTATGTACCTAGACCTTTCAGTGTAAAATTCAACGATAGATGAAAAGCGACTCAATCTCAGTCTGCAGAAGCTGAATTTTATACTGTTAATTTGCGTCGTCAAACATCAGATGTGATTTAACTTGGTACCCTACATCATATTCATCGACCTTTACCATGATTTGTCGATAAGAACCGTCCCAACAATAATAATAGAGAGGTTATTTACAATCCTGCAATATGCCTGATTTACGTATCTCTGTTTGTTGCGCTGTAGTACCTGCCAACTTATATAATGTTAGATGGGAGGGAAGATTGCAACGAGAAAGTCTTGATGACCGTAACTTTATTAAAATACCAAATTGAAAAATTTGATTGAACACTAAAGTGATCCGTTATTGCCAAAATGGAAAGTGACGGCCTGGGATAAGATCCGATTCAATCAACCTATGTTTCCACAAAATTTCAACAAATTAGAATATGCCAGTCATGGACTTGTTCCTTATCAGTGATACACCTCTGAAAAAAGTTATTTGCTACTCATCTGTGCAAAATAACTATTTCGCAATATGAATTGTACTAAGTCTAATAAAAATGGTCGGTAGAGATTCCGATATATTCATGCATGACAATAAAGTTTCTATTCCTAGAGACATGCGTAATGCCAATTCTAAAAAATATAAACAATTGCATATGGTTTGTCACGTAGCGATAAGGCTGTGTTTCACAGACAAACAGACACAAACCCTGCTCTCGTGATTAAAGATTTCTAATCCCCTCGTCAACTCATGTGCACCCAAAATAGTTAAAAGATTCGCCCAAAATTGTAGACTGCATTAGTTAGTTGACAATACTCTGAAAAAAAACCATATCGGGGGAGAGGATTCAGCAGTTGAGCATTTTAATTTCTCAAAATTGTACGTGGAAATTTCAAATTACTTTCAATTTTTTACAGCAGTTTATTTGGAACTCTACTGTTTATAACTTAAGTTTCAGGGCCACATCATCAAATATGATGCCACATTAGCATGTTTTTTGTCAAAATGTCCAAAAGAGTCCAAAAAAAAAAGTAAGACCAATACTTGTGCATCTACAACATGTTTTATTGGGTACTGATGTGGCATCACATGATTTGTTCCTTTTTAGATCTAATGAATACATTTCATTTAATTATGGGTAGTCATCATCAACACAAACAATTTTAAAATCACAACTATTGATCCAAAATTATTAAAAATATTAAACATTATATTAACAACGTTATCACAACTAATTAAACTGGGGCAAAAGCAAGCCTTAATTTACAAGTACTAGGGTTCCTCAACGATTCAATGTATATTTACTCAGAATATTGGAAATGTTAGCATGCGTCTGCGCCTGACTGAGTGCGGGCAGGGTCGTTGAGGGGCCTTCCAGAGAGCAGGCAGTCGACAGTATATTCCTGTTGCCCGTAGGTATTCCAGCAGAAGGGATCTTTGTGATATGCAACGACAGGTTCCAGTTGAATGTCTAGCAACTTTAAATCAGTGCATGGAACATCATTACTACATGCCAAAGAAAGTGGTTTGTCCATATATGTGCCAATTATTTTCTCATATGTCACGTCCGTTATAAATACCGCTGACGTGCGGTTGGGACACGACCTCTTATCACAGTAATATTGATCAATATCTATGGGCACTCTCACGTTAGAAACTTGTATGTTGGAGAATGACACGCCTTTCACTGATCCAATTCCCCCCTGTATAAGTAAAAGCATATATCAAGAGGAATAAGAAAAACTTTGGGCTTGCCTTATAAATTTGCCAATATGAAAAATTATGATGTAGGATAGACGGGGTTATTCCCAGACCTGCCATGTTTTTATTCGAACGCCATTTAAAGTATCTTGAATGTTACTGTCATAAATGCTAACGTTGGAAACACAGGCCTTTGTTCCATCTTTTCCCAGTCCTCCAATACTGCAGTTAAGATATGTAAATCAAATTGATGGATTTCTAATGAAGACTAACGACAGATTATTAGCAAAAGTCGTTAGGAGTATAGATACCTGATACCGTGACCAGGGCCGCAGTTGATATTGTGCACGCGGACGCCGGAGCACCCTGTTTGAATCGAAACGCAATCGTCTCCTGTTCGTTCATACATCAACTCACAATTAGCCGTGTAAACTGTAAACAATGAACGTTTACATTACACATTTCATAAAATATTAGACTTTTTGGAATCTTGATTGTTTTATACCACATGCCATTGAGGAATGGTGAATTTCAACATCGCGAGAGTTTTGGAGATGAATTCCATCTGTATTTGGGCTATCTGCAGGCGAGGAGATTGTCACGCCAACGACTTTAACTGAAGTGCAACTGTCGAACTTGAGATGGCATTGGGGACTGTTTTGGATGGTTATATCCTGCACGCTCACGTCATAGCTTCCGTAGAATCGCAATGCCTGTTCATATAGCCAATACTGCTACTAATTAGATATAGCTAACTTAAGTTCAAAGGAAAATAAATATAATGGGAAACAGTCTAAAGCTTTGTTTTAGTTAGCATATGGAGTTATATTTCTGACGGGGGTTGCTTATGCTAAAAAGATTATCAGAACTTTAGAACTTTTAAGAAGTTACTTGTTTCTCACGACTCACCGTGGGCCTGACGCTTGGCAAGTTGTTCCCCATTGTGCTATCATCCTGACCCACATAAAATTTGATCTATTTTTATTAATTTTTACTAAATATATTACCTTGTTAACAAGAAAACAAAATGTGAAATACGAATTTGTGTGTACCTCATCAGTGTATTCGGAAAGCTTCCACCAGGCTGCTCCCTGTCCGTCTATAACTCCGCTACCGACGATGGAAATCCTATTGAGTTTAGAGAAATTTATCCATTCAAAGAAATTCGAAGCCCACGCTCGGGCATTGACCGGTGCAATAATACTTCCATCGATCTGCCAAAGTTAAAAAGGATTCTTAGGTGTCATTTGGCTTGACTATTGATGATGAACAGTTATCAATTTACTGTTTAAGTCTTCAAGCTGTAATACCTTAAAGGCGATGTTTGATTGACAGGGACCGGAAAAAGTAATTGGGCCAACAGGAAAGCGATAATCAGCTGGAATGAGTAGTGTAGAGAACTCCGTCGCACAGACTGCTTGCCACGCCGCTTGAAATGCCTGCATAATTCAACCAGGTTACCAACAATCCCTTCGAATTTTATATCAAATATAAAACAACAAGTAGAACTCCTCCTAAATATAGAACATAATTAAGAAAAGTATAATGACCTTTGTATCGTCGGTGATTCCATCACCCTTGGCACCTATGGATGTAACATCAACGATGTTGGAGTCCTCGTAAGAAGTAGGAGATGCAACCAGAGATGTGAGAGCTGCCCTTGAGCCAAAGCACCGTTGAATCCCCAGGCCAAACACAAGTACAATTACAACGGAAAGCCTCAAACTTAGACCCATCTTATATTTTCTTTTCATTCTCTAAACTATCAATCCTATTGCTCGACACAAGACTACGTATGGGAATAAGTTTTCAAAGCTCACCTTATATGAGCCTGTAGAGATTCCAGTCACGAGTTTTGGTTGAAGAAAACATAAAACATGCATGATTGAACGAGCCCAGGAAGCACCCGCATCACCAGTTTAATTCATGGCTCAAACTTCGTCAAATATTCAGCCTTCACATGTGATCCCCCTTGTACTATTCTGATTTCCCCCCCCCCGTACTGTTTGAAGAGGAATAAATGTTTTATCATACCACATGCAAATGCAAAAGTTGCGGATTACGTTCGCTTATTTCCTTATCGTCGTTCTCATTGTATTACATGCAAACACCCGTGTCGAGCTCTAAATAGCGTAGATTGCAACATATTTTATCTCAAAAATGAGTAAACAATTTGAAGTAAAAAGTGACGCAAATTGTGGTCATAAGGAAAAACTAAAGCATCTTAACTATGAAAATCTTCCAATAGCACGGGCGATAGAGTGGATTGCAAGAGACTGATCTATGTATGATATATTTAACTTAGAAAAAACGAATAATTTATATCACATCACGAGGACAAGAGGCCACATGCATTAAAATAATGATTTTGTTGATAGAATAAATGAATCTGGCAGCAAAGAGCGAATGCGTGGTCAATATTTCCTCCGAATCTTTTTCTTTAGGAGTTCATGTCTGATAGTGCATAGACCAGATATATGGCTACAAAATTGGCTAGTACTGTTGACGTTAGAATGGGCCCACTTTTTAAGTCGGTAGAAGAGAAAGCGACTATGCTTCTACTTCTGTGAGTTAATTCCTACTAGTCTTTACATTGAACGCATTGTTCCAAATTATGAAGAAATATGTGGGGATCGGGCTATGCAGGTTCATTCAGACGACATAATTTATGAAGATGCAGTTGATCTAGCTAGGAAACCAATTATGATCATTCAGACTACATAATTGGAAGTGAGGAGATAAGCATTTCTGTCTTTATTTTGAATACATTGCTCACCGTTGGAAAGCGATCTCGTGACTTATGTTATTTTAAATTTTAAGTTCGGGAATTCTAAGCTAACAGACAGACGAAAAAGGAACTGTTTACCCACGTGAAAGTTTTGTCATATTTGAGTTTATTCGCCGCGCTCATGGCGGAACTACGATTTGGTAGATCTTAAAAAATAGGAATATTTCTAAAGGTGGAAAGACAGATTTAGACGCAATTTTTTATTTTTTGTAGTAAGAGTAATTTAAGTCGATAGAGTGTGATTTTTTCTGTAAGGGACTGCTGTTTGTTGCGACATATATATTCAATTTTATATATTATTCTTCTTGATTGACGAAGCAAAATTGTGTCTTTATTGCAAAGTTTGTTTACTGGAGAAGTTAATTTTTTCATAGTGGTATTTATACACGGTGCGTCTCGATGTTCTATTTAGACTAGATGAGCGAGCTTAGTATTTTATTTTATAAAGTATGATTAAAAATTTCGAAAGATATATTATTTGAAAGGAATGAATTTAATAAGGTTGAAAAAATTTATATAATATTATGTTATTTATATTTAGTTTTTATATATTAGTGTATTTTATTTTAGTTAAGCTAACTTAAATCTAGTTAGGTGTTGGTGTTGATCCTTGACTCATCTTCCATGAGGTGTCCAATCCCTCTCAACACCTCTCCCTTGCATAGAGAAGAGCAACTCGCCACCAAGGATGAGGAGTCCTCTCCACATTCCATGGCATGTGCAACTCACCACCACTACTTGATTGAGGAGTCCTATCCTCAATTCATGGAGATTAGGTGCTCAATACTCTCATATATTATGTACATCTCTTTCATCTAATTAATAGTTTGTTGTGCAAATTCATGATTTGTGCCTAAGCAATCTGTCCTTGTGATTTACTGGTTTTCACATTATATAATTCTATTTGTATTAAGATATTCTTTAGTATTTTAAAGGTATTTTTAAATAAAAAATCATTGTTAAAAATATATTTGATAGATAAAGTCAATCATCAATTTTAATTCATGATCTATATGCTTTAAGTTCAACATAAATAAAACTAAAATACATAAAAGGTCAATACATGCATATGTGTGGCTATTCTTAAACCATATTTATTCCAATGGTCATTGTTAAATTTTGAAATATAAAAGTACACCAATTAATTATCATTTTTTGGTAGGATGAACTATAAAATCATTTTTGATTGACTATTGAAGAGTGTGATATTTAAGTATAGTATAAATATATATATGTGAATGAGTTGGTAAAGTGGCGGGTTCTTGAAGTGGACATTGCAAGTTTTGATTGAACGATCTCTTTTCCTTTCAGTTTATTTTTATTAATGTGTTTTGAATTTATATTACATAATTGTAATGATCTGTATGTTTGGTGTTGTCTATTTTAGGACATTGATTCTTGTCTTTAAAATTGGATAGGAGTTTTCAAGTGTTATAAAACAATTATATTGATGTATTATCAAAGTATTGCATGAAAATATATCATTCTAGGTATGTACCATGCTTGCTTGATGTCTTTAATCCTCATTTCAACATTGTTGAATCAATCCATCTAGGGGTTCTGTATAAAATAACACGCCTCTTATTATTACCCAAATTACCTAAAGGTATTTCAAAACATAACAATTCCATGTGAATATTTAGAGAATAGATATATAGACATATAACATATGAATTTAGGATAGCAATTTTGCATCTTGATTAAATTCATGCATTATAGGTTTAGATCCACACATCACACTTAATTATACACATTATCTCTATACTCTTCCTTTCCTTTACAATCCTCTTACTAGACTATTATTTATTCTATTTGTAATCTTTTTATAACTTTGTTCAATGCAAGAAAATCTTACACATGCATAAATCAGGTTTATACATGCAAAACTAAACCATGATATTACATTTAAACTATATAGGTCAATGTTGTCATCTAAGATGTCCTAAAAAGATTCATGTCTACATGTATAGTCAAATTTACTGGTCAATGATAGTTATCTAAGAGACCAACATTTTAACTTCATAATAGATAAATATGTAGCATTTACACTATAACACATTTATCAAATACAAAATTAAGTATCCATATATTTAATTTAATTCACATTTTAGATTTAATCTCATTAATTTTATTAATAATATTATCATAAATAGACCAATTATTTATTTAATTTTTTAATTGTTTGAAGTAGCCTATATTCATTTTATAAGAATAATTTTTTCCATATAAATATTTAACTATCAAATAAATAATTTTCTACTTAACTTTTACTTATTTAATTTCAGTTTTGTGATATCAATATTTATAATTGATAATATCTATCAAATAAGTTTATGTAAATAATTTTATCATTATAGTAAATGTAAAACTAAAATTATTATGATATTTAATATATTTTAAAATAATTATTTCTATTATATTTTCAATATTTTAACTTTATGTCAAAATAAACAAGGAAAATATATAGAAGATAATTGTAATGATGAAAATTTTGTATACATGTTTTTCCCCTTATGTTTGCGACTTGTTTTAGTTAAGGAGTTAAGTTTAAAAATTAGTTCTAAATGATATACTCTTTTATAGATTTAGCTCATCACATCACTGTATTCTAATACCTTTGTCAATGATTTTTAAAAATTATGTATCATGATATGTAGATCTACTATTCATTATCTTAGACCAATGACATGGGTCCAAAATTTATCCAAGTAGCATCCCAAATCATAGATATGAATATTAAGCTTTAAAATTCAAAATAAAATGTAAACATTATCAACCACATCAATAGTTATTGTGAACTAACATAGAACATGCTTATGGTTATTAATGTTTTTTATTGTCATACTAAAAAATATTCATTCATATTGAAATCATCTAGGAGCATGCTATGGTTATCTAAATTAGTTGTTGTGGATGATATATTTGTAATACAAGATTCTAATAACATAACCCTAAGGGTAGGACCTAAAGGGGATAAACACTTTATTGATTCATTCATCATTTTGTAAGAACGTTTATACAATAGAGAATTAGTTGGACTGAGTAGTTGCAAAACTTATCAAACACTCGCAAGATGATACAATGTAATATTGCCAACAATCCCCCCTTATTACATTATTCCTACAAATGTATCACCTAAAATTTATTTTTCACTTTACCAAGAAACCCCTCTTAAGGCTTACATAACAAAAAAATTTGATTACAAAAAAATGTATACACATCTTTGTGAAGATCTTCCTTGAAGAAATAAATCCTAAAGCAAGTGGAGATCCATCAAGCTATCTATTAACCCTCATAAAGGTGTAGCCCCTACCCAAATTCCTAAGTTCTTCTTCCAATGAACTCTCAAATTACTGATTCCTTGAATTATTCAACAATAATCCATATTGAGTGCTCAAAACACATAGCTCCATTAAGTTGTCTGATCACCCTATGTTTCACAAAAAAGTGTAGCCTTGACACTTTTCACTCATTTGGGCCCTTTCCCTTGGATTTTGGCCTGATTTTTCTTAGATCTAATGTTGTAATGTGGCCAACACATTCACATTAGGCCTTGAATGCCTGCAAATCAATAAAAACTTAACAATGTCTTACAAGGGTGTTATGAAGTGTTGTAACACATTCCTCACTTTTCTAGGACTTTTCTATAATAATTCATCTAAATAACTCCATTCCAAGCCTTATTTCAAAGTGTTGTAAGGTGGTGTAACCAACTTTCACACTTTCCTAGGCTTGTCATCACTAATTCAACCCTTTCTTATGACAAAATGTCCCCTTAATGCACTTATAGGCCTGACTTAAGTGTGGTTTGGGAGATAATCCCGTTAATCAACATTAATCATCTTTTAAATTCTAACTACCACTTGAATTTTCCCAAGTGGATTAAGTCACCACCTTGGGAAACTTAGTCCCATTTTCCATAAAAATCAAAATTAAATCAAAATTCTAACGGGATTTTGTCTCCAAAACCATAGGGTCGGCCTATGATGTGTTATTTTTAGGGAATTAGGGCATCACATGCATAAATAAGGGTTTTTATCCTCATTTTACCTCTCCCTCTCCTACTCTCTAACACAATATCTCTCATATTCATAAGCACTCAAGCAATCTATCTTCTCAAGAAAGCATTCAAGCACCAAGCACTTCAAGCAAGAGCTCATTCTTGTATATCTTAAAAATTCTTCAACAAGAGCTTGGTGAGTGATTGCACATGCATGTTATTCAATCATCTTTCCCTTTTCATTCTATTTCATTTGGGTTCAATTACCAACATGGGGTTTGACTAAGGAAAACCCCTATTCTCTAACCCTAACCTTTTTTCTCCTCTTTGCATGTGTGCTTTGCATGTTTGTATGAAAATTAGTCAAGGAGTGAGGTGCTAAAAGGTGTCATCATTCCATCCACATGATTCCAAGTCAAAACACCCTAAAAGGAGCTTGAAGAGAACTTGCAGGTCACTTTTTGAAGATTCAGACACTAGTCTTTGTTAGAAACAAAGTACAAGTGGGTACCTAAATATTCCACTCTCGAGACTCCAAAAAGCTCCAAGTGGACTAAGTCACCATCATTGGAAAATTAGTCCCAGTACCAAGCCTGAAAAGTGTTTTCCATGTTTCTTGATACCCATTTTCTAGAAACCTATTCTGACAAAGTTTCTTGGGAGGAGGACTAAGTCGCCTAACCTGGCGTAAGTGTCCCAGTCAACACTTTTTGTAGATTCTTGAAGATTTCAGATCTCCTCTTCATCAAAATTCAGTTTCTAGGTACACCACTTCTTCCTCCTTCAGTTCTATTATAGTTTGCATGCATTTTTGGTCATTATTAGGTCATTTTACATAGTGCTTTCAATACATTTACATTGTATTATTTTACATTTTATAGTTAGATCATTTCATTACTTTGTAGCACTTAGGAACACAACTCACACCTATAGAAAATCCCTAATCAAATTTATCAAAGTTATCAAGAGGTATAAATTTGGTATGGTTAAGCGAGAAGCCCAACCAATGACATGACTTTCCCCATAGCCACCTACATGTTTGTAGGTACATACTAGCCGCATGTTTCTCACCTTTTGGGCCTTCTAACCCAATGGATAACCAAAATTTTCATCACCCTAGAGTGAGTACACTTGCTTTAAGACAAATAGCATAGATCCGATCCACAACTAGCTTAACAAATGATCAAAGCTTGATCCAATTTTCCCTCTCTCTTCACTCTTTAACATCAATTCGTTGTGTCATCTTTTGTAATAATGTTTGGTTTTCCATGGGATCTTGATCTTGGGGGCTTGACCATCCCTCTTGATTATAGTTGTCTCATTTTAATAGCATGAATACATTCAGATCCCTCTTGATATGCATGTCTTAGCTACTTTAGTGTGAGTTTGAAGAAAGTTCATCCTCCCACTAAAGTGGGGGCTAAATGTGTCACAAAAAAGTGTATTCTTGACACTTTTCACTCATTTGGGACCTTTCCCTTCGATTTTGGCCTGATTTTGATTAGATCTAATGTTGTAATGTGGCCAACACTTTCACATTACGCCTTGAACACTTGCAAATCAAAAAAACCTTAACAAGGTCTTACAAGGGTGTTGTGAAGTGTTGTAACTCATTTCCTCACTTTTCCAAAGAATTTTCTATAATAATATCTCTAAATAACCTCTTTCCAAGCCTTATTTCAAAGTGTTGTAAGGTGTTGTAACCAACCCTCACACTTTCCTAGGCTTTTCATCACTAATTCAACCCTTTCTTATGACAAAATTTCCCCTTAATGCACTTATAGGCCCGAATTAAGTGTGTTTCAGGAGATAATCTCGTTAATCAACATTAATCATCTTTTAAATCTCGACTACCACTTGAATTTTCCCAAGTGGACTAAGTTGCCACCTTCGGCGACTTAGTCTCATTTGGCATAAAAATAAAAATTAAATAAAAAATCTATTGAGATTTTGTTTACAAAACCATAGGGTTGGCCTATGATGTGTTATTTTTCGGGGAATTAGAGCATCACATGCATTACTAAGCATAATTCTCCTCATTTTACCTCTCCCTCCCCTTCTCTCTAACACAACATCTCTCATCTTCACAAACACTCAAGTAATCTATCTTCTCAAGAAATCATTCAAGCACTAAGCACTTCAAGCAACACCCATTGAGGTCGGTTCTTACATATCTTCAAACTTCTTCAACAAGGGCTTTATGAGTGATTGTACTTTCATGTTATTCAATCATCTTTCCCTTTTCATTCTATTTCATTTGGTTTTGATTACCAACATGGGGTTTAACTAATGCAAACCCCTATTCTCTAACCGTAACCTTTTTTCCCTCTTTGCATGTGTTCTTTGTAGGTTTGTATGTAGACTAGTCAAGGAGTAAGGTGCTAAAAGGTTTCATCATTCCATCCACATCATTCCAAGTCAACAAACCCTAAAAGGAGCTTGAAGAAAACTTGCAGGTCCCTTTTTGAAGATTCAACACGAGTCTCTATCAGAAACAAAAGTACAAGTGGGTACCTATAGATTCCAACCTCAAGACTCCTGAATTCTCCACTAAATCACCATCATTGGCGAACTTATCCCAGTACTAGGCCTGAAAATTGGTTTATGTGTTTCTGGATACCAATTTTCTAGAAACCTGTTTTGACAAAGTTTCTTAGGAGGAGGAAGTTAAGTCGCCCAACTTGGCATACGTGTCCCAGTCAACACTTTGAATAGATTTTGGAAGATTCTAGAGCTCCTCTTCATCAACCTTCAGTTTCTAGGTGCACCACTTCTACCTCCTTCAGTTCTATTACAATTTGCATGCATTTTAGGTCATTATTAAGTCATTTTGCATAGTTCTTTCAATACATTTTCATTGTATTAGTTTACATTTCATAGTTATATCATTTCATTACTTTAAAACACTTAGGCACACACCTCACACCTATTGCAAACCCCTAATCTTCAATGAGCACCAAGAATACTTAGCGCGGAAGAGGCACCATTTCTCAAACAGGCTCCTTGGTGAGAAACCCTAGGATCCCATTAGGGAATCCTCTTTCCCTAATTGCATGCTTTTGGTGGTTCATTTATGTGAACCCGTCCTTATAACACTTCTTTTTCACTTCTGATTTTTGCATTTGCACCTTAAGAAAATATTACATTGCATTAGGGTTTTGCATTGTTTGCATTCTAGGGCTCTTAAAAGTGAATTAGTGAAAAGTTAATGTTAGCTTTCATTTTGCATTACATTTTCATTAAAAAAATACAAAAAAATATGCATTTTCATTCTGTATTTGCATCAAAAAAGCTTTAAAATTATATAAACTAGTCAAAAATTCTGAAAAGTGTCTAAAATACCATTGTTGGGACTAATTCACCACATTGGGCGACTTAGTCTAGTTGCACCATTTGCACTATAATTTTAGGCATTTCCAGAACATTGTCTACACCACTATTTTTTGTCATTGCATTTGGGGTGTTCTAAAGCATTGTAACACAATTCACACTTCTCTAGCCTTATGATCAATAATTGGGCTTTCTTATGCTCTAATTGGCCCTATTTTGCATCCACAAGCCTCATTATTGCATCTTTTTTAGCATAACCTTGACACCAATCAGTAACACTCATAATTTAGGTGTTTCTAGATTATGTGGCCTAGATTTATGGATCTATTACTCATTCACCACCTTGGTTGAATGGGTCCCACCTGGATCTTTTGGCCTCGAACCGATTTTTACACAGTTCTAGACACTTTTGGATTTTGGTCCCATACATTATGTTTGATGGGACCCATTCGCCACTTTGGTTGAATGAGTCTCATCTAACCAAAATTCTAATTTAATTCAAATGTTTGACAAGATTTTATTCTCCTAGATCTGATGTCAGCTTGTAGTGTTGTAATTTTGGGAATTCTTGCATAATTGAGTATAAATACAAGGTTCTTTCGCTCATTTTCAGCTAAGACTTTGTGAGAGAATTCATACTAGGAAATTGAGTTCACAAGAGCATTCAAGGGCATTCAAGGGTAGATTATCAAGAATTTTGAAGTAGCATTCAAGTGCCAATCATCATGTCAAAGATTGCATATATCATGTTTGTTATTGTGCTAACAATTGTGATGTAGTGTTTATGATTTAGGAAACTGTTTCAAGCAAGATCAACATCATTCAAAAAAAATCAAGAACCACATCAATTAAAACTATTTCAAGCATATTTGCAGTATCTTATTGGTAGGGTTTGGTGAGTTGCAACATTATCTTTTGTTCATTCATCATTCTCCATTATTATTTTCTTTCATTTCAAGGTTTAATTACCAACAAGGTGTTTGACAAAGGAAAACCCCTATCCACTAACCCAACCATATTTTTCCCTCTCCTTTTTGTGTGATTTGTGGGTTTAGGTTTTATATTTCACAAGTAGCAAGATTAGAGAAAATTTGTCAAGTGATCAAAGCTGTCAAAGTTGTCATCAACCCTTGGAGGAACTTGGAGAAGACCTGTAGGTGGCAATTTGTAGTTTTGGATCCAAAAATTAGTCAAGAAGAACAAAGGAGATTGAGAAGAACAAAATCAAGTCCCAAAGTTCTAGAAAATCAAAAGTGGACTGATTCGCCACAAGTGGAAAATGAGTCCCACTATATAGGTTTGAAAGATGTTTATATAGATCCGGATACCCTTTTGGCAGAAACTTGTTTTGACACATTTTTTAGAAACAAGATTGATTCACTCAACATGTATTATATATTCTGATTTGGAGTACATTTTCTTCCTACATTTAGCATGCATTAACATTGCATTAGGATTTGCACTGGTTAATTTCCATTGTAGGGTTTTGAATTTTGCATTGAAAGCTAATTTAGCTTGCAATTTTTGCATATAGTTTCATTGAAAATCATTAAAATTCTTCATTTGCATCTCTAACATAGATTAGAAAACATAAAAAGCATAAAATCCAATTCAAAAATCTTGAAAATTTTGGAAAAAATCATCCCTGGGACTCATTCACCACCCTGGGTGAATCAGTCCATCTACACATTTTGCATTGCATTTTCTAAAATTTAGAATTTAGTTCTTGATTTTTTTTCTATTATTCACTTTTTGTTTCAATTTCTAGAATTTTAATTACAAGATTTTCATTGTTCTTAGCTCACATTGCATTTGCATTCACATTGCAATTAGTAGCCCTTGCATGAGTATTTGGTGTCCTATTTCTAATAATTTAGGGAGACAAAGTTCGAGACTCGTGTCATCCCATGATAGTACAATCATTGTGGATCTTAGGTTATCTAGATCTTTCACTCCTGGTATTGACACTAGTACACTAGATATGGACAATACATTTAACAACTCTTTTCCTTCAAGTAGTATGCAAGTTGAACCAAAGAATGATAGTGTCCTGCAAGAGAACAAAATTCAAATTCATGAGGACCTAGAAAACTTACAACAAGAAGTGAAAAATGAAAACATCTTAACTAATTCCATCCCTACCATAGATAACATTCACCGCATTCTTGAAAGTGAAGATGGCCTTGACCTTGTGAAAAACATTGTTTAAATCTTTGGAAAACACCTTCCCCCAACCACTAGTTGTCCTTTGCCAACAAACAATGTCACAAGAAAAGGAAGAACTCAAATGCCTCCTCCCTCAACAATTACCTCAATACCAACCTATATCCCTTCTTAAGTCACAACAAGAATGCAACGGGTTAGTAATGTGATTCCTTCCTTAGGTATTCCTGCTAGCATCCCTAGTTCCTATGTGGCATCACATGTTATATCTCCTACCACCTTACCACCTATAATCATTCCATTCAATTGTCCTACAAACACATACACTCCTTCACCTTTGTCAGTTCCATCTCATAAAAAAGAAATGACCCTCTCATAACTCAACTCTTTCAAACCATTTCTTCCCTCCAAAAGCAAGTTTCCACCATCAATCAAAATCAAAATGGCCCGTCTACATATTTTATCTAAAGTAGTCCATTGTCCTTAGAAATATTATGAACACCGATGCCACAATGTGTAGAGGTGCCTATATTTGAGAAATATTGATGGAAGGGAGATCCTTCTAACCATGTCAATGCCTATAGTGCCTTATGTAGTGACTTTTTCCTTAATGATAAACTATGGGAAAAAAAAATTCCTAGATCATTAAAAGACACTGCCTTGGAATGGTTCTCCTCTTTACCAAAAAACTCAATTATTTCATTCAATTAACTTGTTGATGGGTATGTGCAGGATCATGATGGGCCAAAAAGTGGCGATATGTAAGCCATATGATGGCCCATGTGGCTGACGACTTTTTTTTTACCCAAAATTGATGAAACGAAAAGGGTTTTTAGAGGATATTCTCAGCATTCCACCAATATAAATTATGCTTTACTTTGAATTTAATAAATAATTATTATTCATTTTCTATTAGAATTACAAATAAAGTTCTAATTGATGGGCTGATTGAAAAACATCTATAACTTTCAAATGGTATCACATTTTTTTAATCCAAAACATGTGTCACATTCTATGCTTCACATAATATTGGATTAAAAAAAAAAATGAATTTCATGAATTTTTGACCAAGTTAAGGTGGTTAGACAAATGAGCTTTTATATTTTTTAAAAGTTCTAATAAAAAATTCATAATTAATAATTTACTTGGAAAAAAATTATAAAAAAATATGCATCACATTGGGACATGAGTCCTCTAATTATATCTAAAATCTTATAAAAAAATATTATCATTTTATTTTGGTTAGGGTGGTCAGACAGACACCTACTTCTTATTTTTACCCTGAAATTCAAATACTACTGCATTGAACTTTCAAATTTTCACCAAATAGATTTGTTTTTTTAAAATAAAGGTCTAGTAGTTTAGAAACTACATTGAATTTTCTACACATTCTATTTTTACATTTTTTTGAAATAATATAGATAACTTATTTAAATTTTTATGTCAAGTTGTCTAACTCTGATTTTCTGTCTTTTTATTGCCACTTAAGGGCCTATTTTTTCCATGATGATCCTGCACATACCTTGATGCATTTGTAAACCATTTCCAAGTGCATATGACTCCAAAGATGACCTTGGCCGATTTGATGAGATGCAAGCAAAAATAAGAAGAAAAGTTAACTCAATTTATCTCACGTTATCAATCACTTTATTCCCAAATCAATATCAAGGTCCCCAACCCTCACATTCAAAAGATGTTCATAAAAAAATTACAAAGGAAAATTCAAGACAAGCTTACAATGATGTAATTCCAATCCTTCATGCACTTGTTCATCGCCCTACGTGATTATCAAAATTCAGTTAGTAGTAGAGATACAAATTCCACTTCTAGCTGAATGGAGAGATTCAATTTTACAAACCAAAAAAATTCCCAACCTTTTAGAAAACAAACCAAAGGGTTCCTCCAATTCAATCCCCCTCAAAAAACAACTCACAATTCCAATAACCAAGTAGCAGCCAGTAAAGCCTCGATACCCTTTAGCTATGGGGACCTGAAAAGACAATTCACTCCCTTACCTGATACCCTTCACAAAACAATGTCCCAGCTTTTAGAACAACAAATGATTACCTTTCTGCCTATCAAAACACCTAATCCCAATAAACCTTTACCCCTGAGCTTTAGATCAAATTCTTATTTCCACTATTATCGACAAAATGGACATGACATAAAACATTGTAAGTGTCTTAAGCATCTCATGCAAGACCTCATTGATTCCAGTCATCTTTCCATTAGAGGTGTTAGTTGTAAAGGAAATAATTTTTTTGCCCCTCCTAACCAAAACTTGCAAATTTTCACCAACCCCATGCCAAAACATAATATTCCATTTGTCAAAGCTAGTGAAACTACAAAGAATAATTTGATAAATTTTGATACAGATCATGGAAAAAATGATTCTACTATCAATAATAATCCTATAGATGAAATGGTAGGGGTGATAGATGACATCCCTCGTAAGGGCTAGACTAAGAACCCTCTTGAAATTTCTTTCTCCTCTAAGGATATAATTAAACATCCACTTGATGGTCCTCTTTACATAGTCGATTGTATCTATGACAAGCCCACTAATGGGATCCTAATAGACCCTACATGTGGAGAAAATGTGATCATCGAGGAATGTTTACTTTTACATTAGCTCTATCAAGACACACATGATAAACCAAAAGCATGGATCAAGACACAATTATTTTGCTTGCCATACAATAGGATCAATCACCTTACCATTGTAAATAGGACCAAAGATATTAGATGTCACATTCTCCATCATCCCACAATTGGACCAGTTTCGTGTGAGGTTAGGCCACCCATGGCTTTGCTCCATGAAAGTTGTCCCTTTTGTTGTGCATAAATTCTTAAAAAAATTCTTTGACAATAAAATATTCACTATCCACCATAGTGGCTTCAATCTTGTGTCATCCAAAGGAAATTTTTCCTTAGATTCCTTTTGGCCAAAGCCCATGGAACCTATAAAGCCATGAGAAGACCTATTTTTCCTATCCCACCAAAAGTTCAAGGTGAAGAAGATAGTTGAACTGTCTCTTTGAAACATGTCCCCATCAATCTCTCAACCTACCATCCTTGAAAAAACCATGCGTAAACCTAAACCAAACAACCAAGACCAACCTAAAATAGAAAAATCACCTACCTTCTACAGCTAGTTTGATCTCTTATGGATCTTTCTTGTAACTTGCAGATCCTTGTGTGGTGTTTTGAATTGTTCCATGAAGTGTCCCCAACCTTAATTCTAGGTCCACACTTCATCATATGTACCCACCGAGGAGAGATTCAAATTGAAGGCTGACTTATTTCATGCACGTTACATTTTCTTCATCGAATATTGTAATAATCTTTGGCCGATGTGGATGATCCTATACCCCTAGATGTGATGTAAATAATTGTAACCAATCATTTGAAAGTAAGAGGAGGTAGATTGGATATTTGATATGTAATATTTCAGATCTCATTAAGGAGCATATAGGAATATTGTATTTTGAGCATGTTATATCAGGCCTATGAACTAAATCTGTAAGCTCAAATGTGGCTGACTATGTGTAATCAAAATTTATGACAATAAGAATGTTTTCATCTGCATTTGCCTCCATATTCTATGTTTCTTTCATTGTGTAACTCTTGCTACATAGTCCAGATAGTTCTCTCTGAGGACCCTCCTCTCGTGACTGCGCCAAATTGGTATCAGAGCGAGATTCATTCTATGAGAGATCGTCAGAGTTTGTGAAGTCCTATTGAAGACTTGTTATGGGGTGGTGGACTGAGGATCCAACCTATAGCTATAGAGGACTTGTGTAAATATGGTGGGAATAATAAATGGTAGAGGAAAGGGAGCGCGTGGAAATGAAGACCTAGCTAGAATGGAGATGTTGACTGGAATTACTACTAGATTAGAAGCATTCAAAATGGCCTAGAGGAGAGGTCGACTAGTTGATGATGTGAGTGATGAAGAGGTGGAAGAATAGGAAGGAGGGGAAAGAGAAAATCAACCTGGCTTGGATCAGGGAGAAGAGAGTTTCATAAGAGCCCTAACCAGAGTAACTACTAAACCACATTTCAATCCACTAGATTATAATGGTAAGTTGGATTCGGATGAACTTCTTGATTGGATAATGGAGATGGAGAAGTATTTTGATTTTGAAGGTACCATAGAAGACACAAAGGTGAAATTTTCTTGTAAAAATTTGAAAGGAAATGCATCCCTTTGGTGGGAACACTTGTAGATAGATAGGAAAAGAAGAGGAAAGGAGAAGATTAAATCATGGGATCAAATGGTAAACAAGTTAAAGATAAAGTTTATGCCTGAAGACTATCAAATAAATTTGTTCTGAAAGTTGCAAAATTTTAAGCAGAAGGATTCAAGTGTGACAAAATGTATTTATGAGTTCTACAAGTTGAATATCAGATCCAACCATTCAGAGGATGAGAGCGAGAAAGTTGCCAGATATGTGAATGGTTTGAGGCTGTCTGTACAAGATGAGATCAGTTTGATCAAGTTGTTGAGTGTGGAGGAGGCATATCAATGTGCCCTAAAATAATAAGAGAAGTTGAATAAAAGACACGAGTAGAGACAAAGAGGAAGAGGTGGAAGATTTCAGAGAGGAAGATTTTTTATTGGAGGAGGAAGAGGATCTTTTACAAATCAGAATAAAGATAAGGAATTTAGTAAGAATGATAATCCATACCATAGAGATGATGGCAACTCTTACTGAAAAGGAGGATATGGTGGTTACCAGAATGACGGTTATATAAAAGGTGATAGAGGATAGGAGAAAAGAGTATTCAGGGGAACTTGTTTTAAGTGTGGTGGAGAAGGATATAGAGCATTTGAATGTAATCAGGGAGAGACAAGAAGAAAGAAAAATAACAATATAAGAACAAACTTTGTTGAGGAGGATCATTTCGGATCATCAAATAAACTGGAAGAGGGATAAGTGTTGGTGAAAAAAAGAGTATTATGTCAAAGTGAGATGGAGCAGGAACCGTTGCAAAGAAAGAATATGTTATGAACTAGATGCAAGGTAGCAAGTAAATGTTGTAGAGTGATTATTGATAGTGGAAGCTTTGAGAACCTAGTTTCTAAAGAAATGGTGATCAAATTGAGGCTAAAAATATTGAAACGCCTCAATCCCTATCAGATAGCATGGATTGAAGATGAGCATAAGATACTTGTAAGTGAACAATGTTTGGTGAAATTAAAGATAGGAAATTATCATGATGAAGTTTTGTGTGATATCATGTCTATGGATGTATGCCATATTTTTTTGGGAAAGACTTGGTAGTATGATAGATAGGCTATTCATGATGGAAAGAAGAACATATATACCATTGTTACAAAAGGGATGAAGAAAAATTTCCAACCATTGGAGAATGTTCCTAAAGTTGAGGTTTGTATGAATGATAGAATTTGTTTGGTTGATGGAAGGATATTTTTGGATGGACTGAGACATGAGATGATGTGTTATGCCCTAGTTCCTAAGAAGATTGAAGACTTGGAGCATGTAGAAGAACAACTAGAGGAGATAAAGGAGTTGCTAATAGAATCCAAAGCTATCATTTCAAAGAATGTACCTGATGGAATTCCACCTGTGAGGATTATTATTCATTGCATGGATCTGATTCCTAGAGCTATTTTCCCTAATAAAGCATCACAACAGATGACACCAACATAAAATGAAGAATTGAATAGACAAGTGCAAGAAATTTTGAGGAAGGGTTTGATCAAATAAATCTTAAGTCCTTTTGCAGTACCTATTGTGCTAGCACCTAAGAAGGATGGATAATGGAGGATTTGTGCCGACTCTAGATCCATAAACAAAATCATAGTGAAGTATATATTTCCTTTTCCCTAGATGGATGACATTATGGATTGTTTGAGTGGAGCTGAATACTTTACAAAGATATATTTGAAGAGTGGATATCATCAGATGAAGATCAGAGAAGGGGATGAGTGGAAGAAAACATTCAAGACAAATGAAGGATTTTATGAGTGGTTGGTGATGCCTTTTAGACTAAAAAATGTACTGAGTACTTTCATGAGGTTGATGAATGAGGTATTGAAGAAATTCTTGGGTAAGTTTGTGACTGTCTATTTGGATGACATCTTGATTTTTAGTAAGACTAGAGAAGAACATTTGTTGCATATAAGACAAGTTTTGCAGAGGTTGAGAGAAGAGCAATTGTTGATAAACATCAAGAAGTGTAGTTTCATGAAGGGAGAATTGGTATATCTAGGATTTGTGATATCTACGAATGGATTGGAGATGGATCTTGAGAAGGTAAGATAAATTCTTGATTGGCCTACACCAGAAAGCATTGGGGATGTAAGATCATTTCATGGATTGGCTAGTTTCTACCAAAAGTTCATTAGGAATTTTAGCTCTATTTGTAGACCTATGACTGAAACAATGAGAGGAGATAAGAAAGATTATAGGTGGACATCTAGAGTAGAGAATATTTTTGAGTTGTTGAAACAAAAAAGTGACTAAGAAACCTGTGTTGGCTTTACCAAACTTTAATAAGCTATTTCAGGTAGACTGTGATGCAAGTATAAATGCAATTGGAGCAGTATTAAGTCAAGAAGGAAGACCAACAGATTATTTCAGTGATAAATTTAATGATGCTAGGAGAAGGTATTCAGTGTATGACCAAGAGTTTTATGCTATAGTTTAAGCCTTCAAGAAGTGGAGACATTACTTTTTTCCTAACGAGTTTGTGTTGTATATAGATCATCAGGCCTTACAATATTTGAACAGTCAAGGTAAGTTGAATCAGAGACACATGAGATAGGTGGAATTCTTGTAGAGTTATACTTTTGTTTTGAAATATAGGAGTGGAAATTCAAATAGAGTTGATGATTCTTTGAGTAGGAGAAAAAAATTACTGGAAAAAATGAGAGTGGAGACTTTAGGATTTGATGAATTGAAGAACTTGTATGAGGAAGACCTAAATTTTGCAGAACCTTATATATCTTGTAACAAACCAGTCTTCGAGGATAGGAGTCAGTGGTTGGATTATTTCATTTAGGAGGATATGTTGTTTAGAGGGAATCAGTTGTGTATACCCTGAAGTTCAATGAGGGATAGTTTTATGAAAGAAAAAAATAGTGAAGGATTTGCAAGAAACTTTGGAATTGATAAGAGAGTAGCATTGGTAAGTGAAAATTAATTTTGGCCACAGATTAATAAGGATGTTAGGAAATTTGTGAAAACTTGTAGAGTTTGTCAAGTTGCAAAAGGGAGTAGTCAGAATATTGGATTGTATAAACCTTTGATAGTTTTGGAGAGACCTTGGGAGGATATCAACATGGATTTCATACTTGTTTTTCCAAAGACACAAAGAGGTAATGATTCCATACTTGTGGTCATGGATAGATTTTCCAAAATGGCACATTTCATACCTTGTAATCTAAACACAAAAAATGTTGTACATGTAGCAAACATTTTTTTCAAGGAAGTAGTCAGATTGCATAGATTACCTAGGAGTATTGTTTCAAATAGAGATACAAATTTTGTTGGTTACTTTTGGAGGAAACTTTGGAAGAAGTTAAAGAAATATTTAAAGTACAATTCTACTTTCACCCATAGACTAATGGACAAACATTGATAGTAAATAGTTGGGGAATTCACTAAGATGTTCAATTGGGGAAAAGATCAGAAGTTGGGATTTAGTCCTTGTATAAGTAGAGTTCACCTACAATAATTCAATAAACAAGAGTATGAGAAAGACACCTTTTGAGATTATTACTAGAGTTCATCCTAGAGGTATATTAGAATTGTGAGACATTAGTAAGGAAGATAAAAGGAGTGCAGAAGAAAATAAATTCACATAGCATATGAAGAAAGTGCATACTCAAGTAAAGCAGAAATTGGAAGACATGAATTGGAAGTATAAGGAGCGAGCAAATGAAAAGAGGAGACGTAAGGAGTTTGAAGTTGGAGATGAAGTGATGGTGTATTGAGGAAAGAAATATTCCTAGTTGGCACATACAATAATCTCAAAATGAGAAAGTTTGGATCTTATAAGATTTTGAAGAAATTTGATTCAAGAAATGCATACGAAGTAGAGTTACCAGATGGCATGGGTATGACAAATATATTCATCATTGCAGACCTAAACCAGTACTATGAAACAAGATTCAGTGAAGAAAATAAATAAAAACTATAGAAATAGTTTCCTAAACAACAATTAGATGAGATAGAAGAGATTTTGGATATCAGAGATAAGAGGAAAACATGTGGAAGATAGTACAAAGAATATCTTGTGAAGTGGGAAGGAAGACCCGTGGATGATTCTTCTTGGATTTCTCAGGTGGAGGTAAACCATATTGGTTTTCCTTTAGCCCCAACAAAGTGAGGGACTCACTTTTCAAATAGCCCTAGATGTCTGATGCAAGAGCATCCTTAGTTCTTTGCAATCCTGCATCTATGAATGGTTATCCTAGACCTGCACAATCATTAACAAACAACACAAAATTAGTCATTATACAAGTCCAAATCAACATTCCCCATAAGATTCATTTGAAACATGAAGAACAAGAAATAAAAGGAAGAACACAAATGAAAGCAAACTAAATCTTATTCAAATGCTCAAACTCTTAATCCCATGGGGGAATTGGTGTTATTTTGATATGGAAAATAGCCTTTTCCCAATTCCTTGCAAGCTTTGATGATCTTTGATGAAGATTGATGATATTTGATGAAATCCCTCCATAACCTAGCTATGAAAGATGAAATGTGGACGAAAATGAATGAAAATTCCTAAGATTGTGGATCCATTGAGCATGGTAATCTTACATGGATTGTGGATGATCAAATGCAATAGAGGATGCCTCTATTTATAACAAAGAAGGATGGATGATTGAAGAATAAGATGAATGTGGGATTAAATTGATTTGTAAAGGAGATGATTTAGGATGAACTAGTGTTAGTGAAATTAGGATCGGGTGTATGCATATTTTAAGTTTCTACATTTTTCCTATTTTTGAAGAAATTTACCTATTGTGTTGGTTTAAAGAATAATATTTTCGCAGCCAAATTTTAAAAAAAATCTGATATTTTTGGATGCCCCACTGGAAAGACGTATACTGGTACACTACCCCCTTGAGATATCAAGTGGAAATCTTGATTTGAGGATCGATCTCATGAAAAATAGGTTCAAGATGGATGTATCGATGGTTAGACTAGCATATCTATATGATGATGATGATGATGCGAATGAGATTTTTTTAGGATGCTTAGAATAACAAATATATATTATCTTAAACATCTTAAATTATGATGCAATGCATGTGATATTGATGATGTTACTTATTATGATGATATGTATGAATATGTAGGATGTAGATGGTTTTTGGATGACATGATATCATGTTAGCGTGAAAGAGGATATAAGAAATACGATGATGAAAAGGGATCCAACAAGTCTATGATCTATCGAGACTTTATTAGAGATGATGATGAATGATGATGATGATTTGCTTATCACGAATTGGGATTTTAAAAGGGCCATTTACCTTATGTTTGATAACACACATAGGCACGATGCATGAAGGTATAAAGAACCAAAATGTCATTGTACTTAGTGTGATGGACTTTGACTCAAAAAATAGATAGGATTACTCCTATTCACACCTAACATACAAAACCTCATTCAAAATGTAGTTTAGATATTGTAAACATCTCAAACTAGAACATAGAACAAAAATCCTTCCTATTTGGTGAACAAGACACCTAAAACACCCTCCCTACAAACCAAAAAAACACACATGATGAGGCTATTTTACAAGGATATCCAACAAGCAAAAAAGATAATGATCGTTGCCCCATTCCTTTCTCTAAATCCCTTTGTTTGGACATCATTGAGAGGTCATTGGAATGAGTGCAATAAGATAAATCAAAAGAAAAGATCAAGTACACAAACAAGACAACATTCTTCATAACCCTAGCCAAGAGATGTGTTTTGTTTAGGATAAGTATACAAAGTGTTTGCAAAAGATAATGCCCATTGTAGGAAGGATGCATACTAGGACATGTTAGTGGATGGTGGAAAGTTGATAGGTTGTTTGAAATTCTATTGATATAAGGTCGATTGACATGTTTGTGAATAATCAAGAGTTTGATTTTTCATTTTAAAGTTTATTGTTTCAATTTTGATTTTGCGTTTGAGGTTTACTTTTGTTGACTATTGTGGTTGTTTTTGTTTGTTTTGCCAAAGGATGAAGGTGACGATTGATTTATTATGGATGAGATTATTGTGGGTGAAAGCGAAATGAGACAGATGGATTTTTTCAAATATTTGAATGTTTTTGATTTTTTGAAATGTTATGAGGCTATTTTTGGTATTTTCACGATGTTTAATTTTCCACTTTTTTTTTGTTTTTATGAGATTTTATGAATGTTTTTGGATTTTGTGTCTTGGGGGCTGATCAAAGATTATCCTTGCCTACATTTAAGCTCAAAGATGGTGTAGTTCAGATACCATTTTTTTTTACTTGTTTTGGGATTTTTGATATGTTTTGGATGTTTTTGGGTATTTTCACATGATTTTGATGATTTGAATATGGATCTAATATCAGTGCTCTATTTTGGGATTTTTTTGAAAATCAAGCTAGGTTTTATTGATTAAATTGATGGATTGATGATGATAACACTTTTGAGGATACAAAACAATGCAAGGATAATGTTAAGCAATACGGGGATTCAGAAGGATATCCCGAGATGATGATGGATTGATTGGATTTGATTGATCAAGATTTTGAAGCTTAGCTTGGAACAAAAGTTGTTTGAATGATTTGATGTGACACTAACATGTAAATTAGATGTGATTGATATTGATCGTTTGGATTGATGTTCAATGAAAGATAAAGCTTGATAAGGAATATCTTCTCATCAAAATATGTCATGGGTTAGTGATTTGTGATTGTTTGCTCACAAATTCTTTGACAAATTTGATTTTACGTTTGCCAATGTTTGGATCACCACATAAGTTGGAAGATTTAGATCAAGATTTATTCCTGAAGCAAGATGTAAATATTTTCCCTCGGTGTCTAGCAATGTTTGAAAGGCAATAGGTGGATGCTTGGATAGATGTATGGATGGATGGATATGGTAAGCACATAAAGGATGCCAACGATTATTTTGTGATAAGATAAGGTGTTCAAATAAAAGATGCTCATTTCGATAATTCTTCAAGGCTCAGATAATATTGGGTAGGATAGGATAAATGAAAATGACCCATGTCAATATATTTACCATAAGCAAGTGTAAAGTGTGCACCAAACTTGGTCAAGATCAAGATAATTTAGACTATGGATGTAGATGGATGAAAATGGATTGGATAAATGGTTCGTGGATGAATGGATTTATTATGGATGGGATGAGATTCTTCCACCTGAACTGGTGCACATAGATGCTCAATTCTACACATGATGCCTGTTTGCCAAGTTTTCATCATGGTACTTGTCCAAAGTGCCACCGTAGTGGTTTTCACTGAAGGACGGTTTTTTTTTTACTATTTTCATGATTTTTTGATTTTTTTGATTTTTCTAAAGGATCTGAAGCTCATGCCAAACCAACTGGTGGTGTCAATGTAGAATCTTCTATCATAAGGTGTCATCGATATCCTACTTGAAGAATTTTCCTTGCCTTGATATGTATACTTGAATGCAACTTTTGAGATTCCTGATCTGCTTTGTTGATACCAAGGTTAACTTTATATTTGTGTGTACATCACAATAAAGTGCCTTCTGAATCCTTATCATGAAGGGTTGATGCCAATACATGGTCAATGTGAGAATTGGATATCATTCATGGAGGCGTGGATGGTGGAGTGTGTTTAGGAATAAAAGATGGATTGGTTGATAGATTAGAACCTTTGTCTCTCCAAACATGGGAATATGAGCAATAATGGGCAGATATGGAAGTGTGCATCGAGCTAGGACCAACTACTTGATATAATTTGTACGTTGCTTGAGAGGCCTACTTTTTCCTTTGTGGACATCTTTGATGGATACTTTTCCCTTTTTCATTTTTCCCCACAATTTCTTTGACTAATGGAGTTTGATAGGGATAATCATTCTTTGTATTCTTTGGTATCCACTTGTATTTAATTTTTCCTTCATGCTTCACTACTTATTTTTATTTGATGACGTTTTTCATGCTTTGATTCAAAATTTTATTTTGATGTTGGTCCCAATTCATGGATGGGGTGATGGGTGGATGGTTGGATGAAGATTCGTGGTGTGGCTGGTTGTAGTATTGGCATAAGTTTCATCATAAGGATCCTTCGTTCTCCCTATGTTGACATTTTCTTGAGACAAAGTTTCCCCCAATATTGAATAACCAAGACCTTGATGCTTAGGATTGCCAATAATCTACACTGGTTCTAGGATACCTTATTAATGTAGGCCTAATCTCGTGCCTCGATAATTCATTTGTTGAAACATTTTATTTGCAATAGGATATGATTTATCTTGGAAGTAGGGTGCTAATCCTTCTTTGATCTATTTTGGATCTTCAAAGGTGATAGCTTCCTCATTGATAAAATAATTTTCCCTTAAAAAGGTGAGTGATCCAATTTTATAAGTGATATGACCCTCCATAAGTGGGATAACTTCCTGATTGATATCTTTGGCTTGATTTTGTGAAGTATCAAACTTTAATGCTTCTCCCAGAGGTTTTGATGATTCACTATCCATGTAAAAGTCTCCCTCATGATTCATTTTTGATATGCCTTCACAATATGTTTCTGATTTACAACTATTATAGAAGCCTTCTTCATGACCCATTTCTAATATGTCTCTAGATTTTTCTATATCTTGATCCTGTGTATAAATGTTAAGAGTAGGAGACTCTTGTTCCTTCATAATGATATCAAGAGTATGAGACTCTTGTTTTGAATGAAGATCATCTACATTTCCATCAAAATAAATCATCTCATGGGTAGATGGAGGGGTATGTACTATATGGATATGATCATCATTTGCGACATCTTGTATATAGATAGGAGAGTATCCATTAGATCATTGTAGTACCTTGGAGATATGAATTCTTGATCTTGATTAATTTTAGAATTTATTTTGACATGTTTTGGATCACATTCTTGACATGGGTCAATTTCAAAGGATTGATTGCTTACAAAGGGGTCTTGGATATCTTCATTAGGCATGGGAAGTGGCTCAATATCCTCTTGTTCTTTGAGTGGACTTGGATCAAATGTTGAGTTGAGGATTTCTTCAATATCTGCATCCATGAGGTTGAAGGATCTCAATATGTCTTGGAAAGGACCATTGCTAGACTTTGGTGAGAGATGTCGATCATGCTTTTGGGTAAAATATTGATATATGTCCTCTAACTCATTAGGTGGTGTAGAGACACTTTCAATATGATCATTGGTGGAAGGATCACCAATTATAGAATCAAATAATGTTAACACTCCTTTGAATAGATCATTATTGGATATTGTTGAGGGGTATTTATCATGATAAAAAAGTGACTCTTGATGTATGTTGATTTGATCTTCAAATGAGGTAGAAAGATCTTCAAGGTGCTCATTGATGGATAGATCTTGATCATCATTTTAAACAATTGTGGAGGAGAGATTGTCACTGCTATTGCTAATGGTTGAATCCTGATCATTGTCCCTAATAATTATTATTTTTTGATCAATAAGATCTTGGATGAGATTTTTAATTCAAATGAAATTTGATGTTGTGTCCCTTTATTTTGTGAAAATTACAAAGGTGCTTCTCGTTATACCCTAGTGGTTTAACTTGGGGCTCTTGATAATTCTCATAAATGGGGATATTAATGAGATTTTCTTGTATCAACTGTTGCATGGCCAATTTGATTGGTTCTCCAAGTGGTGTGTATTTTCATTTGTTACCTTGTGAGATTTTTACTTTAAATTTACCTTGTGATGATCGATTTTGGAGATGTGGTGATTGATCTTTGAGATGCAGAGGTTGGGTTTCTTGTTGATGTTGTTGATCTTTATATCCAACTTATTGACATTGGAGATATTGTTCTTGATGTGGTTGGGGATACCACCCAATGCTTTGATGACATGGCTCAACCAATGGAAGAGTGTATTGATTGTAGGGTGGACATGTCTCTTGGCACAATGGATCAACTATTTTTGTAAGTGTAGCAATTTGATCTCATAAAATTTGATCTTGATTGTGATCTTGATACCCTTGATATAGTTGATTTGGTTTTTGTTTAAGAATATTTGGAATGCATCCTTGTGGTGCTTGTATGGGATCATGGAAAAATTGATTTTGGAAAATGTTTTGATTTGGGATGGGGTTTATATTTGGAATTATACGTTGAAATTGAACATTATTGTGGTTTGGAAACATATTGCCTTAATTTAGGTAACTTTGATTTTGTGTGGTGTTACCTTGACTTGGATCAATACATGGAGTCGTTAGCATATTGTTTGGACTTTCAACAACATTTTTATGATTTGAAAACATATCTATCCCAAAGTTTACCAAGTGTGGATTTTAAATGTTCGTGTTTGGTAAACTTGTACTTGGTATATTCACATTTGGCATGTATGGATTTGGTTGGATAATGTTATTTTGTTGAAGACTCATGTATTGATTATTTGGTTGATATATTTTTAGGTTTGGACTTTGATTTAAATCTACCATAGGGAAAGGTGTTCCAAAATTTAGATTGGGCATACTCACATTTGTTGTACCATTGAGGTTTGTAAGAGATAATGATGCCATGTATGGATTGCATAAATGTGAGTTTCGATAATCAATCGAAATTATAAGGATTTGATAGTTTAGTTGATTTATACCACTCATGATGTATGAATCAAGATTATATTCCATGTTTTTCTTGTGTTGAGGTCTAGTTTGAACCGTAAAATAAGGATCAATTTTCAAGAATGTGGGAGGTGAACCTCTAACTCCTTAGATTGATCTAAACTTTAGGCACAACCAAAAAAAAAACTTAGGATGATAAGGATCAAAGGGTGATGATGAGGTAAATAAAACATGGATGATGTGAATTATTGAATCATTAAGAAATCTTGAAGGGGATACTAGAATTTAGGACTTTTTGATTTTTGATTTTTGAATTTTATTTGGTTTGATTTGAATTTGGATTTTGGATTTTGGATTTGGATTTGGATTTGGATAATGAACAAATAGACCCCAAGATGTTGGATGTTATCTATGGGATAAAATTTCTCATAAGATAATAATTTGACTAAGTGTATGGAGAAGGATGCATCTACACACACCGAGCCAAACAAGATGACTTTGATGTTGATTTGAAGGATTTTACCCAAATTCTAGTATGAATGATTTTTCCAATGGTTCAAAAGTTGTTTGTGAGATGGAGATGATAAATATTTGGATGGATGAAGTGTTTGATTTTGATCCTAAATGAAACTAATGACTTGTTTACTAGACCACTATATTGAAGAACATATTTTTCCCTAAGAGTACTTCAAATCAAAAGACCAATGTTTGCATGGAAAACCATATGACCAAAACATACCAAGAACATGTGTGGGGTTAAATTGTTCTTAACTTTTCTTAATGACTTATTTTTACCACAAACACTCTTTTGATTAGCTCTTAAAACTAAATGTCTAATGTCCTAACTTCTTCTCATCCCACAAAGTCCATTATGTGGAAATCAAGGAAATCAAGGCAAGAGTTTCCTAATGTTGACTTTAGTAAGAGTAGATTGTGATGTGAATTTAAATGCTTAGAAGCCTCTAAGGATAAAATCCCTAGGGAAAGAAAGAGCACTTGGATTTTTCAAAGGTATTTTCTCCTCCTAAAGGGTTTGAAATTTGATGATCATGGTTAAATGTTTGTGTTCAATTATTTTAGATCAATCAAAGTGTTTTGATTCCAAAGTGATGCACATTCCTAGGATAAAATGAGATAATATTTGTTGAATTCCCATTTGGATAAATCTAGCTACACCTACTCTTAGCGGATGATTAGATTTTTGAGCACACTGGCTCCCCTCCACGACACACACTTCTCAAGTCAGCCAAGCATCAATACCCATGAAACTCCCATGGCATACTTCTCATCTCTACCAAGAGCCATAAAAAATGTGGGATGGCTTCAAAATGATCATTCTTGCATCAACAAATAGATTTTGGGATTTGGGCCTCCAAAACAAAAGGTTTTAATATAGGCATTTCGTTCGTGGGGGATCATCCATATAGAAAGAGAGAATTGTTTCACTTCTTGTCAAAATAAACCTCATGATACTTGAACTTTCCTCAAGTATCCATACTTATATACCGGTTGGAAGTCGCTTGGTTTTAGCCTGTTCCCAATTAGGTCACTCCCTAGGGTGATTACTTTTTCCCACTAGGTAGACCCTCAAAGGATATACCCCACTCAAACTCGCAATATTTTGTTCAATTTTAAGAGCCTAAATTGAAATATGGAGGCAATATTTTATACAACTTAATGTCACCAAAAGGACTTTTGATTCTCAAGATTGTCATGAAGCACAAGAGAAGTGCATACACCATTTTAAATGAAATTAATTTGTGTAAAAGATTACAAAACATAAATGACACATGTTTATTTTAACCTTCAAAGCAAGAATGGGTTCTTTTTAAGCACCAAGATTGAAATGTAAAGTTTTCTTGTTCAATTTTTAAGCCCAAAATAAAATGTAGTAAGTTTCCTAAGGTTCTTTTTAATCCCTTTGATTGTTATTTTTAAGCCCAAATGAAAATTATTGAGTCCTAAAACTCCAAGATAACAAAGCCTTAAGAATGAGATTATAATTGCTCCCAAAGTGTTTAAAAACACTTGTTACAATCATGTGATAATGTTTTTTCTTTCTTTTCTATGCTCCATTATTCTTTAAAACCTACAATACAAGCTCCAAATGTTAGATTAAATCAATAAATAAGAAGATATGAGGGTTAGATAAATGATTAAGCATAAAACCCTAAAATTTAGACCAAGTTTCATTGTGATTTGGCATTAGGAAAAAATTTGAAAAATTTAACTCTATCAAAGTTGATAAACACCTACACCATTGGATAATTTATTAAATTCTACCCCATTTCAAAAAAAAAAAATCTTCGAAAAAGATGAAAATATGACCAAGATACGATCATTTTAAGTTTGAGTGAAAAAGTAAGAAAGCAAAGGTGACACCCTTTGCAGCGGTGCTATTTGGATCCAAACAATGACGCTGGAACAAAAAATAGAACTATTTGAGGATTCAAGCAGTGCTCTGGTGAAACTAGCAGTGTTGTTTGACCTCCAACGGTGCTGTTTTACCTAGGAAGACAAAAAACATAAAAAACAACAGAGTTTGACCAGAAAATGCGTTAATTTCTTCAAATCTGCCCTCCTTCTAGTGCCAAAATGTGAATGGTGATCCTAGACCTGTACAATCATGAAAAAACAACACAAAATTAGTCATTATACAAGTCTAAATCAACATTCCCCATAAGATTCATTTGAAACATGAAAAACAAGAAATAAAAGGAATAACACAAATAAAAGAAAACTAAATCTTATTCAAATGCTCAAACTCACAATCCCATGGGGGAATTGGTGTTATTTTCATGTGGAAAATAGACCTTTCCCAATTTCTTGCAAGCTTTGCTGATCTTTGATGAAAATCCTCAATAACCTAGCTATGAAAGATGAAATGTGGATGAAAATGCCTAAGATTGTGGATCCAATTGAGCATGATAATCTTACATGGATTTTGGATGATCAAATGTGATAGAGGAGACCTCTATTTATAAAAAATAAGGATGGAGGATTGAAGAAAAAGATGAATGTGGGATTGAAGATGGACCAATGGCATAGTGCCACTTGTCAAGATGCTAATGGAATGAGGTCGAGTACATTTTGGTCAATGTGCATGATAAATGCTATTAGATTCAAATTTGAACTTTGAAAGTTGGCTTGTTGGAGGGAGATGAAGGATGAAATAAGTGCCACTTAGCTCAAGGAAAAAGGACATGTAAGACGTTTAAATGCTTTGTTGGATGTACAAATCCTTTTGGAGGGATTTCTCAAAATTGGAGAATATTCCAACATTGATTCTTTTTTCAAAGTAATTAAAGATTTAATAAATCAATTAAAATGATATTCATGAGGAAGTTGCAAAATCTAGAGGATTTGATGGATTAGCATTAATCAAGATTTGATTAATTTAGATAGAATTTAGTTGATTTGACAGTTTAATTTAGATTTTAGGATTTATATAAATCAAAATGAGATGAATAATGGTTTAGCCTTAAATAAAATTAGATTTATTTAATTAAAGAGGGTGGTGTTAGATTAAATCAAATAAATATTAATTTATTTAATTTAAAGGAGATGACTTTAGAGATTAATTAAATAAAGTGAATTATTTCATTAAAAGAGGTACTATAAGATTAATTAAATAAAATTATTTATTTTATTAATAGGAGATGATGACTTAATCAGATAAATTTGATTTATTTAATTTTAAGAGATGAAATATGATGAATTTAATTGAATAAAGATTATTCAATTAAATTGATTAGTAAAGAAGATGATTCGGGATGAATTGGTGTTAGTGAAATCGGGATCAAGTGTGTGTATATTTTATGTGTCTACAACATCAACCAAAAATATTTTTCATTCAGTTTTGTTCTTGTTCAATTCTTGTTCTTATTCAGGTTGGCAGATTCGGTATTTCATCATATTTTCTCACTAGATCCTCCGGATCTATAATCTCATCATGGACATGTTCATTTTCCTTATTCCAAGATTTCAACTTGATTGGATCTTTTTCCAGTAAGTTATCGCATTTGGATTAAGTGACAGTTTTTGGAAACGACACTAGAATAATCTCAAACCTAACCACTACTTTGATCTCTTCTGGATCTTTATCGTAACTTGCGGATCCTTCTGTGGTGTCTCAAATTGTTATGTGGAGTGTCCCTGGCCTTAATTTTAGGTCCACACTTCATCATATGCACTCACCGAGGAGAAATTCAAATTGAAGGCCGTACTATTTCATGCATGTTACATTTTCTTCATCGGATATTGTAATGATCTTTGGTTGATGCAGATGATCCTAGACCCTTGGATGTGATATAAATCAATGTAACCAATCATTAGAAAGTAAGAGGAGGTATATTGGATATTCAATATGTAATATTTCAACTCACATTAAGGAGCATATAGGAAAATTATATTTTGAGCATGTTATATCAGGCCTGTGAGCCGAATCTGTAAGCCCAGATGTGGTTGACTGTGTGTAATCAAAATTTATGACAATAAGAATGTTTTAATCTGCAATTGCCTCCATATTTTGTGTTTCTTCTATTGTGTAACTCTTGCTACATGGTCCAGATAGTTCTCTTTGGGGACCCTCCTGTCGTGACTTCACCACTCCTGTTGTGATCAACTTAGATGATGATGATAAGGTTGTTAAAATTGACATGAAGAGGATCATAATGAACTGGATGCATTGTTTTCCTCTTCCATGAGCTTATATGACAAATCTTCTATAAAGAGTATGAAACCTAGTGTTTTCCCTAGTTCAACGCATGATTTTTCCCCTTATTCAGTTGTCCACCTTTAGTATACAATGAAAATGATTGGGAGGCAAATGACCTACTCATAGGTTGAATCACCTATGCCTTACTACCCCTTTGCATTATTTTATTTTTTTCATTTTATTTTGTGTGATTGCATGTGCATAATGTGATCCTCGTGGCATTCTATTGGATGCTCTCTCTCTTTCTCTCTCTCTCTCTCTTTATGGCATTCCTCTATTTGTACCTTCATTCATCCCTATGTTCTAAATCCTTTTTTTTTACGCTTTTTCTCATTTGTCTTGTATTTTCCTTATGGGGATGATGAAAGGCGTCGATACATTCATGGCTCTTCCATGTTGACCCAAAAGTCTTTCATTTTCCTTTGCATTTTCATTTTCCCTTTTCTCTTTTCTCTTGTGTTTTCCTTTTTTTAGGATGATGCAAGGTGTCGAGACATTCCTGTATCTTCCATGTTGACCCAAAAGGCTTTCTTTTTTATTTTCCTTTTAATTCTCCCTTTTTCTCTTTTTTCTCATGTTCTCATTTTGAGGATGACACAAGGCATCGAGACATTCATGTCTCTTCCATGTTGACTTGAAAGTCTTTTCTTTTTTTTCACTCTTTTTGTATCATTCTTCTAGTTCTATGTGTATTTGGGGAATGATGACAGTTTCGGCTTTATAAGAAAAAATATTGCAACAAGAACATACTAATCCCAATTCCATAGATCCCTTATATTTTTGGTGTTTTCATTTTGTGGGAAACCCCTCTCCTTTCTTTTCTTTTTCGCACTACGTAGATTTACTTAGAAACATATGATTTGGCATAGGGCTTTCAAAGTTGTCTCTCATGTCTTCTTTATTCTTTGCATTTACAATTTTCTACTTTGAATTAATTTCTCACAACATGGTGTTTAGCAATTTCTTTAAAGTGGGGGAATACATTGGGATTATTCTTTTCATTTCCTTTTTCATGGTTTTTGATGTAGTTTTCTTATTCTATACGATGAATTTTTTTCTTTGTGGATGACATTGGGTGTGATTTCCTTTAGGAGTGTGATCTCTCTTAGGATATTACATTCCTCTTGGTGACTTGATGTGACACATTGCATCCCCTAAGTTGTGAATTTTTTATTCTTTGATTGGTCCTCTCTCAGAGACATTAGGCATAATGGTCCCTAGGTTAAAGGCCTCGCATGAACTAAGAAAAAATCCTTTAAAAATTTCCTATTTTACATTTTGCATTTGTTGTTATATGGAAACCTTTCATATCATAACTTGCATGCATATAAATCCATCATGTTTGTTCATGAGCTTCAAGCATAAAAAAATTTCCTTGCCTCATGAAACTCAAAAATCATTTTTGTCTGGTGCCTTATTTAAGTTATCAAGAGGTATAAATTTGATATAGTTTGAGCGTGAAGCCCAATCGAGACATGAATTTACCCATAGCCACTTGCATGTATGTGAGTGCATCCTAGCCATGAGTGTATGTGTCTCACCTTTTAGGACTTCTCACCAAGTGGACAACCAGGAGTTCCATTGCCTCATAGTGAGCATGCATTTTTTGAAAAAACAACCTAGATTTGATCAACATTGTGATAGATAAATGATCAAATCTTGTTTTGGTTCTCTTTATATTTTTCTCTCTTTCATCTTTGGTAGTGTATGCTTGTGTTTTGTTGTTGCTATTTATATCGTTCTCATGTGTGTCCTCTTGTTCCTATGTTGATTTATCTTGGGTTCTTGATCCTAGGGGCTTGATCACCCCTCTTGATTGTTGTTGTCTCATCTTATTGGAATTGGTACATTTCAACCCCTCTTGACGTGCATGTTTTTCTACTTTAGTGTGAGTTTGAAGGAAGTTCATCCTCTCACTAAAGTGGGGTCTAAATTACTATAAAAAAATGGATCCCTTGACATTTTCACACTCGTTTGGGCCCTCCTTGTGGATTTTGGCTTAATGTTTCTTTTATTTAGTGTTTTAATGTGGATGAAACATTCACATTAGGTCTTAGGCCCTTGTGAGCAAATTAATTTTAATGGTACCTTCCTAAAGTGTTGTAACTCACTTTCACACTTTTCTAGGGTTTTATCAAATAACTAAGTATAATAAACATAATTTTCATTAAAAACAACATTAATATTTTCTTATTTGGGGTGTCATAAAGTTTTGTAACAAAATTTCACACTTCTCTAGGATTGGCATTAAAAATTGGGCTTTTTTATTCTTTAATTGGCCCTATTTTGCATCCACAAGCCTCATTTATTGTATCTTTTTGAGGATAATCCTAACACCAATCAGTAACCAATCATAATTGAATTATTTCTAGCTTGTGTGGCCATATTTAGGGATCTAGTACTCATTTCCACCTTGGGTTAATGGGTCCCACTTGGATCTTTTGGCCTCGAATTGGTTTCCACACATTTCTAGACACTTTTAGTTTTTGGTCCCATACATTATGTCTGATGGGACTCATTTTCCACCTTGGGAAAATGAGTCTTGTGTGACCAAAATTCAAATTTAATTCAAATTTATGGAAGTATTTTATTCTCCTAGATTTGATTTCGGCTTGTAGTTTTGTAATTTTTGGAATTCGTGGATAATTGAGGATAAATATAATGTTCTTTCACTCATTTTCACCTAATACTTGTGTGAGATCATTCATACCCAAAAATTGAGTTCACGAGAGCATTCAAGAGTATTCAAGGATAGCTTATCAAGCATTTTAGAGTAGCATTAAAGTGCCAATGATCATGTCAAAGATTGCATATGTCATGTTTGTTATTGTGCTAATAATTGTGATGTAGAGTTTATGATTCAAGCAAGTATTTCAAGCAAGATCAAAATCATTCAAGAAAGAGTCAAGAACCACATACATTACAACCATTTCAAGAATATTTGCAACACCTTATTTCTATGGTTTGGTGATTTGCAACATTATCTTTTGTTCATTCATCATTCTCCATTCTTATTTCCTTTCATTTCAAGTTTTAATTACCTTGGTCAAACCCATATCCATTAACCCAACACCATTTTCCCCTCTCCTCTGTGTGTGATTTACAAGTTTAGGTTGTATATTTCACAAGGATTAGGATTGGAGAAAATTTGTTAAGTGATCAAAGTTGTCATCAACCTTTGGAGGAACTTGGAGAAGACCTACAGGTGGAAATTTGTAGTTTTAGATATGAAAATAAGTCAAGAAGAGTAGAGAAGATTGAGAGGAATAGAATTAGGTCCCAAAATTATAGAAAATTAGAAGTGGACTAGTTGACCACAAGTGGTGAATGATTCCTACTGTATAGGCCTGATAGATATTTTTACAGATTTAGATACCCTTTTGGTAGAAACCTATTTTCACACATTTTTCTAGAAACAAGACTGATTCATCCAACCTAGTGAATGAGTCCTAGTCAGCCTTGATAGCATATTTTTAAGTGATCCAAACCTCCATTCTACCTTCTCTAGTTTTCCAAGTGCGCACTTTCCATCTTTGTAGTTTTTTGTTACATTCAATTAGGGTTTTGTTTTACATCTTTCATATCATTTTCTTTTCTAAGTTTATACTTGGTGTTGAACCCCTCATTAGATCTAATTCAACCTTTAGGATAGCCCTCTTACAATATCTCTTTCTACTTTGCAAAGAGATATCAAGGGTTTGTTCTTGAGTGAAGTGTGTGAAGATAGACCTTTTCCTTTTAGGTCCAAAACCCTAGAGGTGAAAGAGAGGACCCACTATTTTCTCCATTTCAATCCTTTTGATGTCTTGGATGAATTTTTGGAGGCCTCATAAGGTGTAAAAATTATAGTCTCGAAAGTATAAGTATAACTCTTTGAAGATCCATTGGTAGCATTGATAAACTCATCTAAAAGATACTCAACAAATGTTTTAATATTTTGGAATGCACTTCCCAAATAAAAAAATTGAATCTAGAATACTTGTGTAATGAAATCTCCATAATATTGTATCCACTTTATAACAAACTTTAATCATGATATACTTTCAACTCACAAAATACCATTAATTAAAAACAAATCATTGTACCCGACAATTGTTGCAATCACCTCTTTTTACTATAAATCAAATAGAATTAGAGAATATAAAGGCAATTGAAACTTCTACCTCCACATCTTATACCACTGTAGCAATAAATAAATTTTAAATAGAAATCAATAAACTTATGAATGTAGGAGGGAAGAACATGCTACTTTTATGGTCACCTTTTCAATTTGTAGGTTCTTATGTCTTGCACAAATAAATATGGTGCATCTTATTCATTGATAAAATTCCCTTAATTCTCTTATTATCATAGAGATCCTTAAACAATATTTTTGTTAGTTATTTTGAACACCTCTATCATAAATTTCTCCTAGTTCTATGAAATTTTTCCAGATTCCTTCTTCAATGAACAAATCTACACCTTAAAATTTCTCTCTAATATTCTATATGTTGAAACAAGGACACAACGAATAAGAGCCCTCGATCTTGCATTACGCACTTTTTTGTTGTCCTTCCTTCCTATGTGCAATCAATAGCATATAAACTAGAAGTAGTGCCTCCTAAACAACCTTTTACAATACACAATATATACTTTACTTGTGTAGAAGTTGATTGTATCAAAAACCCTTCTTCACTACAGGTTCTTCAAATATCATCTTTAGGAATGAATCTATAGTAAACAATATTTCCCAGGTATGATTTTTGGCATGATTTTCTCAAGCTATCAATCTCTTGCCATCATATAAACTTCAACATAGGAACAAATGATTCAAAGGACTATCGGATCACATGGATATTTCTTGGCAGTCATGGACAGGTCTTTCTCTTATGTAAGTCTGCTTCCACACTTTAACTCCTTAGGATTCAATGCCATCCTCTCCCTACACACAACAAACTCATATCAACCATGAAGAAAACACCTTTCTCATCATGGACTCCGATACCATATGAATGGTATAAATACTTGATTGATTCATTCATCATTCTGCAAGAATATTTATACAAGAGAGAATTAGTTGGATTGGGTGGTTGCATGATTGGATGAGGCAGTTACAAAACTTCTCAAACATTTGTAGTCTCGTACAATGTAATTTTTCCAACAGGACCTCATTCTTGAGGTGAAGGATGTCAACATTAGAATGGTGAGTCAATACTTATGCTCAGGTAGAAGATAAATTAGGGATAATTCTTAAAGCATGGTAGGTCTTGTTCACTTTAGCCTATATTAGCCCCAAAAGGATGGCCAGAAAGGTTGTTAAGGAATAATTCAATACAAATGAGAGAATGGGAACTGTTCTTAGTAGCAAAATTGACTTGAGCACATGAAATCCAAAGATGTACCACTAGAACTCAATATTTATGTTTGTAAACTCAAGACTTATAAACCTAATGAAATATACATATATGAGACGGAATAAAATATTTATGAAAGACACATTATACTCTAAAGAGATGTGGAATTGAAAGATCATTCATCATACATAAAATATATGGTAAATAAATCCAAATAAATGTCTATAGATTTTTCTATTATAGTTATGCGTAAGGTGGTACCTAACCAAGATTACCGAGTTGTGCTAGTTGAAAAATAGGTAAAAAATAAAAAATAAATGATTGAGTTCTTCAATTTTTTAATGTTGTGTTGAGTTAAGTGGTTGTAAGAAGATAGCCTTGATTTCAATTTTATTGATAAATCTAGATTCTCATAGACAAGCACTCATATATAGTTAAACATTTTCCTACTAAGCATAATGTTTAGCTCATAATAGAGCAAATAAACTAAGATTATGTTGGAAGATTGAGTTGTTTGTGAGTTTCTTGGGTGTTGTCATTGATATCAACCCCTTGTATAAAGAGAGTGTTGAAATTCTATTAGTATTGATGATGTACCAAGAATTTTTGGTATTGATGTCAACACATGCTAGTGCTATCATTGATGTCCTAATTTAGTTAGTTGTAGAGGTTATTTTCTTGACTTGTTCTTGAGGATATTTTTTTATTTAGAAATAGTTACATTTTATAGATTTTGTAGATGTCTTATAGAGATGTTAGTAATGTTTCTAATAAATTGGTTTCACTTGGTTTTCAAGTACTTTTGAGAAAATTTGAGCAAAAGAGAATTCACTGTGATAGAGTGGTGTTTAGTGTTTTGCTCCACATTTCTTCATGATTGAAATTATGCTCATGTGGTTTGGATGTGATGATGGGAGTTTTTCAGAGGTGTGACCATATCTAGAGTCTTAGGTTCTATATTATATTGTAGTGGAAGATGTGTTTGATAGTATGCTTTTCTGGTGAAATAAGGTGTCTGAGAGAAATGAGATTGCTCTACATTTCTCTCCAATGAAGGTTCTAGTGTTCCAAGTATGTGAACATGCTTGTATAGTTTGTATCTACCTTCCCTTGAATTTTTAGGTGTTGAGTCATTCCACAAAGGTGTTTGGTGTGTTAGATGTGAAAGGAAAGCACATTGCAAAAATTGTCTTTCTAATGCTAATCTTCGGGAGAGAGATATAGAAAAAAATTCAAAACATGCAATTACAAAAAATAAATATGTACATACATGAATAAAATAATAGAAAATAATGAATGAACACCAAATTTTACATGGGAGAACCCTTACAAGAAAAAAACCAAACAATAAAGCAACAATCTCTTGTATTATAGCAAAATGCCAGTTACATGAAAGTGTGGAGCTATGCTCTCATAGGTGTTGGTTCACATAATCAATTCAATAGAATTACATTACAATTCAATTTGATCAAATCTTCAAATTGTTACAATGCACTATGGAATTCCATTACAGACTTCTCAAGCATTATCATTTCAACTTCCATACTGAACCGAACAATTATCGACATCGAATAAAGTTATTAGAATTTCAAAGAGACAAGAAACCATTTATCAAAATGGATATTCATTCCACCCTATTCGGGATGCCAAAAGGGATCATATAACACCTCCCACCATTCCAAGGAGATCTCGCTGATGAATCCTGCAACCTTGACCAGGTGGTCCCCATCGCCTACATTTCATCTATGTCACCATAATACAACTGACATTATCCTCCACATATTTTGGTTCCATTTTATTAGAATTTAAAAGAGACCACCATCTACATCCAAGTGAAGTCAAAAATTCCCCCCAATGAAGAAACACAGACTTCCATTAGGATGTAAAAGGGACTACCAAGTGACTCCCTTCAATATTGACATAGTGCTCAAATGAAACACTTCTTGTAGTTCATCAGTATGTTAATGAGACTACTCATTTAGTCTTGTCAACATTCACTTGTCTTATTGATGAAGCTTTGTCACCAATGAAAAATCTAAACATACTACTCTACCATAGTCATCTCCATTAACCATTGTGGGATGACGGGATCTAGACCACACCACTACAAACCATCTCTCAGACTATCACAAAGTGGCAGGATGGCCTACACACCTACCATCCATTTCATGGACCACTACAAGGTGTTTGTATGGCCCCACTCACCTGTAGAGTCTGATGAAGACCATTGTGGGATGGCAGGTAACACCACCAACCCATACCCCTCTAAGTTACACCCTATGGTACTACAATAGAGTCCAAATGTGAAACTTTGGAAGCTTAAGTTTGATGGAAACTAAGCTAGGGTTTTAACAATGAGTTTGAGACACACATTATTAACATTCTACCACTTTACAAAGATCTCACTAAACCTCTTCCAACTCTTGAAGTCACAGAATATTCTAAGCCCCAAGGCCCATTGAACTCGTGCACCATTTGAAATTATTTGTTCTCACAGGCTTCATCAATGCATCAACAAAATTTTCCAGAGTATCAACTTTTTCTAGACTAATCTTTCCATCTTCCACAATATCATGAACAAAGTGGTACTACACGTTAATATGTTTTGTCTTGGCATGGAAGGTTGAATTTTTTGCCAAAAAAATGGCACTTTGACTGTCACAACAAATAAAAATATCCCCTTCATCAAAACCAACATCAAAACACAATCTTCTAAGATAAATAGCTTCCTTACAGGCATGAGTATCTTCCATGTACTCAGCCTCAATAGTGGATGAAGTGACTACAACCTATTGCTTGCTCATCTAGCTAATTACACCACCAAAAAATGTGAATACATATCCAATGGTGGATCTTCTTCTATCAATGTTCCCTGCCCAATAAAAATCCACATATCCATGAATGCTAATTGGACTCTAAGAATTAGTAGAGTAACCATGATAACATAAGGCATACTAAGAATTACCCTTCAAATACTTTAAAAATCTATGAAAACATCCTAATGTGGCCTTCCTAGATCAGCCATAAACCAACTAAACACTCCCACTGCTTGGGGCAATTTTTGGCCTAGTACAAACCATTGCATACATTAAACTACAATTTACAATTGCATAAGGCACCTCAGTCATGTCATCCATCTCAGTAGGAGATTTTGGACAATCTTCAACCAAAATAGTCATTCCCTACAATATTGGAACAACTAACTACTTGTAATCCACCATATTAAACCTCTCTAGGACATAATTTATATACTTTCTCTAACTGATCCAAAATGTACTGACAATTGAGATTTTAATTCAAAAACCATAACCTTACTATTCCCAATGAACAACATGTCATCCAAATATAGGGAATAATAAGACAATGACTATTTTTAGATTTAAAGTACACACAATTATCATACTTTGATCTCACAAACCCTAAAGACAACACACAGGTATAAAAATTTTGGTACTATATTTTAGGTGAATTCTTTAAACCATACAAATATTTCTTTAATTTTCAAACCAAGTTTTTCATACCCTTTTCAATGAAGTTCTTTTTATGGTACATGTAAATCTCTTCCTTAAAATCACCATGAAGAAACACTATATTCACATCCATCTGCTCGATCTCTTAGTCATATGCAGATGCAAGTGACAACAAAAATTTGATAGAAATCAACTTAGCTACAAGAGAAAATATTTCTCCATAACCAATCCCCTCCACCTAGGAATATCATTTTCTGAAAATCCCTTTTTATTCTTCTCAAAACTACCTTCTAGACCTATCTTTTTCTTTAACACCCATTTACATCAAACATGCATTCATCCTTCAACAAAAGGTACCAGATCCCATGTTTCATTTATCTTCAATTTTTCCATTTATTCATTCACGACTTCCAACTAGTATTCGGAATTAGACATATATATAGCCTCTCTAATATTCCTAAGATCATAAGTGTTAGAGATCAAAGCATAGGAACAACTAGAATATAACATAGAATATCCAAACCTTCAGGTTACTACTTAGTGTACGTAGACCTCCTTGCAAGTTGAGGTTGAGGTTCTTCTTCTTGTTTATAACTTATAGAGCTGCTTGACCTCTCATCATTAATAGGTCCACTAACACTATGTAGTTCATCCTTATCTAGAGTAAGAGGAAATTCAACTACCTCCTTCTTTTCTACTTCTTTCACCTCTGGATGCAAATCAACTATAGAAGGTTTCATCTCATGGAAGATTACACTTTTTCTCTATACAACACCTTCTCTATAATTGGGCTCCAAAGTTTGTACCCTTTAACACCAATTCCATAATCAATGAAGATACACTTTATTTCCTTTTTTCTCCACTTTAGATCTTTTTTCACTAGACACATATGCATACACCTCATAGCCAAAGACTAATGTGTCTCAACGAGGGCTTCTTACTAGAACACGCTTCCATAGGTGTCTTATCCATGAGAAAAAATGTGGGAGACTTGTTAATCAAATAACATTTTGTAGTGACAACCTCATCCAAGAACTTTTATTCCATACCAAATCTACTCAACATACTTCTCGCCCTTTCCATCAACCTTCTATTCATCATTTCTGCAACTCCATTTTGTTGTGGAGTGTAAGGAGTAGTTCTATGATTTTTAATTATGTGGTCCTTGCAAAACTTATCAAAATATACTAAACAAAACTCAACACCGTTATCCATCCTCAAACACTTAATTTTCCTTCTAGTCTAATTTTCAACCAAGGTTTTAATTTCCTTAAACTGACTAAAAACTTCAGTTTTACTTCTAAAAAAATAAAAAAATATCCTTCTCAAATAATCATCTATGAACAATAAAATACACATATTTTTATAACTAAGGAAAATTAACTATACCAAACACATCAGCATGAATATAATCCAAAATACTAGAACATTTATGAGGATTAGAATAAAATAAAATGTGGTGTTTCTTTCCATATATGCAATGTTCACCAAAATTGAACTCAAGATTACAATCATCAAGCCCTTCAACCAATATTTTATTTTTCAAGTCTTTTAATCCTTTTTCACCAATGTGGTAGAGCCTCTAATGCCATAACATTGTTTCTTTGTTGGGAGATTCATCTCTAAAGAGTTTTCACCCTCAGGAATAACACCACCTTTGTGTACATGATCAATTTTACTTGACTTTGTAGAAGCACTATTACATTGTACTATACATGCATCCAACTTATATAGAGTTCCAATTCGTACACCCTTAGACATCACCATAGATCATCTAGTCATTCTAAAAACACCATTTGAGAAAGAGACTTGCACACCAGAATCATTAAGCTTACTTACAAAAAGTAAATTTTGAGCCAAATCTGGTATATGCATCACATCATCAATTCCCTTCACTCTTCCATTAGGAATCTAAATTTTGACTCTTCCACGGCCAATAATCTCTAGGTGAGAATCATCACCCAGATACATCCTTCCACAAAAATACTTTTCGTACTTTCATAACCAACCTCTATGAGAGGTCATGCAAAAGGATGCACATGAGTCAATCGGCCAAACATCATCTAATGCCTAAGTTTCCAAGACTGCTATGAAGGCATCTGTATCACTCTAAGAAGATTCATTATTAGAATAATTATTATTTTTTCTCTTCTTCTCTTCCTCTTTACAATATTTTCGGATGTGTCTAGTATGTTCACAGTTCCAACATTTCACCTTGGACTTCTTACCAGGAGACTTTGATCTCCCCTCTGATTTGAATTTAGAATTCTTTCCCTTCTTCTTCTCTTTCTCTTTTCATCTACCTCAAACAAAAAGGGCCTCCTTGGATAGATTAGAAGACCGTTCACATTTCTTTTGACAAAAGAAAAGAAACCACATCTTCCATCTTGAAATTAGTTTTTGTACTCCCAATAGCCATTACCAAGTGATCCCATGTGTTAGGAAAAGAACACAATAGGAGCATGTAAAGATCCTCATCATCTATTTTCTCACTGACAAACCCCAACTAAGAATAGTTCATGTCGAACACATTCAAATGACCAGAAATAGATGCTCCTTCTTCCATCTTCAAAGAATAAAAATTCTTCCTCAAAATAACTTATTTACTAGATATTTCCCTTGATAAATGTCATGAAGATTGTTTCACAAAAGTTGTGTTGTCTTCTCTTCATGGATGTTCAAGAAAACTAAATCAACCAAGCACAATCTAATCAAACCCTTGGATTTTTTGGTCCATTGCATCCCAATCATCTTGCAAAGTTGTTGATGGTTTAATAGAGGACACTACATTCCATAAATCTCGATCCAAAAGAAAATCTTCCATTTTGAGTTTCCACAACTCAAAATTTCCACCATTGAACTTCTCAATTTGTAATCTACTAGATGTGCTCGCCATCTTAAATATGCAATAAGATTACGACTATATTTTTCTACAAAACTCCCACTAAACAAGATCATAACAAAAAACCCATCTTACCCACAAGGAAGACAAAGATGGCCAATCTTTAATACAAATTTAAATGAATGTAGAGTGCAAAAAATGCCTTCCTAATGCTAATCTTCAAGAGAGAGATACATAATGTAAATATGCACATACATGAATAACATAATAGAAAATAATGAATGAACACCATATTTTTCATGGGAAAACCCTTATAGAAAGAATCCAAACACCAAAGCAGAGATATTTTGTATTATAGTAAACTTTCGATTAAATACAAGTGTAGAGCTATGCTCTCATAGGTGTTGGTTCACAAAATCAATTCAGAAACATTACATTACAATTCACTTCAATCAACTCTTCCCATTGTTTTTGAAATGATAAAGAAAATTTACAAGGCAATGTACCCTACACAACAAGCCACAAAGGGCCAAAAAAGGGCAAGTCTTAACCAACTAACATAAACAGGGGAAAAAAACCAGAGACAACCCAAAGGTAGCAAAACAACAACAAAGAAATAGCAGATAGACCAGCAATAGGAGCAACTAACTAACTTCGTCCTAGTTCTTGATCAGGAGGTCCACCGCCTCATCTCCCACCCACTCTTTATTTTCTTGGCTATTGTTCCCCTTTAGTTCCTCTTTCAAGGCATTTGACAGAGTACTCATAACAAAGTGACCTAATTTCATGGTGAAGCAGGTCAGTCCCCAAAATATTTTGTCTAGAGTGTCCAAATGCTTTGCCACCTTATCTGAATCCACCCCTACATCCATAGCACCCTAAACCTCACTAGGCTCATCCACCAGCGGCTGCAAATTATGTGAGCCAGAGCCAATAGAAGGGAGCTTGCTGTCCACTGGAGTAAGCTGAGGCCTCTCCACTAAATCTTCATCCACCTCTTTAGACTCTTCTTCCCTGTAACCCTTGTTGTCTGACTGCTCCTCATCTGAATCCTCAATGATTAGTCTCTTATTGTTGTTCTTAGCCAACCTCCTAGATCTCCTCCTAACACTTTCCCCTCCAGTCATCTCCGTGTTCCCCACAACCGTGTCCCCTCTGGAATCTTTCCTAACTACATTCTTACCCTTTCCATCTTTGACAGTCGTAGCCTGCATGCATTTCTCCTTACCTTTTTTCGACATAGTGCCAATAACATCCATGTCAACCTGAGTGGCTTTTAGCTCACAGAGCCCTTCTGCCACACTAGCATGGGCTTTGCCTAACCCACCCTTAAGCTTTTTGGAGGTAAATTTGGTCTTGGTATTCCCCAAATTATCAAAATTAGACTTTCGAGGAGGACTCTTGGACTCAGCCAGGGAGCTTTGCACCATGGAGAGGGGTTCAATGTTCTCAATATGGATAGCGATGATGGCTTTGGGCAGGCAAAGGGTAAGATGAAAGTGGTACAGTCAGAGAATTAGCCCCTGATGGAGTGGGAGCAGCGGAAGATCATAAGGATTTCGACTAGCCGATGCTTTACACTTGTCTATAGAACTTTCCACATCCATTAGAAGGAAAAATGAAAAACTAAGAAGAAATTTGTGCCTAAGGTGGTTCAACAGGGGAAAATGGTAAAAGAAGCAAGTTTTGAATCTACCTTCTAGCGTAACGTATTTCATCAGCGCCATGCAAAACTAGTCCCACGACTTAGGAAGCTTTGCCCTTTCAAACCCCGCCTAGTTCCTAATAGGGGTCTCTTCTCCTCCGAAAAATGCCTTTAGGCTCTCATGGTCAGGCTTTTTGGTGTGCTTAGGATATTTTTTCCCTTCACACATAAAACCTATAGCCTACACAATAACATCCTCACTGATTTCAAATGAAATCCCTCCAATGGAAACCCGCCTGTCCTTCCACGAACTGGCAAACTGATCCCATTGTTACAATTCACTATGACATTACATTATAGACATCTCAAGCATTGTCATGTCAACTTCCATACTAAATCAAAAAATTATTAGAATGTCGAAGAGACAAGAAACCATGTCTCTCAAAATCCTCACTGTCACCTCGATATGGATATGCATTCCACCCTATTTGGGACGTCAAACGAATCATATAACTAAAAGGAGGAAAATTTTCATTGGCTATGGTTTATGACATAAAACAACAATATTCTACGCTTCTCATTCAAGGAAGCCCTAGAGATCTCAATCCAAGCATGAATTAGGGGAAAGAGATCTGCAATAGGGTGTCCTAGGGTATTATTAATGATTAAAGAGGGTTTCACCACCAAGCTAGGGCTCTTAAATATAAATATTATGAAAACCTAATTATGAAACTTAATGATATGAAAGACTACAATAAATGACCTATAAATGAATGTAAAACAAATTAGTAAACTAAGAGATCAATGGTGTGCACTCCAAAACCTACAGGAGCTTGAATGGAGATCTAAAATGTTGAAAATGCTGAAATTAATGCAGACTAGGGCTCATACACAAGGCTAGCTGATGTAGTCCTGAATTAGGGTTTTTGGGCAAGAGAAAAAATATGGCAAAGACAAGTCTGAAAGTCATGAAATATACAAATTTAATTGTATTGGGACTCATATGCCAAAATTAGCATATCAGTCCAACTTATCTTTTTTAGAGAATCAAGATCTAAATCTGCTCTTCAATCTCTTCTCTCTTCTCAACTTGATTTTCGAGTCTGAAATGAAAAATTCTACTTTTTAGATGCCTTTCAATGATCTTATAAAGAGGGTGACAGCTTGGACAACTTTGAACACTTGAAAATTTATTTCAAATATTTCTATTCAATATGTCTTCAACCTAGATCTACAAATCCCACACTAAAGAGAGGGAAAAATGTTGTTTTGTTAGTGGATAGGGGTTTACCTTGGTCAAACCCCATTTAGGTAATCAAACCTTGTAATGAAATCAAATGAGATAAAGGAATGATGAATGAAAAAAATGTAATTTTGTAACTCACTAAACGGGTATGTACAGGATCATGATGGGCCAAAAAGTGGCGATATGTAAGCCATATGATGGCCCATGTGGTTGACAACTTTCTTTTTACCCGAAATTGATGAAACGAAAAGGGTTTTTAGAGGATATTCTCAGCTTTCCACCAATATCAATTACTCTTTACTTTGAATTTAATAAATAATTATTATTCATTTTCTATTAGATTTCTGAATAAATTCCTAATTGATAGGCTGATTGAAAAAAATCTATAACTTCCAAACGATATCACATTTTTTGAATCTAAAACATGTGTCACATTCTATGCTTCACACACTATAGGATTAAAAAATAAAAAATAATTTCATGAATTTTTGAAGTTAAGGTGGTTAGACAGAGGAGCTTTTATATTTTTTAAAAGTTGTAATAAAAAATTCATAATTAATTATTTACTTGGAAAAAAATTATAAAAAAATATGCATCACATCAAGACATGAGTCCTCTAATTATATCTAAAATATTATAAAAAAATATTATCATTTTATTGTGGTTAGGTTGGTTAGACAGACGCCTACTTCTTATTTTTACCCTGAAATTTAAATACTACTGCATTGAAATTTCAAATTTTCACCAAATAGGATTTAAAAAAAAAATAAAGGTCTAGTAGTTTAGAAACTACATTCAATTTTCTATAGATTCTATTTTTACATATTTTTGAAATAATATGGATAACTTATTTAAATTTTTATGTCAAGTTGTCTAACTCTGATTTTCTATCTTTTTATTGCCACTTAAGGGCCTATTTTTCCATGATGATCCTGCACATACCCAAACCATAGGAGCAAAGTGTTGTAAACATGTATAAAATGGTTCAAATGGATGTATACCTTGACTCTTGCTTCAATGTGATAGATCTTGATTTGAGTGCTTTCTTGAATCATAAAACCCTACATCATAATTCTTAGCTCAAAAAAAAACATGATGACTTTAATATGATGCTTGATGCTTGATGCTTGAATAATTCTCCAAAATTCTTGATAATCAGCTCTTGAAGAATCTTGAATTGTCTTATAAACAAATTTTTTTGATCATGATTCTTATTCAACTTACTAGGTTACTTGATTGATTGTTACATTCAAAATGAATGAAATAACCTTGTATTTATACTTGTTTATTCTAAATTTCTTGAAATTACAATGCTACAAGCCAACATCAGATCTAGGAGGATAAAATTCCACCAAGAATTTGAATTTAATTTAATTTTAAGCCACACAAGACTCATAAAACAAAAGTGGTGTATGAGTCCCATTAGGCTAGGCTATGGGACACATTTTTCAAGAAAATATTAGATTCATGTGACATTGGGATTGGGGCCTTGAAACTTAGGTGGTACCCATATGGCCAAGGTGGTGTTTGTGTAATGCCCTACCATGAGACCCTAAAGGAAGTTGCAACTCAACGCGAAAGCGTACAATTTTTTTTATTTTCTTAAAAGTGCATTATTATGAAAGGAGATGCACAAAACTTCACAACAACCTCTAAGGTAACATGACAAGATTACATTGATTAATAAACATACATTCTACGTGTAGATAAAGCATTTATTAAAATATTAACCATACATTTAATTTCACATACCCACAAAGCATTAAAGATTCTAACACTAGGATAACATATAACAAGTTCCAAATTACAGTAACTTAAAAGTAGATTACAATACTTAGTCCCAGAATGAGGTAGATCAAACTTAACTATTAAAATTACAAGGTTCCTCCTCGAAAACAAATGAGGGGAATAATAATTACAAGAGCTAATCTAAAGTAACTAGAAAGATTAAACTAAATAATGAAACCACTGCGAGCTCTCCACTAGAAAACCTCGCAACATAATCCACAAATCAAAAGGGGGACCCAACGGTGTAGGGCGCATGTTCCTCCCAACCAATTAATACCCAAAGGCCCAACCCCCATGCTAGGAGATAGTAACACAGATACAAGGACAATCCCTACAACCTCCAATCACAGGCTGACTCGACACTAAACAAAATCACCACAAAAACAACACTAACTCAAAGATTACATTGCTATCTAAGTTTAACTTTATGACTCACCAATAACCTAAAGATACTACTAACCTAGGAGAAAGACACTCAAGATACATGAGTTACCCATCAGATCATTCCAGATCTCAACCCCCATTGAGCTTCACCCTCCTATGGTTATCATGTGATTCATCATCACTCCAAACTAAGGAGGTACAAAATATCCAACAAAATGTTCAAAGAAGAACAAACCATTCGCCATTTGTGGAAACAAGGTGACTCGGTGAAAAAAAAAACCTCACTACAATAGAGAACGACAAAAGACAAGACCATGAAATAACAACTCTCAAAGTTAACATACCCCAATAGGAAGACTTACAATAACTTATCTAATACCTCTTTTCAATTACCCTTAAATACCATAGAAGATATCTCAAACACATCATAAAGGCATAATAGTTTAATGTTTACAATATTCTAATTTATCACAACTCGCATACAGTCAACGAAATGACTTATAACAATTCACACCACACAATTATCCACATTTAACTAATTAATTAAAAAGGCTCTTCCAAATAGAGATAAACATCACACTAACTATTTCCCTTATTTCCTCAATTTAAATATAATAAAACCTTTGTTCCTATTACCACATTGTATATATTTTTTAAAATACCTATTCCCGCAATACACTTAATTAAATATTCATTTCCTCTAATTGCAACTAGATGGACCATGTATAGACAATCAACACGATGATTAAATCTAAGATTTGGATTTACTAAATCCTTTCACATTCAATGATAAGAGGGAATAATAAGACAAATTACACAATTTTCTCTAATTTAATAAGAACCCTTATAAAGATGAGGGAGAAAATTCAACCAATTAACTAACAAGTTCTTCAACTATCTCAATTTAACTTAAACATCTATAAGAACTTAATTCCATTTATTATTCCAATTCCCTCAATTTTGAACTTAATAAAATATCTATTTCCTTAATCAGTTTACATTATTTAAATAAATTATAATTTTCTCTTTTCAAAAACACATTATTTTAATTTCACCTAATACATGCATTTACATGCATCTAATCCAATGCCTATTTAAACAAAAACAATATCTTCGTTACAAGAATTCTTCATTTTGGAATTAACTTCAACTTGAACTCAAACATGCATCTATTTAACAGATGTAACCAATCAATTATCTAATCTTTAGTTCTAGAAAAAATATTTATAACTAATGTATACATATTTTCTCTATTTGAATAAATATGCATACAACATTTTCTTTTAAATTATCTTTGAAGAAAATATACATACGTAAAATATATATATAATAATTTTTCATTGACAATAACTATCTCATTATTTAAAACTAAAACAATAATATATATTTATATAATATATATATATATATATATATATTTATATAATATATATACACAATATAATTTATATTTAATAACAAATCAAAATCCGAAATAAGAAAAAATACGAATTAATAGAAAAATTGAATTAATGAAAAACAAATTAATAATTAAAAAAATTAACAATTTAAACTCCATTCATAAAATCGCAGTTTTAAAAAAAATGAAACACAGTCTTTTTATTTAACAAAGGAGGGGGTATTGGCTGGCTTACCACAACCGCACCCCATAGTAATGGGGGTGGACCGTGGTAAGTCTAGCACTCCCCTTGTATGGGGTGGGTGGTGGAAATACCACCGCCCACCTCCCTTACGGGGGTGCGATGGTGGTATTTCACCCTCCTTCCCCAACACAACACTATTACGGGTTTTTAATCAAACCGAAAATTTCCCTCGAAAAAAACAACGAACCCTCTCATTCTTCAGGTCGTCATATGACGATTTTAAAATATATATATATTTTTTAATCTGGATATCATAAGAATAGTGAATATGTATAATATATATATGTTTGTTAATACAATTTTATATATATATAAATATATATATTATATATATTTAAAGATTTTAGAATGATAAAATGATTGGGGAAAAATTTCTGAAGAAAGCTATCTACAGGTAAATATTTGGCAACCAATTTTCTTAGAGAATTTTCATATTAACAATAATCGTTTTCCAAATTTATGAGAGGGTTTCAATTTCAATCTTTTAAAAGATAAGTTGCATGGACTTCCTCATAATAAAATTTAACAAAACTTCTACACGAAAATTTAATCAAATCTAAGAAGATTACAAAAATCCCTTTCCTCTAAATTTACAGAGAGGCTTTCAAAACTAAAATAAGTTCTTAAATCATAGAATGTTTTCCTTTGAGTTTTTTTTCACAGCAATTCAACAATAAAGAAGCCTTACAATTTTAGAAAACAATCTAAAACTTCAACAATCAAAACACAAAAACTTCTTGCATAGACAATCTTTGAATCTCAATTAAACCATTTTAAGAAAAGCTTCTACATAATTAACTTTTGTACAAACAATCTTTCTCAAACAATTAAATAAATAAAATAAAAACTTGAAGGAACCTGTTTTCCTGAAGCTTGAAGAAGATGAAGATTGGAGCAGAGCCTCCCCTTCAGAGATCAATTCCAAAGCTTTCCCCAAAATCACCACTTCTAGGAAGATGTAAAAATACAGAAAACCCCCAAAAATTTTGAGAATCTCTTTTTTTTTTTCAATTTTCAACCAAAACCTCTCCCCAAAAATAATATCTTTTTCCTCCAAAAATCTCCCATGAGAAAACTTCTTTCCTCTCACAATTAAATTTCCTCCAAAAATTTCTCAACGAAAATTAAATAATAAATTCTTCTCACACACATGTCAAATTAAAAATATCTTTTCAACAACCTCAGATATTTTCTCAAAGACTTTTGCATGCTAAAATAATTTCTAATTACAATTTAATTCCAAATTGAAATTAATTAACACGAATTGAAATTTAAAATTTAAAATTAAATTAATTTCCCTTTTCTTTTAATTTTCTCAACAACATATTTAATTAATTAATTTTAATTATTTAATAACTAAATTCAACCCATTGGATTAAATTTAATTAATTAAATAAATCAAATCTAATTAATTAACTTAAATAAAAACTTCTATCCACAATGTACAATTTTAATTTAAATAAATATCAGCATTATTTAAAGCAATAATTCTAAGTATTTATTTCCATACACAAGAGCCCTTTAGAATTAAATAATATTAAAACAAGCACCCAAAGACACAATAGACTCGACTAACGATCCACTAAGGCTAGGGTGTAGACTTTACACAAGTAACGTAGTTACTATCTCCCAATCATCATACTGTTGGGTTGACACGCTCAAACTTGTGAAGCCAGGTGGAGTCGATGTCATGTACCTACAAACCTGTATCCAAGGCATCAATATCACATGTATATAAAATCATCATAAAACACACCATGAAGAGGAAATCACAGAATCGCAGGGCGCTCGCAAATGAGTGATGCAATTCTATCCCCTTCACCAATACATTATCACCAAACTGACACTTCCATCATTAATAAAACTCATAAGCAATAATCATGTCATAATAAACCAACATTATTTTTAATCAAATCATGTCAGGTATAACATCAAGGAAAGTACATCTCATAACACACAAAGTTCGTATTGCTCAATAAGAAATGATAAATTAATAAAGCATCTTAATCTAACATAAGAGAAAAATACAGGGGTGTTATAGTATGAGTCCCAAGTCACTAAATCTAGGCTATACAATCCAAAAAAACCTAAATTATGATTAGATATTTGTTTATGTGAGGATTATCCTCAAAAATATGCATTAATTGAGGCTTATGGATGAAAAATAAAGCATAAAGAATTCCAGTTAATAATGAAAACCTTAGATAAGTTTGAAAGTATGGTATAACACTTTAAAACACCCTAAATAAGGAACAACTAGGTCCATTTAGTTTACAAGGGACATATACCTAATTTGATTGTGTTAAACACACTACAACACTAAATCGAGGCATCATTAAGCTCCATTTAAAAAGGAGGACCCAAGCAAGTGTGAAAATGTCACATATGACATTTTTTGACACTATAATAACACATCCCATTGACACAATGAGATCTCATTGATGAATCCTATAGCCTTGACTAGGTGGTCCCCACTGCCTACATGTCATCTACATCACCATCATACAGTTAGCATTATCCTCGATGTAGTTTGGTTCCATTTTATCAACATTTCGAAGAGACCACCATCTACGTCCCAATGAATTCCAACACTCCCTCCGACAAAGAGAACCAACCTTCCATTATGATTTCAAAGGGACTACCAAGTGACTCCCTTCAACATTGACTTGTCTCTCTAACGAAATAATTCTTGGAGTTCATCGATATTTCAAAGAGACTTCTCATTTAGTCCCACCAACGTTAACTTATCTCCTTGATGAAGCTGTATCACCAATGCAAACTTCAAACATACCGCTCCACCATATTCATCTCCATTGACCATCACAAGATGGTGAGATCTATATTGCACCACTATAAGCCATCTCTCAGATCTTCATAGAGTGACAGGATGACCCACACACACCAACCATTTCATGGACCATTGCAGGGTGGCGATGTGTCCCTACACACCTACATAGGATGATGAAGACCGTCATGGGATTGTAGTAACACAGCTAGCCCATACCCCTCTAAGTTTCACCCTATGGTAGTGTGGTAAAGGCTGAATGTAAAACTTTTGAAGTCTAAGTTCTATGGCAATTGAGTGAGGGTTTTAACAGTGAGCTTGAGACACACATTCTCAACAAGATGTCTATGCTAGTGTGTTTGGTTGCATTTAATGAAGGTGTTATTGAGTTTTAGGTGGTTATAGAAGTTGTGGTGAATATTCTAATGATGTAAAATATTTTAAGATGTTGTATTGTTATTGTGGAATATTTTTTTTGTAGTCCATAAGTTGTTTCCAAACCTTGAGAGGTGTGTTCAGAATCACTTATTAGTGTTAGTGGATGTTTGCTCGACTTGCAATGCTAGTGCTAATTATGAAGGATAATTATTGTTTGAGGAAGTGTTGAGAAGCATTTTGGTGTATATTTGGGTCCCAAATAAGTAGTGGTGTGGTTTGGCTTCACTTATTTATATTGTGGAAGTTATTTTGTGATGACCTATTTGGTGTTGCATAGTTGACGTGCATACATTTCCTTAAGGCGAACCTAATTGAGATTGTTTTAGGTCATAGATGGTATAAATGAAAGAATAATTGTTGTGTAGATTATGTGTAGAGTGTGATATGTGAAATATAAAAAATTGATCAAGTGTGATGATCTAAGTGTGAGCCATAAAACCTATGACTTCCTAATGAAGTGAGCAGAAGGTGTCTATATTTCAGTCTATTTGATAAGTTGTTTGTTCTTTAGTGGAACTATACCTTTGACATATGAGACATGCATTGTTAGTAGTTCAAATTATTAGTGAGTCGCCCCTTCTTATATTTTTCTTTCTTCTATATAGTTAGTCCTTTGGTAGTGAGCCACCAGTAGTGAGCCTCTTTTTATCTTTCTGGGTAGTGAGACTTGCTATATTCAGTGGTTTTTCCCTTCTTGATTTTTCTATGTAAATCTAGTGTTCTTATGTGTTTGGTTGTGTTTTGATTATTGTTTCATATGTTTACATTATACTAATACATGATAATGGTTTAATGGTTGTTAAGGTTTTAAGGGATAATGTCAATCTTAATGTTAATGAGTTTGTTTGATATTTTAAGGTTTACAACTGATTCAACCCCATCTTACTTGTCTTGTGCATCTAACAATTGGTATCGGAGCTATGGCTCCTAGAAAGAATATTAACCTCTTGAGGTAGATCTAGATAGTGCACAAGAAAGCTTTCAAAGATCCTTTATTTGATGGAACACATTTTACGTACTTGAAAGGTAAGATAGAGTCCTTTATAGTTTCTCTTTGATTTGGAGTTTGGTAGTCTATTGAAAAAGGTTATACTATGCCTACAAATGGCCTGAAAAGTGATGATGAGATCAAGGATTATGAAAACAATGGAAAAGAAAAGAATGCAATCCTAAATGGTCTTTTTGATTCTAAAATTGGAATGGTGATAAGTCAAAAGTCATTTAAAGAGATTTGGACAAAGTTGGAAGGTATCTATGAAGGAGATGCCAAGATCAAACAAGTGAAGATGCAGAACTACAAAGAAAATATTAATGCCTACATTCTTAGATTTTATGAACTTGTCAATACCATCAATGGTATTAGTATTAAATACTTTGTCTAAAGATTATAGTTCTAAAGTTTCTACTACTGAGGAAGATCAAATTTTGGATAATTATTCTAGAGATCAAATGGTTGGTGTTGTAACTTCTTTTGAAATGAGAGAGGTTGGTCAAGATGCTACAAAAAAAAGAACTTATTTTAAAGCCCTCAAAGTGGAAAAGGATGATGGATCAGATCTAGATGATCTTGAATAAGTTTAAGTATCATTTGTATTTCAAATTTGAAGGAGAACAAATATTAATTGTGGTAGTATATGTCAAGATGACATAATATTCAAAGGAAATGAAGGAATGTCTAAAAGGTTTGTAGAGAAAATGTAGAAATAATTTGAAATGTCAATGTGTGGGGAGATGAATTTCTTTCTTGGTTTGTAGATCAATCAATCAAAGAAAAGTATATTCATATCACAATCTAGGTATGTTAAGGAAATTTGGAAGAAGTTTGGAATGGATGACTCTAAACTGGTATGTACTCCTATGGTTATTGGTTGTAAGTGGAGTAAGAACAATGAATCTCCTAAGATAGATTAGAGAAAGTATAGATCAATGATTGGTGGACTATTATACCTTACTACTACTAGACCAGATATCATGCATTTAGTTTTTCTTGTGGCTATATTTCAAGAAGATCCCAAAGAATCTCATGTTGTAGCAATGGAGAAGATATTTGGATATTTGAAGAATTGTTGACTTCTCATTGAGTGCATATGTATATGTAGATTGGGTTGGATGTGAAAATTATAGGAAAAGTACAAGTGGTGGTGCTTTCTTTGTTGGAACTAGGTTGGTTTTGTGAATAAGTAAGAATCAGGATTTAGTATCACTATCTACTACAAAAGTAGAATATATTGTAGCAACATCATGCTATACATAAGTGTTGTGGATAAAGAAAATATTTCAAAGGATATCAGAGTTTCATATGTTGACCCTATTTCTATCATGTGCTACAATAAAAGTGCAATCAATATTTCGAAGAATCTAGTAATGCATTCAACAACAAAACATATCTTAATCTGGTATCACTTCTTGATAGAGAAAGTTGTGGAGAATGAGGTGAAGTTGGAGTATGTGCCTACTAAGGATTATGTTGTTGATATTTTCGCAAGGATATACTTTTGAGTATCTATAGGAGAATTTAGGGGTTATTGTCCCTCCTTCTTTCAACTAGATACATAAGTGTGTGCATCTATTTGGGAAGAATTTCAAGATATATTTCGTGGTCCTAGACTCTTGATAAAGACTACCTATCAGGGGGAGTAATTATTAGTGGTTTATGTATGGTGTTGTCCTTTGAAGCTTTATCAAAGGAAGCAAGTGCAAAAGATGCAAAATAGTGGAAAGAGATATATGTTGTTGCTCTTTGAATATTATCGAAGGGGGAGAGAAAAATAGTTCAATATAGAAAAAAAAAAAGTGCATAGGAGAGAAAATTATGATCTAGACCTTTTTCATTGATTTCAAAGGGGGATAGAGTTAAAGTGGTTGAAAAACCATCAAGGGAGAAAGAAAAAATTGGAAAGAGTTGGCATAGAAGTGAATATTGTCTGAAGAACTTAGGGAAGAGAGTATGAAAAAATTAGTATAAAATAAGAATTTTTTAGTGTTGTAAGAGAATAAGTCTATGAAGAGAGAGGATGAAGATTAAAGTGTTGTCCTAGTTAGGGGAGTATTTCATATTGCAATATTGTTTTTGGTTGATTTTTTTGTTGATGGTTTTTTAGAAAGTAGGTGTTGCCATCAATGACAAAGGGTGCGATTATTGGAAGCTTGATTTGTTTGTGAGTTTCCCAAGTGTTGCCAATGATGTTAATATCTTGTATAAATAGATCATTAAAATAATACCAGTATTGATGATTTACTTAGAATTGTTGGTATTGATTTCAACACATGTTGGTGTTGTCATTGATGCCCTACTTTAGTATAGTTGTAGAGATTGTTGGCTTGACTTGTGTTTGATGAGATTGTTATAGTTGGAAAGAGTTGAATTTTTTTGATGTTATATATGTGTTGCAAATATTTTTGTAATGTTCTTGATAAATTTAGTTCACTTGGTTTCAAAGTGCTTTTCATAAAATTTACATAAAAGAGAGTTTAGTGTGACAGCATGATGTTCAGTGTTTTTCTCCACATATCTTCATGATTAAAAATATTCTCATGTGATTTTGGATGTGATGATCAGAGGTTTCCATAGGTTTCATATCAAGAGTTTTAGGTTCTAGATCATATTGCAGTGGCATATTTGTTTGATAGTATGTCATTTGGGTGAAACAAGGTGTCTAGGAGAAATGAGATTCCTCTGCATCTTTCCGCAATGAGGTTTTTGGAGTTGCAGATTTGGGAACATTCTCATATAGTTTGTATCTACCTTCCCTTGATGTTTCAAGTGTTGAGTTATTCCACAAAGTTGTCTGGTGTGTTGGATTTTTGTGTTAGTGTGTCTAGTTTTACAAAATGAAGGTGCTCTTGGGTTTTAGGTGGTTGCAGTAGTTGTGTTGAATATTATCGTGATGTGGAATATTTTGAGATGTTGTATGGATATTTTGAAATGGTTTTTATGTGCTTTGTGAGATGTTTCTAAACCTTGAGAGGTATTTTTGGAGTTTCATGTTAGTATTAGTGTAGATTTAGCTAACTTGGCATGCTAGCGCTAATTGTGAAGGATAATTATTGTTTGAGGAAGTTCTGAGAAGAGTTTTGGTGCATATTTGGGTTCTAATTAAGTAGTGGCATGGTTTGGCTTCACTTATTTATATTATGGAAGTGTTTGGTGTTAACCTATTTTGTGTTGCATGGTTGAGGTGGATACGTTTCCTTAAGGTTGACCTAATTGAGATTGTTTTAGGTCACATAAAGTATAAATGCAAGGAGAATTATTGTGTGGATTAATTGCAAAGTGTGAGAGCTGAAATATGTGAATGTGATCAAGTGTGATGATCTAAGTGTGATCCTTCAAGCCTATTGCTTCCTAATGTAGTGAGTAGAAGGTGTCTACATTTTAGCTTGTTTGATGAGTTTCTTGCCTTCAATGGAACTATACCTTCAACATACGAGAGATGCATTATTACCATTTCAAACTAAAAATAAGCCATCCATTCTTCTCTTCTTCTTTCTTCTAGAGAGCGAGTCCTTTGGCAATAAGCCACCGATAGTGAGCCTTCCTTTATCTTTCTAGGTATTGATCCCTTGAGCCCTTGGCAGTGAGGCTTATTATATTTGTACTACAGAAAATTTTACACTCTTGGAGATGGTACAATTTTAAAATTTATTTGGGAATGACTAACATTAAAATGAACCTAATATCACCTTGATCTAGTGTTTTAATGTATTTTACACATTCACATTAGATTTAGCACCCTTTTAATTTAAATGAACCTAATTGTGCCTTATTTATGATGTTGTAAAGTGTATATTTACACTTTCACACTAATATAGGGATTTATTAATAAATTAGGCTTCTTTATGCCTTATTTGGCCTTATTTTTCATCCACAACCCTTAATTAATGTATCTTTTTGAGATTAATCCTAACACTTCCCAACATCTAATCATAATTCATGTGTTTTTGGATTGTATGACCCAGATTTAGTGATTTGGGACTCATATGCTACCTTGGGCATATGAGTCCTAGGTAAGTTTCATGGCCCAAATCTTGATTTCACATTAATCTAAGCCTTTCCTAAACAATGTGTCCCAAAGATTAGCCTAATTGGACTCATACGCCACTTCTGGTGTATGATTCCTATGTGTCTTAAACCTAAATTAAATTGAAATTCTTGTTGAGTTTTTATTCTCCTAGATCTAATATCAGCTTGTAGTGTTGTAATTTCAAGAAATTTGGAATAAACAACTAAAAGTACAAGGTTATTTCACTCATTTTCACCTCAGACTTTCAAAAGAGCATCCCTAATAGCAAGTTTATGATTACAGGACTTCACAAGATCGTCAAGAGAGTTTACGAGATCATTTCTAAATAATTCAAGGGTAGATTTCTTCATAATTTGTGGAAAAAATTCAAGATCCATTATCATGTCAAGGTCATCAAGCATAGAGCATGTTGTTGAGCTAGTGTTGTGATGTAGCATCCCAGATCAAAGTTAGGCATTGCTACATATCCCATTCAAGATCAATATCTACAGTCTTCATGGCCACTTCATGTTATATTTCATATCTACATTTCAATACATCCTTTAAGGTATACATGTTCACATTTCATATTCCATTTTTCATTATTTCATCACAAAGTTAATTACCTAAATGGGGTTTGACCAAGCGAAACCTCTATTCCCTAACAATCAACAAGTTTCTCTCCCTCTTTGTGTGATTGCCGATTTGTAGGTTGAATAAAAAATGGATTTGAAGCCCTCAAAAGTGACAAAATGACAAGTTGAAAATTTGTCAAAGTTCTCATAAAAAGTTGTCAAGACTCATGGAAACTTAGATCTAGAGAAAGATAACCAAATTATTTACATGAAATCAGTGGGAAAGTTCTTATTTGATATATCTTGAGAGGCTCACAAAATTTCAATTTAGAATTCTTCTCTTGGGACACTTTGCGACAAAACGAGACACTTCACAACAAAATGAGACTAGTATGCCACTTGTAGCATATGAGTCCCAATATGCCTATTTTCAGACACTTTTTGTAGATCCTGATTCAATAGTTCTAGATTCCAATTTTGGCATAGAAACCCTATTCTGGGACTAAATCAACTAGATTGGTGTATGAATCCCAGTAGGCTTCAAAAAAATTAATTTAAGGGTTCTAGAGCTCATTTTGACCATATCGTTCTTCTAGGTGCACCTCTGTACTTTCTCAAATTTTCATTATGTATTTCAGTTTCATTTCGTAGTTCATCTAGTTAGTTTTTTCACATTGCATTCATTTCTTGTATTTCCAAGCCCTATATTGGTGGTTAACCCTCTTATTGCCTCTAATCACACTCTAGGAAAATCTTCAACACATTTCTTCCCCTTATTCTATCCTTGGGTTGTGATCTCTAGGGTTTCCTTGAATGATATTTGGAGAAAAGTGTTGATCTATCTCCCTAACATAGAGCAATATTTTTTGACAAATCATTTTAGTGAACCTAGCCTTTAGAAAACCTCACTTTTTATTTGGAGTTCATCATAATCCTATATCGAGCTTTCATTTTCTTTTCATTAGGTTTTACATTAGTTAATTAGCATCTAGGGTTTCCAAATCTTGCATTAGTGAAAAGTGCATATATGTTGCATTTTTGCATCTTAGATTATTAAATTTCACTAAAATTCTCCAATTGCAAAAAATCCAGACATCATACAAGTTATAAACCTTAGAAACAACTTAGAATTTTTTGAAATTGGTTAAAAACCCTAATCTGGGACTCATACGCCCCTCTAGGTGATTTAGTCCTAGTACAAGTTGTTTTTCCTACTTTTTGGGAATTCAGTGTGGTGTATTTTTGAACATTTGAACCCCTAAAAAAGCCTTACTATGACTGATATGCCCTTCTGAGTGAATTATCCCTAGATCAAATTTGAAATTTCCTTTTACAACATTAAAAACATCATTTTAGCGCTTTTATTTGTTGCCATTAGTTATTTGTTTCAATTGGTTGAGTTTTTGTTACATGCATTTCATTAGATCTAGCTTAAATTGGTTAATTTCATGCATTGATTAATTTAAAATTTACATTTACAAAAAAATACATTTTTAGATTGTTGGATAGTGTAATCAGAAAATTACCTTGTCTCAAATATGAAAAATTGCATTGAAACATTTCATTTTGGGTCTTTACATTGCATTTTAAGACTCTTTCCATTTTGAGTTTTCATAGATTAGTTTTTACAAATGTTCGTATATTTCTTTTCCAAGTTTACAAAGAAAATTTAGTCAATAAGCATGTTAGTCATTCATTCAATACATTTCCTAGTTATGAAAGACTCTTAGTGCAAGAAAATTAAAACGTTGATGCTTTCTTTAAATCTACACTAGCTCCTATATTTCCTATTTGTGGGAATCATGAGATAGAAGAGGATAAAAGCATAGATAATCATCAAGATCATAGTTGTCCTTCTCCTGATACCTCTCCTATTAGTGACGAAGGTATCTTGGTGAAAGAAGATGATATCATTGAGAATAATGAAAGTCTTGCTTCTCCTTCTCCTCCTACCCTTGGGAAGATATTATAAAAACATAATATGACATCATTTCCACTACTTTACTTAGTTTACATTCCTCTCCAAACACCTCCCCTACTTGTGAGACTTCTTTAGTGAAAAAAGATACAATCATGAATGACCATGAAAATTACATTTGTGAGGAGGAAATGTTGGTGTTATGAAATCTAATGATTGATAGCTATTAAAATCCTACCTTTCCCACTTGGGAATACATTATAGGAAATAGGGATATATTTATAGATAACCATGATAATCACATTGGTTCTTCTCCTAATATGCTTCCTAGTCATGAAGAATATAGTTCAATATTAGAAGATACACTTGAAAGCCATGAAAATATTGTTTCAACCCTTCCTAATGCTCCTACCATTTGGAGAAATCTATTTGAATAGAAATATCCAATCATTGACAAGCATGATTCTCCTTCTCTCAATATCTCCCCTTATTTGTGATGAAGCTACTTTACAAAATCTAACCAAGAAATGTGATGAACATCTTAAAAGATCTCCTACTAGAGTAGAAGTTATGGCACAATGGAATGAGACATTAGAAAACAATGATAAAATCATGAACAATCATAACAATCAAACTGGACCTTCTCCTAATATCTCTACTATTGGTAAAGAAGACACTTTGATGTTAGAAGATCAAAGAAATAAGAATAATGAGAATCTTAGTTGCCTCTCTTCCCCTAGGGAAAACATTATTGGTAAACAAGGAAATCTAACCGTTGATAACTCCCTTACTTGCAATGAAGTCATTTTAGAAGAACCAAACATTGAATGTCATGAACATATAGTTTGTAGTTCACCTAAAAAATATCCCTTTAGGTGGTGGAGCTCCCAAAAAATTTCAATATCTGAGTAACATGTGGGTCTTGTCAAGTTTTTGGAGCCATTTTCCCCAAATATAAGGAAGGGTTTTGGCTTAAAAGAACCTTCATTTCATTGAATTTCATCATAAACCCTAACACTTTTAATTTTGTGTTGACTTGTTAATGTCGGTTATTGGTTGTTTAAGTCATCACTTGAACCTTCAAATGCATGTTGTCATCGTCCTCTTTTTTTTAGAGTGTTAGACACCCCTCGTGTTGCCCACTACAAATATTTCCTAAAGACTAGCCAAAATATTTTTCACAAGACTTATGTTTAAATCATGCCTTGAGGGTCTAATTGTCATCGGCCTAGTCATGGCCTTACTTTTAGTACTAACTTTATCACATGTGAGTTAAAGATCTGGTTTGGGTCATTCCTTACTAGCTCACTAATTTTAAATGTTGGCTTGTTATTTGGTGTGACGTCCGTGAGATAATGATGTGTGTCCTTCTATGGATGTGGGACTCGGTCTCCACTATTGAGCTTATGAACTATCATTTCTAAATTGATAGTAATGATCATGTTTCAGGATCAATCTCAGTCGTTCCCCACTGTCTCTTAAGGAAAAGGTGAGAACTTATTAAGAGCCACAAGGTAAGAGAGCTCACGAGACGTGGATTGAGCCACTAGTGTGGGTATTGGGTCACACCCACATATCAGGGATATGGCTTCTGACTTGGATGAACTCTATTAGCCAAAAATGAATGAGTGATGATTTAAATATAATCAACTCAACGGGAGTTGTTTTATCTACCACCTCATCAATGGATTGAAGGTTAACATGCAAAACCAAAAACATGCATACAATGGTCATTTTTTCTCTACGAAGAGCAAACATTAATGGCGTATACTCTCTAGGAGTGTTCAAGTTGATCTTCATGTGTCTGAATAATTAATTGTACATAATCATGATGAGTGATATACAAATTTCCATGCACCTAGGAAGCTAATAGTGATGAAGTGGACGTCAACGAATGATCAATTGTTCACATGTGTGTTTTCGTTGAAAATTCTTGGTTGAAATCACCAAATTTCTCAATAAATGCAGATTTAGGGTTGTCATATTTTCCATTCCAATCAAGAGTCTAAATATTTTGTGTTTGTATAGTGAGTGGTGATTTTTCTAGTGTGAGTTTGCGAAATTGAATATCAGAGTAAGATGATTAGGTCAATTGCTTCATTTTCATTGGTGTGAAGATATCTGAGGTTTAATGTGCAAGAATCTCATGGCAATGTTCTAGTGCACAAAAAAGTCACTCCTAAGGATGCTTCAATTATGAAGGGAGAAGGAAAAGAGGACACCCATTGCAAGAAGCCCATATCAATTGCTACCAAAAGAAGCCACATGTTGAAAGGTCAAGCTATGACTACAAGGGTGATGGAGGTAAAGCTAAAAGAAACTAAAATATTTGTGAGGGGAATACAAAGAAAGATTAGGTACGACTAAGATTCATATGGATTCTATAATTCCCCCATTACTATCACTGATAGCCCATCTAATAGTGAGACCAAAATAGGCAAGGACAAAGATGAAGGAATGGTGGTTTCTCCTCTGGTTGTTGCAAAGATGCAAAGTGGGCATGTGTATTGTGGCTCTAGTTTTGGGTGATGGAAGTGGCATTTGGGTCATAAATTTTGTTGTGATAATGATATTGTTGTTATTTTGGCTCAATGTGGACATGGAATGCAAGTTTTTATTGGCGATTGAGGTCATTTTTGGTGGGATTGGAAATTATTTCTAGTGGTTTTTACGATGCTAGTTTCCCTTGCTTGGTAAATGGTTACAAATCACCATTAGGGAACTACTGAAATGAAATTCATATTTGTTCTAAAATGATTTTTTTTTTAAATGTAACTATAATGAGCCTAATGCTTGTTGCTCCATTTTTCTGTAAAAGGGATTTAAAGGCTTATTATAGTGGTCAAAATTTTGAGTCTAGAATGGTTTGGGTAGATTTTAAGTGCAAAACACAAGTATGATGTAGAAGGCTTGATGAATATGTTGGCCATTTATCTCGGGTTTGGGTCATCTATGTAATAGTCTTAAATAGTTCTATATGAATTATTGATATCAAAACAAATATAAATTCTAAAGAATGTTCTCTCCTTTGTACAATTTTTGTAGATTATGAATGAAAATATCAAGGATCTTTTATTTTATTTTCAATGGTTTAATTCTATGTATCACCATGTTTTGTGCTTTAGCTCAAAGAGTTAATTAAATTCTTGAGGAAAATCATAGGTATATAAGAATCTTCATGGGATTTGGCAAGAAGTGATGTTTTGGATACTATGAGTTTTTGTAGTGCAAGGCATTATCAAGATAGTCCATCTATTGCAGAGCTAAATAATTTGTATATTATTGGTATTCCATACTTGACTCCATTTACCCAATTGATGAGATAATTACTTGTTTGTCAAGAATTCTTGCATTGAGTGAATTTTTGGTAAGCCGAGCCATAGGCTCAAAATAAGAATAATACTTATTAAAATCTTGTCAATTCTGAGATGTAAGTTTGAAATACACCCTTATTCCTAGTAAATGGATAGTTATTTACTTAATGATCAACCAAATCCTTAGTGAATTTTGTTCATTTTCCAATAGTAGGAACCCATCTATTTTAAGTTTTCTCCATTAAAAAAATTAGAATGAACACAATAGGGAAATACCCTCTTAGGTCCCACAGAGCCCGAAGTGTTGGAGTAAATACCTCAAAATTCTTTACTCATTGTGTTGGCCACTATCCTAGGGATTTATTGAATATAAGGAATCACTCCCCATTAGAGAATTATAGGGTTCAGCTAGAAAAAACACCAACAAAATTGGTGACTCAACTAGGGAGAATTTTGAGAAATTTATAAAAGAAAGAATCCTAGTTGCAGACTATAGCATCACAGATTCAAATGGTGTGATAAATCTAAACAACTTGTTCAGATATCGAATAATTCTTAAACCTAGTGAAACAATTAGTTGCAAAAAATTTCAAAGGATCTTAAGATGACTCTGTTGTTGGAGCAAACCCAAAACGAGATTTATTTGGAAGAAAATTCATCTTATTTAAAGTTTAATCCTCCATGAAGAGAGGTGGTGACTCTAACTCAAAGAACCTAATAAAAAATATAACAAAGCTTTAGATCTACAAGTTTCAAATTTGAAGCTGAATGGATGCTCTAAAATTCTAGGTATTTTCATGAACTTGAAGAAAACAATGTCACATTTGTAGGTAATTTGTGCGAATTTTCAAGATATATGATATAAATAGTTCCCAATTTTGTGAAATAGCATTGATATAGGGAAAGGAGTGGTAATATTTTTATGATTCTAAAGTGAAGTTGAAAAGGATGTAAATTTTTGTCATATTCATGAACTTCACTTGTTGAAAGAGGTTATTCATAGTAGAGATAAAAGGTTTTCATTGTAAGGATTTAGGATCATAATTACGAAAGGAGTTTTTGCTGCCTTATGTAATGTTAAGATAGTCTTAACAAATATTTTAAGGGAGTAGTAGAATGTATTGTCAAAATGCACACTCTGATGTGGGCATTGATACAACCATGCATAATGAACCATCCTTGTCACAACAAGGAAATTTTAGTACCAAATGGTATAGGGCTATTAATTTTGGTAATATTTATGGTTACCCAAACATGGTACCACCTAATATTAGAGATAAAATACTAAGGTTCAATGGTGAAAGGTCCAAATTAGCAAGCAAACATTTGCAAGAATTTGTTGATATGATGGGAGATTATTAAATAAACTTTGAAGATGTGGTCATGAAGTTGTTTGTTCAGACCTTAAAAAGAGATGTGAGAGATTGGTTTTATTTTCTACCAACATCTTCTTTACACTCTTGGGGTGAGTTTAAAATGGCCTTCATGGGTCAGTTTGGTGAGGGAGCGAATCCTAGTTTGGCAAGGAAAAATTTCATGGAGATTAGTAGGAATGAAGAGGAATTGATTCCTTGTTTCAATCTTAGATTTTCTAGGGCCATAAGGGACATTCCTAAAAATATGAGACCAAATGATGTTGAATGTTTTGATGTGTACCTTGGAATATTTGATAGGAAGATGAGCTACTTGTGAGGGACAAAGAGCCTACTACACTGCAATAATCTTATCAAGCTACCATGAATATTGAAAACAATTTGAAATAATCAATCATGGACATTTGGCTACTAGTATGAATGGCTCCAACAAGTTTTAAACCAGTGAGCCAAAAGGGGTAGGTAGCAAGAATTGTTGTCAAGAAAAAGATCCTTCAAATGCTTTACCTATTCCATCTTGACAATATGCAGATCTTGGACATATCCCAACCATACATCAACAAGATTTGGGAAAGATTGATTCAATGTTCCTTGTTAGGAAGTTGTACGAAGTGAAAAGATATGCAAGAGAATCACCATATGACCTAGTCTCAAGATTTCTAGAAATACTAATAGAGATACCTACAAGTTTTAGAAATAATGATTTAATATGCATTGATTTGTTTTGCGAGGTTTACAAGCTAGGGTTGAATAAATTACCGGAGGATTTGAAACCTCATGGTCTTGATCAGGTAGTGGATTGGATAACGACTGTAGAAGAGATCAAGTATAGCCACATACAACATGTTGTTTCTCAAAATTTCAACAATGACTACCATGCTGGGGAATATCAAAACACAGAGCATTCAAGTGAAGACAATGTATCTGAATGTGAACAATTGATTTATCATTGTTGTCAGTTCACAAATAACATAGATGTCATTTTTGGTAGCAGTAATGAGAATGAAGATATCCAATATGAGGATAGGTTAATCATGAATTATTTGCACCCTTGGAATGTCCTTAGAATTGAAGAAATACAAGGAGGGAAAGAGGTAGTTTCAAATCATGATGTAGTCAATGATGGTGATGCATATGTACTCAATGTTATGCCACAAGTCAGAGACCAAGGTGATGAGGTTGACCTTGGTTGGTCTTGTATTGATTATAATTCTTCTTATGAAATAGAGGTAGAATCTCTTGCTCCAAGTAGATGATATTTTTATAGCCTCCAAAGGATATGTCTGCTTGTGAGTGAATAATTTTCTTCATGTGAAGAGTTTTTACAATGTTGGTCAATAATCTTGAGTGAAAATGATGTAGATGATGTTGAGAATTCTTCTCTTTGTTCTTCAGGTGATTATAATTATTTCAAGTACATTTATGATTCTAGGAATGGGAATCCTCATACTGAGAAGGAAAGGGTATGTGATACAACAATGAACGTCTGGAAGAATCCCTTATGTGATGAATCTTCACTATTAGATGAGATGATAAATTATGATTCTTAATAGTGTAGGAATAATCCACTCTTTCTTGAGGATCTTGATGAATCCTTGGTGAATAACACCAATGAATATACTCAACCTGATACATGTCAAGCAAGAAGGAATGGAATCTAGGTTGAAATTAAGGTTTATGATTCCATCCTTGAAGATGGTAACCTTGGATCAACATATCCTTATTCACATGAAGGATGTACTAGTACAAGTGTCAGTAAGGTCACTTGCCCACAAATGAATGGGAAAAATACATCTAATGATAACTAAGAATGTGATTAAGGTATGCTATCAATTGTACCTGGTAGTGATTTATATGGTGGAAAGTTTGAAACTGAGAGTGTCATTCCTCATGACAATGGTCCTGAATGTAGTACTACTACCGATGAAAGTGTCAAAGGTAAGGTAGTGATTATCCAGTGTGATGAGATTAAATTTGATGAGTGTACTCATGTCCATTTGGTTCAAGATAATTGTTGTGAGGTGGTTGTTGAATTTTTAACCACATGTATAAAGGAAAATGATGGGTACCCTAGTGAAGGAAGAGTTTTAATCTTCAATGAGAAATTTGTGCATCCAGATGATTGCATTGATCTTGGATTGATTCTATTACATGTTGAAAAGGAAAAACAATTTGATGAATTTTCAAATCATATTGACATTGCATGATTTTTTGAATGGAATAAAGAACTACTTGATGATGTAAGTAGTGGTGGATGTGTTATTGATCAACATGACATTGGATTTAGGTGTTTCTTTGTTGATGCCCTATACCTTTTTGATCTGATTATGAAAATGTTCTCATAAAATGGGTAGAGAACTAGTGTGGAAGATAATGTGAGTGCTAATTTGTTTAGACTAGGATACTTGGATCCTTTTCTTTGTCTTGATTTTCATTGCAGGAAAACTCTTGAATCTGAATTTTTCTATTTTGATATACTTGAGGACTACTCACAATGTTTTTACCAAAATGTTTCTAGAGGCTCTCAGCTTGAAATGAGATTTGAATATGAGGACAAAAATGATGATAAGGATGATAAAATGGAATATGGATATTTCATTTTTCCAATGCAACCAAATAAGAGTACATCAGAGTTGAGCTATGGACAAGATAGTTTTAGAAAAATGGTTGACCATGTTATTTATGATGGATTCGATTATGTAGAGACACCTGGTATAAGTGTTGATCCATTGCAATCTATGCAGGATAAGGTATTTGATAGAGGAAAGAAGTGCTTCTAAGTTTTGGGGGCCATTTCGCTTCCAATTCAGAGAATGAAGCCTAAGAAACTAAGGGAGACTTCTTGGATTAGAAATAAAAGCTACATTCTATACCTTGGTAATCAATGTATATGGTTTGTTGTTATTGTTCCTAGTTTCTTGTACACTTCTACTGGTCTGCTTCTATCGAAGATTCTGGATTCTCACTATACCCACTAGGGGTATACATCCTCAAGAATGAGCCATTGGTGGAGCTCCTAGAAGTTTGCAATTTTTGAGTAACACCTAGGTTTGGTCAAGTTTTTGGAGCCCTTGTCCCCAAAAATAAGGAAGTGTTTTGGCTTAGCGAACCTTCATTTCATTGCTTTTAATAATAAACCCTCACTCTCTTAATTTTTACTTGACTTGTCATTGTCGATTATCAGTCATTTGAGTCATCGCTTGAGCCTTCAAATGTGTGATTTCACCTTCCCCTTTTATTTAGAGTGTTAGTCACCCCTCGTGTTTCCCATTGAAAATATTTCCCAAGGATGAGCCAAAATATTTTTTAAAATACTTATGTTTAAGTCATTCCCTAAGGGTCTAATTGTTGTTGGCCTAGTCATGGACCCACTTTTAGTACTAAATTTATCACATGTCTAGCTTGTGAGATCATCCAAGTTCAAGATCTAATCGAGGTCATTCCTCGTTGGCTCAGTGGTTTCAAATGTTGAAATTTTATTTGGTGTGAGGTCCATGAGATGATGATGTGTGTTCTTATATGGGTGTGGGGCCCAATCTCCACTATTGAGCCTACAACCTAATATTTCTAAATTCACAATGATGTTTGTGCATTAGGATCAATCTCAACCATTCCCCAATTGCTCGCAAGGAAAAGGTGAACTCTTATTAAGAATCTTGAGGTTAGTTAGCTCTTGATATGTGGATTGATTCCAATGTGGGAAGTGGGTTAGACCTACATATGAGGGATGTGGCTTCTTACCTGGATGAACACTATTAGCCAAAAATTAATGTGTGATGATTCAAATATAGTCAACTCAATGGGAATTGTTTGATCTACCTCCTCATCAATGGATTCATGGTTTACATTCAAAACCAAAAACATATATACAATGGTCATTTTTTCTCTATGAAGAGCCAAGAATTAATGGGATATACTCTCGAGGAGTGTTCAAGTTGATCTCCATGTGTGTGAAGAATTAATTTTCCATAATCATGAAGAAAGATATATGAATTTCATACACCTAGGGTGCTAATGGTAATGAAGTGGATGCCAATGAATGATTAGTTATTCACACATGTGTTTTCATTGAACATTGATGGTTGACATCACCAAATTATTTAACAAATGCGGATTGAGGGTTTTCATCTTTGTCATTGCAACCAGGAGTCTAAATTTTTTGTGTTTGTGTAGTTTGTGGTGAATTTTCTAGTGTGAGTTTGAAAAATTGCATATTTGAGTAAGATGAGTAGGGTGACTGCTTCCTTTCCATTGGTGTGAAGATCTCAGAGGTTTAATGTGTAGGAATCTCATGGTGGTGTTCCAATGCATGAATAGAGCACTCCTAAGGATGCTTCAATTCTGAAGGGAGAGGGAAAAGAGGAAACCCTTGGCATGAAGCCCATATTAGTTGCTACTAGAAGTGACCACATGTTGAAAGGCTAAGCTACAACTATAGGGATAACAACTAGGTAAAGGGAAAAGAATCTATGAGATTTGTGATGGAATATGAAGAAATATTAGGTATGACCAAGATTCGTATGGATGGCATAATTCCTCCATTTCTATCACTGATAGCCCATTTGATAGTGAGACCAAAATGGACTTAGGGTACCAACAATACCTCATGATTTTGAACCAATTGGCTCCCCTAGGGGAGGAGGTGCTTGCAGTGTCTCCAATTTCTGTAAAGACTCTGAGCGGCCATGATTATTCCATGGAAGGAAAGGACAAAGATGAAGAAGGATTTTTGGTTTCTCCTTCGGTTGTTTCAAAGATGCAAAGTGAGCGCATGTATCGTGGCTCTAGTGTTGGTTCTTTTTCTAGTTCTGGGTGATGGAAGTGGAGTTTGGGTCATAAATTTTGTTGCAATAATGATATTGTTGTGATTCTAGCTTGATGTGGATGTGGAATGCTAGTTTTTCTTGGTAGTTGAGGTCATTTTTAGTGGGATTGGAAAGCCTTTCTTGTGGTTTTTACGATGCTAGTTTTCCCTACTTAGTAAATGATTACAAATCACCATCAGGGAATTTCTAAAATGAAATTCAAATTTGTTCTGAAATGAACATTTTTGAAATGTAACTTTAATGAGCCTAATTCTTGTTGCTCCCTTACTCTATAAAAGGGATCTCAAGGCTCATTACAGTGGTTAGAATTTTGAGTCTAGAATGGTCTGGGTAGATTTTAAGTTCAAAAAATAGATATGATGTATAATACTTGATGAATATGCTAGCCATTCATCTTGGGTTTGGGTCCTTTATGTAATAGTCTTAAATAGTTCTATATGAATTACTAATATCAAAAAAAATATAAATTATAAAGCATGTAATCTCCTTTGTACAATTTTTGTAGATTATGAATGAAAATATTAAGGATATTTTTGTTTATTTGCAATGCTTTAATTGAATGTATAGCTCTATTTTGTGCTTTATCTCAAAGAGTTAATTAAATGCTTGAGGAGAGTCATAGGTACGTAAGAATCTGCATGGGATTCGGTAAGAAGTGATTTTTTGGATACTGTGAGTTCTTATAGGGCAAGGCATTATGAAGATATTTCATCTATTTGAGAGCTAAATAATTTGTATATTACTAGGCATTCTATACTTGACTCCATTTACCCAATTGATGAGGCATTGGCCTATTTTTCAAGAGTTCTTCTATTCAATGAACTGGTGGTAAGCCTAGCCATAGGCTCAAAATAAGAACAGTACTTATTAAAATCTTGTCAATTCTGAGATCTAAGTTTGAAATACACCCTTGTTCTTAGTAAATGGACATTTATTTTCTTTATGATCAACCAAATTCTTAGTTAATTTTATTCATTTGCTAGTAGTAGGAACCCATGTATAAAGAAGTGTTATCCATTTAAACAAATTATAATGAACACAATAGGGAAATACCCTCCCAGGTCCCATAGAGCCTGAAATGTAGGAGTAAAAACCTCAAAATTCTTTATTGGTTGTGTTGGCCACTAGCCTAGGGATTTCTTGAATATAAGGACTAGCTCCCTTTAGAGAATTCGGGGATTTGGCTAGAAAAAACACCAAAAATAGGGAGGATATCATGGTGTAAGAAAATTACAACAATAGTGATGTTACTTCCTTAGATGATGGTGAAAAGATGACACTAGACTCCCCTTCATTAGAAAGACATCAAACCAAAACTATTGAGGTATTGAATTCTTAAGTGTCTATTAAACCCCCCTTGATTAATGGAACTCCTACATACCCTATGGGAAATCTTAAAAATCCTCTAATTCTTTACCCACCGTCACTATGACCACAAACTCAAAACAAGCCTAAACTTATGGTTTACCCACCTAAGAATAATGTTTCACAACACTTGAGTTATAATACCATTTCTCATGCATATTGTATACACCTAAAATTGGTCTAGAGAATTCCTATTAATTAAATATAAATTATTTGATTAATTATCCTAATTTCCTCTACTATTTGAATAAATAGAAATATTTATTTATATAGTTCACATTTAAATTCATCTTAATTAAATAAACAAAATTAAATACTTTGTTCAATTTAATTATCAAATCCCTATTTCATTCTATCACATCCATCTTAAATTAATTAAATAAAAATCAAAATACTTTATTGATTAATTGCCACATTCTTCTATTTAATTTAATAAACAAACTATCCTATAGTTTGTTTTATTAAATTATTTATCCCTATTTTGCTAATTTAAATAAATCAAAATATTTGAATTAAAGCACAAAGAATATTCCATCTATATTCTCTCAAAAATGAATTAGATATCCTATGTCTAAACCATGTCTAAAATATGTCAAAATTAATTGATTGAAACTTCACGGGATGTTTTGGAGACAAATTGGAGACAAATTTGGAATTTGTTCTCTCAATCCTCCTCCATCAATCCTTCCTCTTCTCTTGCCTGGTGTTTTCATGGGTAGAGACAATCACCAAAATTTTTCTCAATCTCCTCCGTATCTCACCATTCAATCCTCCAGATTGAATCCAAGTCTCTCAATGCCTTCCCTATGCATTTCTACAGCCAAGAAATCTATAAATACAACCTCATTGAACCAAGAAAAGGATCCAGATAATCAATTTTATGCACTCTTACTCTACAGGAATTCAAGCACTCAAGCATCAAGCATTCAAGCATCCAATATCCAACAATCAAGTTTCAATATCATGGCTGCAATTATCTGTTTCATGTCAATCCATGCTTAGTTTAATTCATTTATCATCTAGTATTGTCATATTCAATTCCATATCATTTTCTTAGTATTCATCTCATTCTTTCAATTGTCATTTTAACAATCATAGTGCACTCACGATCTGAGAGCCATTTTGATTTAATAAATCTTGAGGATAGAGAACAATATGATGCTTTCAATTGATTATTGCTTTGAATTGATTCAATTTGATTAATCTTTGATATAATGTCTTATTAAAAAGTGTCTTTTGTGCTTATTCACTTATTCATGCTTACAATTTGGCTCCCACCATGGGACATTAACCCCAATTTTATCCAAATTATCAATTTTTCTGGAAAGTGTCACATAGGTTTGCGACATGTTTTCTTTTAGTGCTTCCATGTTGTGTTTTAGCACTTTCATAAAAAAATTAGTGCTTCCATGAATTATTTTAGCGCTTTTGTGTTTTAGTGCTTCTGTGACTTATTTTAGCGCTTTCAGTGTTTTAGCGCTTCCATGACTTCTTTTAGCATTTCTGGGAAATAGCACTTCCGGGCACTGTTTTAGCGGTTTCACAGTTAATCTTAAAATGGTCATATCTTGGTCATATAGAGGTCTTTTTCGAAACTTTGGTGTTTTGAAATGGGGTAGAATTTCATAAGCTATGCAATGGTGTAGGTATTTCTTACTTTTTGTAGAGTTAAAATTTTCAATTTTACATTTAAAGTCAAATCACATTGCAACTTGGTATAAGTTTTAGAGTTTTTATGTTTAATCATTCATCTAACCTTTATATCTTCTTATTTTTTGATCTCATCTTTCATTTTGAGAATTTATTGCAGGTTTTAAGAGGAATATGGAGCATTAAATTAAAAAAAAAAGTGAAAAAAGAGTCATTTGATATCCATTATAATAGTTCTTTCAAACACTCATGGGAAAATAACCCATCATATGTTATTTTTCATGCATGCTTTAGGACCAACTAGCATTACTTTGGGCTTAAAATTAACCATCTACACAAGCTTTTCCAAATTTGGTTAAAAAGAACCAATCCTAGGGTAGTCACTTGGATTAAAATTGATCAATCCTAGGGTAGCCACTTTTTGTTTTCTTAAAGAAAATTTATCAATCCTAGGGTAGTCATCACATTTTTGTAGTATAAAGTTAAAAACAACATCATGATTTTTGTGAAGCAACACCTTCACATAGATTAGAAAATTGACATTTTGGGCTTAAAACAAAACAACTTATATGTTGTGCTTGTGATGATTAGGCTTATGCTCTCCCTTAATTGGGTGATCAAAATGCCAAAATCATCCTTTGATTTCGTACAATTCATGCTTTATTAAATCCTTTAGAAGGCCTACCATAGTGGGAAAAAGTACTCACCCTACGGGAACGACCTAAGTGGGAACAACCAAAGCCAAGTTTTCCAACCCACTATAATCAAAAGCAAGTTGTTGATAAAAGTCCAACTTGATGGAAGTGCGCAAGATGACCATCCCCAAAATCTTTGTTTTAAAGATTGGGAGGTCTCCTGAGGGAGTTTATCATTTGCCTCTCTGAACGGAAACCCTATCTACGAACCATAGTGTAGAATCTTGCCGAGTCAATAACCAAACATTGTCATACTCACAGTGCAAGGGGGAGGGAAGAATATTCCCCCAAGACACTCACCATATAATTTCCAAGAACTATTTTCTCAGAGGATGAGAAATCCAACTCTGAGTACGCATTTGGAAATGACAAAAACATGGGCGCCCTTTAGGGGGTGACACGGCTGTGTGCGTCAACGCAATTTCAAGATGTGGGTTGTTGAGTATAACGATGACCCTTTTGACCTTAAGAGTGAGTCTTCTTGAAGTGTATTCTTTATCAAAAACCAATGGAAATCAAGAAGGATCATGTTTGATTTTTAAACATACACTTGTTGTTTAGACTCTAGAAACAACTGTTTTACAAATGCTTGTTGTGTTTTCAAAACATTAATTCAGATAAGATCATCCTAAAAAACACAAAGAAAACAAAAATCTATTGGAAACCAATGTCAGACAGTTAACGTCAAAATTTGGATTTTTTATCAGAACATAAACTTTCCTAAATCAAATCAGATTTTTAAACTTGCATAAACTGGACTTTACAATTGAATTTTTTCAAATCAAACCAAGATCTACCATCCAAAAGTGTCTCAATCAAACACATTTGATTAGTAAGTTAAGTTTTAGGATCAATCATCCTAAATCAAAGAAATGAAGCCCTATAATCAAACTTATCAACTTAGTCTAATCAATAGAATCTATCATTCTATTTGACTTAAGTTAATATCCTTGACACTTTACCAAACTAAGATCAAAAGTTTATTGGAGACAATAATGTTTGTATGTCCATTTTAACAAGGTCATGAAGACTAAAAATCCAAAAAAATTGAAACTCAAACCACCATGGCCAAAATAGATGAGGATCAATTGAATTCTCTAGCTCATCAAATGAAAAACCTTCAACAACAAATTTGGAATGTGCAAAGGGAAAGAACCACAAAGAGATATTTGCTACCAAAAATTTGTTCTCATTCCTCTGACAAAAATCTTGACATGACACCCTCTCCACCAACAACTACATCATCCAAGTTTGATGTCTTTGGATTTTTATGAAAGATCCATAAGCCCAAATCTAAATCCTCAAACACAAATGATATTGAGAAATCCTATCATGTGATGCATTCATCTCCATCCACAATAAGCCAAAATAAACCTCAAGATTCTTTCATTCAAGCTAACAAATCCATCCAATCATCCTCTTCTATCATATCTTCAATATCCAATGACTCATGTCAATCTCTCAATCCAAATCATTCTAGCCTAGACTCCTCTACACATCAAGATCAAAATATTCTTTCCACTCCATCCAATGATATCAAAATTCCACAAACTCTTCCAATATTTGATCAAGATCCCATTTCTCAATAATCTTATGATGATCCTCTCCTTTCAATTTTTATCCAAAGTAATTCCCTTCCATCTCAAGAGAAAAGTATCCTTCCAAGTTCTTCTTCCACATCATCTCATCAATCCATATCATCTCATGATTCTATTTCATCACAAGAGCATGGTAGTTCTTCCATCCTATCTAATGATGTCTTACCAACTGATGATCAAGACATGCTTTCTACACAATCTCATGATTCCCTTCCTCATCAAGGTCAAGATATGCTTCCATTCAAGGATACCCTTTCATCCCATGAAGATGTTTATTCTTCTCATGATCAAGATATGCCTTTCATACCACCTCATGATACTTTTCCAATTCAAGATCAAAACACCCCATCATCCCCATGTCAAGATCCTATCACACCTATTCAAGCTATCCATGAACCCCACACCTATAAATTGGGATCCTCCACCTTTATCCATTCTGGTTTACTTCCAACACCTATCCTCTCATCCATATCATATCCTCCCCAAAATGGACTCGCATCTTGTTTCACAAACAATACATATCCCATTGGTAAACAAATGTGTCAAAGTATGAATTACAAAGGAAAAGGATTAGGCCTTCATGAACAAGGTATCCTAGAACCCCTTTTTGTTCAAAGAAACCCATATCACCACGCCTTGGTTATACACCTAAGTGTCATAGTTCATCAGACCTACCATCTATCTTAGGTCCTCATCCTAATCCTCCAAACATACCATCTATCCTAGGTCCTCATCCTAGTCCATCAAACCTTCCCTCTATCCTAGGTCCATATCCTATTTCTCAAGAACAACAAAGGCACACATCCTTGATGCCCTTTCAAAATTCTACCCACATTAACTCCTCCATAATACCTCCATATCATTCATCTCAATCCACCTCTCCCATTACTCTTGGAAGAAATTTGGATGCCAAATATCAAAAGCTTCTATATCAAAATCCTGCATGTATCAAAGGATCAACATGTCTCCTCGAAGAGACATGCAAAAATAAAAGAAAAATTGATCCAAAATCAAAAGAAATTTTCAAAAGGCCACAAAGGCCCATCAAAGAAAAAATCTCAAAGACCACAAAGGTCCATAAATCATAAGAAAATTTTAAAATGCCACAAAGGCCCATCAAAGCAAAAAGGAAATTTTCAAAGACCACAAAGGTCCATAAATCAAAAAGAAAAATGTGAAAGGCCGCAAAGGCCCACAAAGAAAAAATCAAAGTCAAAAATCATGTGGATTCCTAACAGTATCATAGAAGCAATAAAATATAAATTGGCATCCAAATTTGCTAATCCAAAAGCTTCCTCCAATTTTCCATCTGATAACCTATCACCTTCAAAATCCATTTTTCCTCCATCACTCCACCACCCTTCAAGGTGTGTGCCAATGTTGATCTTTCCATCCTTTCCATCTATCCATCAACAAGCCTTCCAAACTCCTATCCATTATCCAACATTCATCCCTAATCATTCTCCTTTAATCCAAACCTTTGCATAAGTCCTTAGATTCTTCCATCATATCGTTTATCTACCAACATTTAGGAGTCTAATTCCCATTTCCATGGTTTATTAGAGGGATATTTTGTTGTGAAACTTGATGCTTAAGTCCTTCCTCCATTTCCCTATCATCCATATCCTATCTTCCATATTATTATTGCACTCTACACTTAGGTAAAAGTTTCATCCATCTTATCATTCATGGTCATTATCCTTTCTATGCTCATTCCTTACATTTCCACCTTTGATCTTGACAAGGTTAAGGATCTTCTTGAACATCATATATCTTATCCTATACTCTTTATCCATATCTTCCATACCATATCTTTCATCTTATCCATATTCCATCATTCTTACTAAATATATCCTTTCTTCCTTTCCTTGGTCTTGATGAGGAATAGGAGCAAAATAGTTGGGCCTTGTGTCTTTATCTTATCTATATGATATTGATCATACCATTCATTATTTTTTTCCTCGCTTTCTTCCATTCCATATCTTCTAGCTTATCAAAATCCATGTCATCATGTCCCTTTTCAACCTCGAATCTTATCATAAAAATCATATTTAAACCTAGCTACAAAACATTATCCAATCCTCATATCTTTTTTCAATCAATTATCAACAATCATCAACAATCATCAATCTTATCATCATCATGTCTTATGGAATCGATCATTCTTGGCATCTTAATCAATCATACCATTATCATCTTTTAACAAGAGATATGTTGCTTGTGTGACATGTTTTGTAGTGAAACTTTAATTTTGCTCTATCAATTATCCATGGTTGCATTAACCCTATTGTGGGGCATCTTGTTCCTTTAATCAAGCATATCATCTCATTTTATCTTAAAATATCCTCAAAAATACAAAAAAATCATAAAATTTGAAAAAGGTGCAATAAAATCTCAAGTACATATCATTTCAATGTGGCCATATCTCACCCTAGATTTGGGGAAAAATATTGAAATCATTGGGGGCAATAAAACAATGAGCTTAGCAAAAACACAACAAAAACAATGATCAAAGTGTAAACATCAATCACCATCATAACACTTTGAACATCTATATCATATCAAAATCCAAAAACATGTCTAAAATCAGTCAAAAATCCAAAAACAAATGTGTCAAAATTTAGTCAAAACTCCAGAAACATGTCAAAAATCAGTTAAAAATCCAAAAACAGGTCAAAAATTAGTCAAAAATCCAAAAACATGTCAAAAATTCAGTCAAAAATTTCAAAAATCACAAAAAAAATCACAAAATGAGGATGGATGATCTAATCTGAATAATGATTGAAATACTTTAAGAAAAGGTTGAACATGTTGCATTTTGATCATTGTTATCATTTCTTTGGAGCAACTCAATGACGTATTGGACTAGAGAAGCAAGGAAGGAGAATGATATTTTTATTGTTTGTTGTCTGTAAGTTAATCATATGAATGTATAAATTGTCGGGGGATGTGCTATGCAAATGTATGACCGATGAAATTCAAAATTCACACATTGAAATGATTAATCACTGCCTGTTTACGCAATGAATGATCAGGTCATCTCGGATCAATTATACCTCGATGCTTGTGTTCGCTTGCAATATCAAAAATCATGAAAGTAGTACTCAGGTCATCATTGGTCTAACATATACCATTGACACTTGTACTCACTTTCAACATTTTTAAAGCTCTATGATGATACAATGCACAAAAGTACTGTTAAAATGACAATAGTTTGCATATAGTAGCATGATAAAATTAGACTGCATTCATATTAGTTTTTCATTTGCATTATAGATTTTTCACATCGATTAAAGATATCTATATCAGCCTGCGCTAGATGCAGAATCATGTCCCACATCTTTGGGAAAAACTCTAAAATCCTCCTATAATCAATCAAAAATCAAGCATCCTATCAATCTAATCGGCTCTGGTGAGACTTCGATTAGATCTCCTGAGTGACTATCATTAAACCTTGCCTATCAAGAGGTCAATCAATCAATCTATCATTGATCCTCACTTATCATGAGGTCAATCATCAATCTATCATTGATCCTTGCCTATCATGAGGTCAATTATCAATCTATCATTGATCCTAACCTATCATGAGGTCAATCAATCAATCTATCATTGATCCTCGCCTATCATGAGGTTAATCATCAATCTATCATTGATCCTCACCTATCATGAGGTCAATCAATCAATCAATCATTGAATCTCACCTATCATGAGATCAATAATCTTCTAATCTATCAGGATCAACAATCAATATCAAATCAAAAGCTGACACAATCGAAAATCATCAAACACAAGGAGGTAAGGCAGGGCAATAGTTTATCATCTGCAGGCTATATTTCTTCATCATATCTTCATCATAAAATCATAAAAATATATCAAAATTACAAAAAAATTATCAAATCATTAATTTATCTCCTGAGGGGGCATATTATCATCCATCATTTGAAAATCAAAATTTGGGGCATGTCTAGGGCACACTGAATTTTAAATCATCAATCCTGGTAGTAGCAATAAAATTTTCTTCGAAACAACGCGTAAACACATCACTTTGAAGAGGGGAAAAATGTATACACCTAAAATTGGTTTGGAGAATTCCTATTAATTAAATATAAATTATTTGATTAATTATCCTAATTTCCTCTACTATTTGAATAAACAGAAATATTTATTTATATAGTTCACATTTAAGTTCATCTTAATTAAATAAACAAAATTAAATACTTTGTTCAATTTAATTATCAAATCCCTATTTCATTCTATCACATCCATCTTAAATTAATTAAATAAAGATCAAAACACTTTATTGATTAATTGCCACATTCTTCTGTTTAATTTAATAAACATACTATCATATAGTTCATTTTATTAAATTATTTATCCCTCTTTTGCTAATTTAAATAAATCAAAATATTTGAATTAAAGCACAAATAATATTCCATCTATATTCTCTCAAAAATGAATCAGATATCCTATGTCTAAACCATGTCTAAAATATGTCAACATTAATTTATTGAAACTTCACGGGAAGTTTTGGAGACAAATTGGAGACAAATTTGGAATTTGATCTCTCAATCCTCCTCCATCAATCCTTCCTCTTCTCTTGCCTAGTGTTTTCATGGGTAGAGACAATCACCAAAATTCTCTCAATCTCCTCCATATCTCACCATTCAATCCTCCAGATTGAATCCAAGCCTCTCAATCCCTTCCTTGTGCATTTCTACAGATAGGAAATCTATAAATACAACCTCATTGAACCAAGAAAAGGATCTAGATAATCAAGTTTATGCACTCTTACTCTGTAGGAATTCAAGCACTCAAGCATCAAGCATTCAAGCATCTAATATCCAGCAATCAAGTTTGAATATCATGGATGCAATTATCTGTTTCATGTCAATCCATGCTTAGTTTAATTCATTTATCATCTAGTATTGTCATATTCAATTCCATATCATTGTCTTAGTATTCATCTCATTCTTTCAATTGTCATTTTAACAATCATAGTGCACTCACGATCTGAGAGCCATTTTGATTTAATAAATCTTGAGGATAGAGAACAATATGACGCTTTCAATTGATTATTGCTTTGAATTGATTCAATTTGATTAATCTTTGATATAATGTCTTATTAAGAAGTGTCTTTTGTGCTTATTCACTTATTCACGCTTACACATATAACACTAGAAATAATATACAACCAAGACAAACAACTTCAACATCCCTCCCATTTCCTAATCTTATCTTACCTGGTCCTCCTCATTTTCCTTCACAAAGTGAAAAGGAGTATGATCTTATTGAACAACTTAAGAATAATCCTGCTAAGATATCCTTATGGGACCTTATTCAAGCCTCCCCTCACTATCACAACATGATTCAAAATGACTTACAATAATTTCCTATCCCTTCTAATGCACATCTGAATTACATACCAACCATCATTCAAAGAATAAATGTCGACATTGTTTTCCACCAGAGTGACCTCCCTCCTTTGGATGTGCAAAATAGAGTGATGCTTTCATGATAATAGCTACCTATGATTGGTGGGGAATAATAATAACCCTTGTTGACAATGGCTCCACCATTAATATGTGTAGTGTGATGCTTTTGGATAGACTTGGTGTGGATAAATAAAAAATTCAACCTAATTGTTTCTATATTAAGGGATTTGACAATGTAGGAAAGAAACTACTTGGTGTGGTCACTTTTCCTATTACAGTTGGAAAGGCTACATTAGAAACCCCTATCAATGTTATGCCTCATGAAATATCATACGAACTCCTTTTAGGAAGACTATGGATTCATGAGATGCAAGCAATTCCTTCAATCCTTCATCCTAAAATGAAATATTTCTACAACAATAAGGTGTATACAATCAATGCCAACCTTGAACCAAACAATTGCTTAGACATTGAAAAAGACAAGGAAAATCATTTTAAAACATTGAAACCAACTACACAAGTGGAACTCGTGAAATAGCAAGACAAAGAAAAACATATTAAGGAACTCAAGAAGATATTATAAGATGCTAAGAGTTCCTTTGATTTCAACTTACATCCATGGGAGAATACAAGATCATAAAAAAAGAGTCTAACAAGATAAAATACAAAGGGTTAATGACAACACAAGATTCAACACAAAATTTGATATCATCCACCTCAAACACTTTAGAAGAAGAAAAAAAAATTACAATAAATTTTGATGAAGTTGATTATGAACAACCACCAGATCCAAAATAAATGAAACAACTTGGATATAGGGTAAAAGGACATGGTGCTAGAGAACAAGTTATTCATTTCCCTATAAAGCCTAACACAAAGAGGAATGACTAATAGTCTTGGTTATTGTCCCTCAAAAAAAAAAAAAATCCTTCACTTAATATTAACACTATTACAAAAGATTTCTCTAAGCCAATTTTAAGATTAGTGCATACTAAATTGATAGAGACTAGTGATATTGGTTATGGTCCTTTGAAACAAATGAAATAAACAAATACAACCTCGCTTAAGATCAATTTCATCACACAAAACACTAATGATTCAAATTTGATAGATTTTACACCCTCCTATAAAGGAGAGAACAAAATATTGCAATCTCAAGATCCTTGTGTAAGTATGAAATCTTGTACTAGGAAAGAGACATATTTTTCACAAAATAAAGGAACATATTCTACTTTTGATCAAGAGAGTATGTTTTTGAGACTCCTCCAAGATTGTTTGATATCCCTCTGTCCAAGAACAAGAACAAATTTTTACTGCAAGACTTCATTTTGTGGATATCATAGAGTTTATGTTCATTCTACTAATGAATGTAAGGCTTTGCGTAATTGAATTCAACATCCTAAGGATTGTGGTGCTCTTCCTTATGTTCAAGCACCTTTTTCCTTGAATTGATACTGATTTGCATGTTTTTCATTAATCATCTCACTTCATCCTTGTCTCGCACTAAGTGGGGGCAAGGGGTTAGGTATCATTGTCCTCATATGTCACTTGTTGTTGTTGTCTCTTTTGGTTACTTTATCACCTTCTATGTACATATAATGGAAAGCTTGGGATGTGAATGAAATTCCTTAACTTGGCTTGTACATGACATATTGATTTTTGGGGGCTATCCCTTATCCATGATGTAGTTTCATTCAGGAACATATGAATTGGCATAGGGTTTTCCCAATAGCCTCTCATGTATTCTTCTAATTTAAAGAAATTACTCACAAAAATGGTGTTAGATACCATTTTAAAGTGGGGGCATACATCAACACTCATGTTTCACTACACAATTTTCTTTATTCTTGCAATGCATCCTTTTCTTGGTGGTGTCATTGGGATTTATTTCCTTTGAGAGCGTAGTATTTCTTTGACTTGTCCTCTCTTGGAGAAATTAGGCATGATGTCCACTAAGAAGAGATCTCACATGAATTAATATGAATCCCTTTGAATGTACCCTATACTATTTTCCATTTACAATATATGATATGTGGCCACCTTGCATAACACACTTTGCTTGCTTGTGGAGCCATCCTGTTTGTTCATAAGTGTCAAGCATATGAAGCTTTGCTTGCCTCATGGAGCTCAAAGATTATTATTATGTGGCACCTTGTCAAATTTATCAAGAGGTATAGCTTTGGTATGGTTAGCGTATAATGAGAAGCCTAAGCATGGGCATGAATTTCTCATTATATAGTGAGAAGCTGATACATAGGCATGCATTTCTCACTAAGCCACCATTTTTGGATACTCACCCAGTGGTAAACTTGAAGATTTGTTTCCTTAGAGTGAGCATTCATTTTTGGACAAGCAACCTAGATCTGATCAACAATGTGTAGGACAAATGGTCGAAGCTTAATCCACCTTTCCTTTCTTTTTCTTTCATATTTATGTCTTTGACATTGCATGTTTGTGTATCTTGCTTTGCTGCATATTATACACCATGCGTGTGTCTCTTTGTGCTTATGTTGGTTAGATGTAGGATCTTAGATCTTGGGGGCTTGAAAACCTCTTTAATAACGATCATCCTAGACCATCCATATTGGTACACATGGACCCCTCTTGAATTTCTACTTTAGTGTGAGTTTGAAGCAAGTTCCTCCTCTCACTAAAGTGGGGGCTAAATGTATTGTAGAAAATTGTATTCTCTTGGAGATGGTACAATTTCACACTTAATTTGGGAATGATGAACATTAAAATGAACCTAATGTTTCCTTGATCTAGTTTTGTAATGTATTTAACACATTCACATTGGATTTAGGGCCATTTTAAGCTAAATGGACCTAATTAAGCCTTATTTAGTGTGTTGTAAAGGTTTTTTTTTTACACTTTCACACTAATATAGGGATTTATTAATAAATTGGGATTTTTTATGCCTCATTTGGCCTCATTTTTCATCCACATGCCTTAATTAATGTATCTTCCCAAGCTTAATCCTGAAGCTTACCAACATCTAATCATGATTCATGTGCTTTTGGATTGTATGGCCTAGATTTAGTGATCTAGGACTCATACGCCACCTTTGTGCATATGAGTCCCACCTAAGTTTTGGGACCCCAATCTTGATTTCACATCAATCTATGCCTTTCTTAAAAAATGTATCCCAAATCTTAGCCTAATGCGACTCATACAAAAAATTTGGAATTTAAGTCCCAATTGGCTTAAACCTAAATTAAATTAAAATTCCTAGTAGGATTTTATTCTCCTAGATCATTTTTTGGCTTGTAGTACATTGTAATTTTGGGAAATTTCACATAAACAAGTACAAATACAAGGTTATTTCACTCATTTTCACCTAATATTTTCAAGAGAGAATCCCTAATAGCAAGTTTATTATTACAAGAGTTCACAAGAGTGTCAAAATAGTTTACAAGAGAAATTCTAAAGAATTCAAGGGTCGATTTCTTCATCATTTGTGGAAGCAATTTAAGATCCATTATCATGCCAATGTCATCAAGCATCAAGCATGGTTTTGAGCTAATGTTGTGATGTAACATTCTAGATCCAACTTAATAATTTCTACATATTCCATTCAAGATCAAGATCTACATTCTTCATGGAAACTTCATGATAGATTGCACATATACATTTCAAGACATCCTTAAAGTTATCATTGTTCATGTTTCATATTCCATGTTTTATTATTTCATCACAAGGTTTAATTACCTAATGTGTTTTGACCAAGTAAAATCCCTATTCCCTAATAATCAAAAATTTTATCTCCATCTTTGTGTGATTGTAGGTTAGTAGGTTGAAGAAAAAGTTGATTCAAATCCATCAGAAGTGAAAAAATGACAAAGTTGCAAAAGTTGTCAAAGTTGTCAAGATTTATGGAAACTTAGATTTAGAGAAATATATCTAGGTTATTTACATGAAACTAGTGGGAAAGTGCTTATTTGATCCATCTTCAAAGGAGCACAAACTTTCACTTCATAATTCTAATCCTAGGACACTTCGCAACAAAACAAGACTAGTATGCCACTTGTGGCATATGAGTCCCAGTATACCTATTTTTAGACTTATTTTGTAGATCTTGATTCAATAGTTCTAGATTCCACTTTTGGCATAGAAACCCTAGTCAGGACTAGTGTATGAATCCTAGTAGGCTTCAAAAAGTCAGATTTTAGAGTTTTAGAGCTCGTTTTGACAATATCCTTCTTCTAAGTGCACCTCTGTACTTTCTTAGTTTGTTATTATGTATTTCAATTTCATTTCCTAGGTCATCTAGTTAGGTTTTTCACATTGCATTAGTTTCTTATCTTTCCAAGACCTATCTTGGTGGTGAACCCTCTTATTACCTCTAGTAACACCCTAGGACAACCTTTTGTATATTTCTTCCCCTTATTCTATATTTGGGTTGAGATTTGTAGGGTTTCCTTGAATGATATTTTGAGAAAAGTGTTGATCTATCTCCCTAACATAGAGCAACATTTTTTCATAAAATCCATATTTAGTGTTGCAATTCACATATTAGTGAGCGAATCCTCACCTTGTTTTTTCCCTTCTTAGGTTTTCCATGTAAATCTAGTGTTCTTAAGTGTTTAAAAGTGTTTTCATTACTATTTCATATGTTTAGGTTCTACTAATGCATGATAAGGATTTAATGATTGTTAAGAGTTTAAGCCATAATGTAGATCTAAATGTTAATGAGGGTGTTTGATGTTTTAAATTATACAACTAATTCACCCCCCTCTTAATTTTCTTGCATATCTGAAAAATTATATTTATACATGCATAAGTCTAGCTATATATCTATAAGATTATATTCTAAAAATATTAAATGAGCTAATATGTATATATAAAGGGATTTTTGTACCATTCAGGAATCCATCAACATTAGACAAGTTTTGGATATATGTTTACATGCTTTAGGTCAGAAAATTGATGAGGGTAGTTCAAATATATTTTTTCAATACTCCTAAATTGTAACAAAAAAATGCTTCTATCCATAGGGGTTTCATATAGGCCAACTTACTTCAACCTATATTGGGATTCCATGATGAGTTTGTCTATGTAATCATCTTCATCAGAAGAATATAATTGATAAGCTTAAAATGAAGGTAAACCATTGGGCATTCAAATGGTTATCCTTTACTAGGTGACTTACACTTCTTCAATTGGTGTTACAAGCTCTTCCTATCTATATATTTTTAATTCTATCCACTCTTAAATATTTCATAAATGAGTTTGATTCTTTATGTAACAAATTTCATTGGGCTAGAAATTTAGATTCTCTTAAGTGGGTTCTAATTAGTTTGGATCATTATTGTTATCCTAAAATAAATTGTGGTCTTGGTCATTGACTTTCAAAGTGTAGTATTCAATATTTGGATGTAAATATTTTTTGGCAATGGTGTTAGCATCTAGATCAACCTTGGGCTCAAATTATTTTCCATAAATATTTGGGTGGTACTACAATTGAAGAGCTTCCTCATGTGACTTTAGCTGGAAGATTCTTTTTTATATGGAATACTATTAAAAAAGGAGTAGCTTTGGTTAAGTGTGGACTCTTTTGGATTGCTAATTCTATTAGTAATTCTCTTTTTCAGACAAACTCTTGGGATCTTTATCCTCCTATTCTCTAGTCTTTTCCTCACCTGCCTAATTTAAGTAATATTTTTTAGCAGATGGTTTGTCTAAATTTTTTGATTTTAAGTCTTTTGTTCTTATGGGTAACACTTGTATTTTCTCTTGGAAAGATATGAGTTGTTGGGTGGTAGGGGGTAATTAGAATGATCAGGTTACTCTTTATTCTATTTTGAGAGATCGAGACCTTGTTTTTATTTACAAGAGGATGATGCTAATTCTTGGGGATTTGATCGAAAGGGAGCTTATTCAGTATATAAAATATAGAAAAATGGGTTTGCATCAATGGAAAATGATACTAGGAAATGATATCCACTCAAAGAATTGTCTTACATCCCTTAGGTGAGTGAAATCAAGGTTTGAATCTTAAGATTTCCAATTTGTGTCTGGATGGGGGTTCTAGTTGAACAACACTTTGGGGAGAAAAACTAAAAATAGTAAATCAACACAAAATTGTAATATAGAACCTAACATAGTAAGATTAAGGTCAATACTGATAGAACTAGAAGAAAAAATGTAGACCAAAGAAGGGTAGATGCATGTATACCAAACACCAAAATTCATTTTTTGAATTTGATCTTGGACTCATTTTCCTAGGGGAAAATAGGTCCTAGGTTAGGGTTTTTCTACAACCTTCGAGAGCCTTTGCTACAAATATAAGTCTTATGATTTTACCAAGTTTTAGGTTGAAAAATATAGAAATAAATTTTTTAGAAGATTTTATGTGAGATGGCAACTTTTATGAAAACTTTAACAACTTCTTCAATATTTCTCCTCAAAGGGTCTTCAAGATTTATTCCACCTAAATATTGAATCACAAATCAAGAGGGATTTTTTTTTTCTTTTGATAAAGGGGGTTTTCCTTGGTCAAACCCCATTATGGTAATCAAACCTTGAAATGAAATTAAACATGAAAGAGGGAATGAAGGATGAAAAAATCTATGTTATGTTGGAAGTGGGTTCACTCTGAGAGGGGGGGGGTGAATCAAAGTTGAGTAATTTTAACTTTTAACTTTGAAAGCATAATGAAACTTTTACTCATTTAACCCAAAGTGACAACTTTGTTTAAGAAAGAGAACATTAACATTTTGGATCAGATTGACATGACACTTGACTAACATTTAAAACCCATATAAAAAGCATCATATGATATTGTTCAATTAAAGCTTTACGAACAATCTTGTTGTGCTTTATCAACAAAACTATAGAACTTCATAATATGCAACTTTGACTTGATTTTCACAAAATTTTGAGCATTCATATAATGAGCACAAAATGAAGAAGTTAATTCACTTAATGAAAGACATTTTGCATCAGATTTGCACAATCTAAATTTACATGATAGACTTGAGAAAATTGACTTTAAAATTTTAAACAACCTTAAAGTATCAAAAGCATTGACCAACTGAATGAGCACAATAACATAAATGATTGAAAGGAGTATGCAAGATAAACATAAATCACAAAAATGAGAGACACATAAATTGTCGAGTGGGAAACCCTCTTGGGGTAGAAAAACCACTCCTAAACTGCCTTACTAGCTTAATTTTAAAACCACTGCTTACAATGTCTTATAGGCTAATTTCTCAGCACCAACTCAAGGAGAACCATCCCCTCATTTAGAGACACCAATCTCAAGGAGTACCAACCCCTCATTTAGTGACAACAATCTCAAGGAGTACCAACCCCTCATTTAGTGATAACAATCTCAAGGAGCAGCAACCCCTCCACTATTTTAGTAAATCATACAATGATACAAAGGATCTCTCTGTTTCCCTTTTTGTTCCATACTTTTCTCATTGTTCTTCATCAAACAATTAACTCTCTCTTTCTGTTTTTATCCTTTTCTCATGATACTGTTCAAAACAGTTAACACACTATGTTTTCCCCTTTTTTCATCAAAAGGATTCATTTCTATATCTCATACAAAACTATTATATATTGTACATATGTTGTCTCATTGTGTTTTTTCAAGTTTTTCAGTAAGGATAAAGCCCTAATCTCCTTTTTTTCTTTTGATTATAGATTTCATCATTACATTCAAGGAAGGTTACAATAGTTGCTCATTTTTCTATTTGAAAGAATAAAACAAAGATGGTTATCCGATTACCAAGCTTCAATCGACCAAAAATGCCATGTGTTGTAGTGTCCATGTGTGAAAGATAAATATGAAGAAGTTCTTCTGACATGAATATCTAAGAATTATGCAAATATAGAAGGCAGACCGAAACCTGTCCTCTCAAGCAGCCTGTACAAGCATTGCTAAAAACAAGAACCATTAAAGCATGTATGAAATTCTTGAACAATACCCTCGAAAAACCAACTACCAGAGAAGTGCAATGTAATTGAAAGTTCATAATGATGCATTCAATAACAATATTGAAAGAATCTAGGTAAGAGACTAGACAGATTCAAAGTCATCATGATTTCCCCCGAACAAATACCACTATTTCATAAAACTAATATGACAAATCTATTCTAAAATGTAGTTACTATTATATGCAATCTTTTTAGTTATGACAAGGAAAAGATTTAACCAATTTTAAACCTTTCATTTAGAAGTAACGGTTCTGCAAACCAATTGAAAAACTAAATACCTGAGAATATCGAAATAGATGTTGCATGTAGCAATTTTACTAGACCTGCAAAGTAGCTTAGCAGCCCGGCCTTCTCCCTTATTCAAGCTCTTACTCGATGGCAGGAGAGTGAAAGGTGAATTGACCATTTTCATGGTCTTCCAATATTTCCTATATGCTTTTAGTAAACAAACAACATGCACAATGAAATGACCGAGCGAGTGATTCCATGGTGGCAACCAGACTAGGGTTGCAAACCCTTCGAACAAGAGAAGCGAAATAATGACCTAAGCTTCCCAAAAGAACCAACACATGAGTTTCTTCCTCAACCACGCTATCACACCCATCATTATTTTTACCCACGATATAGCGGTGACTAGCACTGACTGTTAGCACTTCCTTTACCGCTTCCTTACTACTTAACCACAGTCTCCCTTCAGACTACTCATGGTATAGCGGTAGCTCCTTGCATACCGCTAATTGTTTCCACCGCATTACCTTGGTTACAGTTCTGACAACCCATGGTATAGTGGTATCTATCTTGCATGCCGCTAGCTGCTTCAACCACACTACAGCGGCTTCCCTTCTGACAGCCCATGGTGTAGCGTTAGCTATCTGGCATGTCACTAGCCATTTTCACCACACTACCACAGTCACCAGCTTAACTACCAATGGTATCACGGTAAGAACTTGAAGTTCGCAGCCTTACCAAAAACATGTCGACAAACTCATTGCCATTTAACATTATAGACTATATAAAAGTGTTGACCAAAAGATGCCATAAATCATTCCAACCTGATGTCTATTTCATTTACCCACGGTCAATTTTCCACCATTCTAAGATATGTATACCCAAAGACTTGTGTTGACCAAGGAACCAAAACACATGCATAGGAATGATTAGTGTGTTTCTTAAAGCTTGAATTCAATATAATAACCAATGTCATATCATGTGCCAAATAATATTCAATGACTTATGAGGTATAATGAAGGCAAATTTTCAAGTTAAATTCAATATGCTTTTCACCCAAGCTTATATCAGTTGTTTAAGGAAACCTGATAGGGTTTTCTTAAAACATGAAAACCACCTACATTTTATAACTCAAGTGCCATGAACCAGAGAGCATTACCTAAATATGGGAGAATTAAATTGTAACCAAGATTGTTGCACATGATACCAAATAACAAATGTGCCAATCAAATGCCATAATAAGACTAGACTTTGAAATGCCTAGGCACCAACCGAGGGCAGTTTTGACATCAAGGAAAAATGCCATAGAAGAAGTCAACAAACTCCCCCTTTGTCCTTGATGTAAAAAATATGAGCCATCTAAACCACCATTTTCTCCTCCTTTTTATCACAAGGACAAAGGAAGAAACCTGTGATATACATCAACCATTTTCCCCCCATTTTCTCCATGAACTACAACAACTAATCAATAGCTATAGATATAATAGGAATGTAACAAAAATGCAGACCCAATACCATGGTCACTTGATATACCTATTTGTACCTAAAATAAATACATGCCCATGCAAAATTGTGACCAATAACATAAACTGAATTCATGATCCTGAACAACCTGTAGTATAATTCTCAGTGTCAGTCCAACAAAAAACATAAGCATCTGCGAAGGAGAAATATGAATAGGAACCATGAATATCGTGAGAAATAAGTTTTGTAAGTTTCCACACCATGAATTCCAATGGATATCAACTTAATGTCATGAATTTAAAAAAATGTATCAAATTCAGGTTTGACATCAAGATCAAACCAAAATGACTGAAAAACCAACAACATCATAAGGCTACAAATCTGAACATCACAGTACAACCACCATCCAAGCAACCTGTCAAATATTCATAACCAAAAATGCACACCAAGTCTAACTGTTCCACCTTTTGGTCATATTAAACATCGTCTTCCATTGTCACCTATAGACACACTGTTATCAATATGAATAACCATGCACAAATGCATATCTTGTTGTAATGAACATATGGTCAAACATCAATACCAACATATAAAAATTAAGTGCATGCCATGAAACATGTGAACTATTCACAATATGTACCACCCAGATTCTATAAATGTGTCATCAAATCTAGTATAGTTACCAAAGACATCTGAAAGCTAAACAACCAATGAAACCAACTCCAAATAAAATTAGAGCAACAAACAATGATAAGAAAGTTATAAGAGAGAAACCATAGAACCAAGCTCCCCCAATCAAAGAAGCTTCAAAAATTCCTTTCTGATCTGTAAGACACTATTTCTTTTTGAAGCATATTTTAAAAATGTGCCAATTCTTCAATCAGGGACTCTTTATCATTGATTCAATAACTTACTGCATAGTTTTAATGAACCAGAAGTAAGATAATTAGGCCACCACATTTTCATTTCAATTAACCTTGCTCTTCAGAATAACATCTTCCACCACAATAACATATTTTACCAAAATAGCACAAAGCAGCCAAATCTATAGCATACAGTCCACTACATAAGTCTCAAGTCACCAAACTATCAGTATCATGTAACTATCAAGAGAAAAAATTGATCATTAAATGCATATTGAAATCTTTATCATCCAAGAATACCCAATCTTATATCAATGTCGATTATCTGTTCTCGAGTACACATATTCTACACCAACATAATCAATGTCATAAATGTTGCACTGGGAACCACAACTCCAGATAACTAATTTTATAGAAAATAAGTAGTGTGTTGTTCATGTTTTCCAAGCACAACACTGCATAACTCAGCATTTACCATTAATTTTTTTCAACTAACTGCCTCTATCAATCTTTCAATTAAGACGTCAAATAAATCACTTTCTTAACATGCTCTATTGCTGAAACATCATTCATATAAATCAAGGTACTAAATTTTATCAATTTTCTATTAGATATGGTTTCAATGTATCTCTTGAGTAACACAAACCATCACCGATTCTAATAAGTACAAAGAATAAATTGATCCTTCTAGAATAGGCAATACATTTCAGCAAACCATGATTAATAATAATTTTTCCACAAATAGTGAACAACATAATTGTGTCACAAGTATCTTTTACTATGAACACTCCCAAAGAAATAGAAAGCATCAACTGCAACACCAACAATAGTCATATGAGAAATCATCTTCTAACAAAATGATGAAATAAATGAGCCATAGCATTAAGATAGTTATCATCAACTCATTGTCACTATTATTCCAAACATAGACAATAAAACACATCTCTATCATGAATTTTGATGATAAATAGGTTATGAAACAACAAGATTATACTACCTATTATTTGATATCAAAGGGGTTTATTCAAAATGCATTAATCATCTCCCCCTATCTTCATACTGCCTTTCAAATGCTTAGAAATTATTCTTGTGTAGCATGCACAAGATTTGGTTCTTCCTTTTTCTTTTCTTGCTTTCTTATCCATACTTGTATAGGCTTTGTCTTCTCCTTACTCATGATATTCTTTTCCTTTTGTTTGAATATGTAGTCCCTAGATGGCTTTATCAAACTTTTCTTACACCATTGTGCTTTGTGTCCAAACCTATTACACCTATAACATATAATAGTGTTGTCTAGACCATAGTGAGAAGAATTTCTTCTAAGCATGAACCTCTCTTGACATATATCTCATGATTATGAGTTTTATTCATCCAAAAATTTATTGCTCTATGTCCATAAGCATTACAACAATAAAAATAGCCATAAATTGAGAGTGGTTGTACCTGATAAATGAAGATTTTGATGGTATTTTGGTCCTAACCCATTATTCTTTTGACTGAGTAGCAGCAATATGGTGACCAAGATAAACCTTCAATCTTCGTGTTTTCTTGGTTGTAAATGACTTTCCATCTGTAGTAGAAAAAACTATTTCATGTTTAGATTCTTCTGCAAAGCTTTGTCCAACTTCATATCCCACTCTTGTAGGATCTTTAAAACACTTTTGTTTGCCAATCATCTCATTCAATAAATTAGTACTGCAATCAAATTTCTGATTTTTATCCAATTGAACTTTAACATTTTTAAGCTATTTTATCAATGAAACTACTTCTCCTTCAAGTTTTAGACATTCAGTATTTTAAACTTCCAAATCAAACCTTACAACATCTACTATCCTTTTACATTCTTCAATTTCAATTTTCTGACCGATAATCAAATCATCTTTAAGAGTTAGTTCTTTTAATAGAAAATCATTTTCAGAACATTTCTTTAATGAGACAAACTCATTTTCTAGTTTATTACATAATTCATTATTATCTTTTAACTTGACTTCTAATCCCTCTTCAGTCTTTTTCTTATCAACCATTTGGGTTTTCAGTAATTCAATAATATTTTTATCATCATTATGATCTTGTATTACAACTTTATTGACACTTTCCTTTAAGCGTACCTTAAGATCCTGATTTTCTTTTCTAATCCTCCTAAGCTCATCTAAGGTAGAAAGTAATTCTACCAAAAAATATTCAAACTCATCACCTTGACAATCCTTTTCACCAAATTCTTGTTCAAAGTCACTTACTAAGTGATCTTCTACAACAACTACAGGATCACTTTTAGTGTTAACTGGTAGTGGTAATTCTTGAGACAAAACTTCACTGGACTTGATAGAGGTTGATTTATCAATTGTTTTCTTGACATAAGTAGCTTTCTTTTGACCTTTTTTCCTTTTGCACTTAGCCATGAGGAATACTCCACGACACACAAAAATAGACTTCCAAGACCAGAATCAATCCTAGGTATGAAACCTAATTAAAGACCCTACGCTCTAATACCACTTGTTGGAAGTGGATTCACTCTAAGAGGGGGGAGTGAATCAAAGTGGAGTAATTTTAACTTTTAACTTTGAAAGCATAATGAAACTTTTACTCATTTAACCCCAAGTGATAGATTTTTTTAAGCAAGAGAACATTAACACTTTGGATTAGATTGACATGATACTTGACTAACATTTAAAATCCATATAAAATGAATCATATGTTATTGTTTAATTAAAGCTTTATGAACAATATTGTTGTGCTTTATCAAAAAAATTATAAAATTTCATAATATGAAACTTTGACTTGCTTTTGAAAAACTTTAGAGAATTCATATAATGAGCACAAAATGCAGAAGTCAATTCACTTTATGAAAGACATTTTGCATCAGATTTGTACAATCTAAATTTGCATGATAGACTTGAGCAAATTGAATTTAAAATTTTAAGTAGCCTTAAAGTATTAGAGCATTGACCAACTGAATGAGCACAATAACATAAATGACTGAAAGAAGGAGTATGCAAGATAAACATAAATAACACAAATGAGAGACACGTAAATTGTTGAGTGGAAAACCCTCTTGGGGTAGAAAAACCACTCCTAAACTACCTTACTAGCTTAATTTCAAAACCACTGCTTACAATACCTTATAGGTTAATTTTTGAGCACCAACTCAAGGAGAATCATCCCCTCATTTAGAGAAACCAATATCAAGGAGCACCAACCCCTCATTTAGAGACACCAATCTCAAGGAGCACCAACCCCTTTATTGTTTTAGTAAATCATAAAATGATACAGAAGATCTCTTTGTGTTCCCTTTTTATTTCATACTTTTCTCATTGTTCTTCATCAAACAATTAACTCTCTCTTTCTGTTTTATCATTTTCTCATGGTACTGTTCAAAATAGTTAACACACTATGTTTTCCCTTTTTTTTAGAAAAAGGATTAATTTCTATATCTCATAGAAAACTCTTATATATTGTACTTTTGTTGTCTCATTGTTCTTTGAAGTTTTTCAGTAAGGATAAAGCCCTAATCTCTTTTTTTTCTTTTGATTATAGATTTCATCATTAAATTCAAGGAAGGTTACAATAGTTGCTCATTTTTCCATTTCAGAGAATAAAACAAAGATGATTATCAAGTTACCAAGCTTCAATCGACCAACAATGCCAAGTATTGTAGTGTCCATGTGTGAAAGATCAATATGAAGAAGTTATTCTGACATGATTATCCAAGCATTATGCAAATATAGAAGGTAGACTGAAACCTGTCCTCTTAAGAAGCCTGCACAAGCAGTGTGAAAAACAAGAACCATTAAAGCATGTATGAAATTCATGAACAATACCCTTGAAAAACCAACTTCCACAGCAATGCAATGTAACCGGAACTTCAGAATGATGCATTCAATAACTGTTATGAAAGAATCCAGGTAAGAGACTGAACAACTTCAAACTCATCATGATTTCCCCCAAACAAATACCACTATTTCATAAAACTAATATGATAAATCTATTGTAAAATGTAGTTACTATTATATGCAATCTTTTTAGTTTTGACAAGGAAAAGATTTAACCAAATTTCCAACTTTCATTTACAAGTAACGGTTATGCAAGCCAATTGAAAAACTGAATACCTGAGAATATTGAAATAGATGTTGCATGTAGAAATTTTACCAAACCTGCAAAGTAGCTTAGAATCCTAAGCTTCTCCCTTATTCGAACTCTTACCTGATGGTAGGAGACTGATAGGTGAATCGACCATTGTCATGGTCTTCCAATATTTCCTATATGTTGTCATTAAAACAACAACATGCACAGTGAAATGATCGAGAGAGTGATTCCATGGTGGTAGCTAGACTAGGGCTCCAAACGCTTCGAACAAGTGAAGCGAAATAATGACCTAAGCTTCCCAAAAGAACCAACAAACGATTTTCTTCCTCAATCGTGCTACCACACCCATCATTATGTTTACCCGCAGTATAGCAGTGACTAGCACTGACTGTTACCGCTTCCTTACTGCTCAACCGTGGTCTCCCTTCGGACTACTCACGGTATAGTGGTAGCTCTTTGATACCAATAACCATTTCCACTGCATTACCTCGGTTACACTTCTGACAACCCACAGTATAGCGGTAGTTGTCTTCCATGCTATTAGCCACTTCCACCGCACTACCATGGTTTCCCTTTTGACAACCCATGGTGTAGTGGTAGTTGTCTTGCATGCCCCTAGCCATTTTCACCACACTACCTCGGTCATTGGCTTAACTTCCAGCGGTACCACAGTAAGTAAGATCGTGAAGTCCGTGGCCTTACCAAAAACATGTCGAAAAACTCATTGTCATTTAACATTGTAGACTACATAAAAATTTCGACCAAAAGATGCCATAAATTATTGCAACTTGATGTCAATTTCATTTACCCATGGTCGATTTTCCACCATTCTAAGATATGTATACCCAAAGACTTGTGTTGACCAAGGAACCGGAACACATGCATAGGAATGATTAGTGTGTTTCTCAAAGCCCGAATGCAATATAATAACCAATGTCATATCATGTGCCAAATTATATTCAATGACTAGTGAGGGATAATGAAGGAAAATATTCAAGTTAAATTCAATATTGTTTTCATCCAAGCTTATATCAATTGTTTAAGGAAACCCAATAGGGTTTTCTTAAAACATGAAAACCACCTACATTTTATAACTCGAGTACCATGAACCAGAGAGCATTGCCTGAATATGGGAGAATAAACTTGTAACCAATATTTATGCACATAATACCAAATAAAAAATGTGTGAATAAAATTACATAATAAGACCAAACTATGAAATGACTAGGCACCAACCCAGGGCAGTTTTGACATCAAGGACAAATGCCATAGAAGAAGTCAAGATGTTACCACTCAAAAAAACCTTGAATAAATCTTGGAATGTAGATTTACAACTTTCATGAAATGACTTCAATGGATGTCGATCTTGACACTTTAATCTTGACTTGAAATAGTGCTTTGAATATTTGATTAATCATGAAACCTACATCACCATATTAGCTCCAAAAACATGCATGATGCAAGAAGAATTTGACATGACAATTGGATCTTAATTTTTGCAATAAAACTTCAATAAATCTACTCTTCAAAGTGGTCTTGAAACCTCATAAACTTTCTCATAAAATTGTTAGGTGAAACTTAGTTAAATAACCTAATATTTATAGATATGTATCCTAAATTTCTTGAAATGACAATATCACAAGTTGAGATTGAAATATAGATTTGAATATGTTAAAATACCACCAAAAAATTAATTTAAATTTAGGTCGTAGGTCTAAGGGAGGACCCATTTTCTTATGGGTGAATGGGTCCTAGGTGCATAAACATAGGACACATATTTCTCAATGAGAAGTATTATGTTTAAGTATTAATGAATGTTAGGTTTCCTCTTTCGAAAATGTAATAAAGTAGGCTTGATAAATGAATTAAGGGGCCAATTAAGGAAAATTAAGCTCAATTAATTAAGGTAAATAAGTATGAAAGTCTAAATAAATACACTTTACAACACTAAAATAGGAACAATTAAGTCCAAATTAACTAGGAGGGCCTGAACAAGTGTGAAAATATAAAAGGGATACATTTTTCTACAACTACATTTATCCCCCACTTTAGTGAGAGGATGAACTTGCATCAAACTCACACTAAAGTAGATATTCATAACATATGAATGTAGAAAAAACAACATTAATCAAACATACAACATCAAAGACCAAAAAGAAAAGTAAAACAAAAAGGGCAGATAAAGCCTCAAATGTTCAATGAAATGTGGAACACACCTCATTTGTTTTTCCAAAATAAAAGGGTGGATCAAGCCTTAACTATCCAATGTGTTGTGGAAAAATTATTGACTATTCATCCTAAAATTTTCATAAGAAGAATGTGATATCCCCTATGTAAAAAACAACACATGCTCACACGGGCTAATGGAACCTCCAATTGTCTACTAGGTGAGCCCCCAAAAAGTGGCTAAGTGAGAAAGTCATGCCAGGTCTATAGGATCTCACTGTCCAATTAGAAATTCATGCCAAAGTCCACAAGATCTCATCATACTAACCATGCCAAATTTATATCTCTAATAACTTTGATAAGACACCACAAAATAATAAATTCCAAGCTTCATAAGGTTAACAAGCTTTGTTATGCTAAGGACATTAAAAAATTACAAATAAATTTTGTTCAAAGGGATTTTGAATGTAAGGTCTCCTCTTAGGTAACATCATGCCTAATGTCTCCAAGAGAGGAAAATTCAAAGATAAAATATTCACAACTTAGGGAGTGAAATGTGTAGCATCACCACTATGAGGAAAGTCATATGCCAAGAAATATCATGCTCGTAGAGGACATAAAACCCAATGAAACCACCAATAAAAGGACACATCACAAGAAGAAAGAAAATTGCAAAATGAAACATAAGGAATGCAAAAAAATTTAAAAGTAATAATTCCATTGTATGCCCCCAATTTAAAGAAATTGCTACCACCATTATTGTTACCAATTCACTTTAAAGTAGAGAATAATTGAGGCTAAATAATAAAGAATACATGAGAGCTTATTCACAAATCCCTATGCCAAGTCATATGTTTCCAAATCAAGCTAAGTCATGAAAAATAAAGAGAGGGGTTTATCGCAACATGAAATCCAAAAACACATAAGGGATCCATAGATTCAGGGTCGGTATGTCTTTTCTACAATGTTATTATAGAGCTTGAAAATGTCATCATTCCCCAAATACTCGTAGAACAGGAAGAATGACACATAGAGAGTGAAAAAAAAAAGAATCTTTTGGGTAAACATGGAAGAGACCTAAATGTCTTAATTCCTTCATTGATAGAGAGAGATAGAGATAGTTAGAGAGAGTTTTCACTTCATGAATACTATTTTTTTTTTGATAATCACGAAGGGATGTACACAACTATATAAAGGAAGGAAACCTCAACATATCAATATTACCTTAGATTTTGTCTTATAAATTAGAAATAAACATTCCTTCAAGGTTGAAATTAGAAATTTTTATTTTTATTTGTGATTAATGAATTTGATATCACATAATAAAATCAATAACTTTTTCATCATCCTTTTTTTAGCATGTCATCAAATCAGATAAGGTCATCTTAAGACCCATGCGAATTTGGAAGTGGTTGTAGAAATAATCAATAAGTAAATTAAATGAAAGTATTGAATTATTTGGTAAATAAAAAAACCACTCTAAAATAGTATCTTTCAAAGATCTAGGGAAGAGCGTAGCCAAGATTTTATCTTCAAAAATAAACTCACTACATAAGGATGTATATGTGAAAACATGGCTAACGGGATCTCCTTTACCACCAAATTTCTCAAACCTAGGAACCTCTATACATTGTGGCATTTGTGTTCTCAATATCTTCAAGGATAATGGGTTAGTTTTGATGTATTATGAAGGTTCATTACAGTTGTTTTGGTTTAATGCGGTGATTTGTTGTTGTAGGGATGAGACATTTCACAAAAGTGTGTTAAAGATTGGATCATTGTTGGTGTTGTGAGATGGAGGTTAATAAGGTGCAGTTGTGTATGTGAAACATAGAGAAATGGGGTAACTGACCTTATTCTCCACTATTTCATTCAAGAAATGAGATACAAACCATGAAGTAACTATCAACCCAAAAGGTGAGACAAATCAAGGTTTGAATAAAAAAATTATCTTTTTTCTAGGATAGAGGTCTAGGTCAAATAGTACTATGGGGAGATAAATTTTTAAGTATCAAAAATACAATAAACCTAGATCCAAAAAGTGCAATGGAGAGATTTATCATAAAATAGAAAGAAACATTAAAATTTTTGGAAAAACTAAAGATAGTAAATGTTGTGCACTTAACAAAAGTTGTTGTTTTTGCAACCCTAATAGGGACTCATTCACCCTATGGAGAATGGATCCTAGTAGAATTTCTCAGATGACTCTGAATAAAAAACTATAGCTTATGAACTGTGAAAACTTGTTGCCCTTTTATCCCTAACAAGGCCTCATTTTCCCTATGGTGAATGGGTCTTGGCAGGCTCTTCTAGAAAAATATAAATTTGAATTTGAAATTCTAGACTTGTAATTCCTTCTTGTAACTTGAAATCCCCGCTTTCAGATTCGGATCTACAAATAATTTGTAAAACAAATTTCTACTTTTTTGGTGGATAGAAGTTTGCCTCAGTCAAATCCTAATTTTTTTAATTAAACCTTGATGATAAATAAAAATTTGAAACATGAAATGTGTGCGCAATGCTAACGTTAAGTTTTTCTAAGATTAAGATCTCTAATGATACAAATGAACCCTTCTCAAGTGTGTTAGAATAGGATTCTAGAATGAAACATACACAATGAAAAATACCTACTTTAGGAGATCCCAAATCCCCTTAATAAGCCATAAATCTGAATATACCTCACTTTAGGCTGAAAATAGAATGATCATAGAAGATGGAATCACTTAGGAAACAAGTCATTAGGCTTAGTTGAATCTCATGGTGCTTATCCCAAAACCTAGAGTCCATCATGATTCTCCATAGGCATCTGCCATCACCTCTTCAATAATGATTGATCTTTGACAACAAAATGAGCTTGAAGACCTGCAAGAACACTATAATGCTACTCTGAGACTTCAATCTTGATTTCTTCTTCCTTGATCTCATGAAAATTTTCTTAGATTCTTCTCTCTACTCTAGTTGAAACAAAATGAAAATAATCTTGTATTTATACATAACTTAATATTAATTCCCAAAATTTAAATATCACAAACTTGCATTGAAAATAGATTTGAAATCATTAAAATCCCACCAAAAAAAATCCAAAAGAGGGGTCCTAGGTCTAAGTGAGGACCCATTCGCCATAGGGTGAATGGGTCCTAGCTCACTTACCTAGGACACACTTTAAGCATTGTTAAATGTTATGTAAAAATAGGGTCCTAGGACCTAATGAGGATGCATTCACCATGTGGTGAATAGTTCCTAGGTCACTAACCTAGGACACACACCTTCTAAAATTAAGTGTTGTGTAATATCATTTATGAATGTCAAGTTTTATCCTTCAAAATTTCTATTTAATTAGGCTTCGATTTGAATTAAAGGGGCCAATTAAGGAAAATTAACCTCAACTAATCAATGAATCCCTAGATTAGTGTGAAATTTTAGAGATAGACTTTACAACACCCTAAATAAGGTAAAATTAAGTCTATTTAATTTAAAAGGGCCCTAAACTTAATGTTAATATGTAAAACCTATTACAACACTAAATCAAGGAAACATTAATATTTTTTTAATATTAATTATTCTCAAATTAAGTGTGAAAAAGGGATACTTTTCTTGACACTAAATTTAGCCCCCACTTTAGTGGGCATATGATACTACGTGCATATGCAAGATAAAGGATTTAAAATACTATAAAAAGGATACTCATATATATTCATTAGGGAGAATGAATGCCCCACTATAGTTACCTGTCAAAACCACAATGTTAATTACCACATCTTACAACATAGATTCATTATTCATTTAAAAATCCTCTTATCAAACTTCTACGAAGAATTGAATTTGAGGGTAGATATATGCTCCTATATTTTGCTTGCTTTATGGAGGTTGAATTAGAGTGAATACAATACCACATTGAATTACTTAAGTCATATCATTGGGTATTTCCAAGTACCATACCATATAGTGATATATATGTGATGATATCATGAGTGGAATTACGAATCCAACATAAGAAACAATATCGAAAAATGCATTCCTCTAGTCCCCAATATGCTAATTTGAATGGAATTTCCTTAAAATAAACTAAGGTTTGTTTACTTGAGTTTCCTATACACTAATGAAAATGACACTTTTTACTATGCATTTGATATTTATCTTTATGCAAATTACCTTGGTGTAGAGTGATCAAGGATGTTGAGCCGATAGACATACAGGCCTCCCAAACTTGACGTTGTTCATGATGAGGTGGCACAAGGCACACTTCGTCACACAATGAGTGCATTCTACTCTATTTTTTCATTGTTTTCATGCATTCACTATACTTTTTCATGTATTTTTAGTGTTTTAAGGACCCTACAAAATATTGGTGCAAAGCATCCATCTTTGTCGCAAAGTGTCCATTTTTTTCGTAAAGCATCCACTATTAACACAAAAATTCCCACCTTGGCACAAAGTATCCCACCTTGGTGCAAAGTGCCCAAAATTGTCTAAAGTGTCCAAGACCCCATGTCCAAAAATGGTACAAGTGTTTATATTGGTCATAAAGAATATTAGAGCAACTCTTGTGTTATTTAATTGATAAATTTAGGATTTATTTTATGTATTTTGTTATCTTAGGTTCCTCCTCGAGCCTGACAACACCTCGGAGGGAGACAATTTTGTTTCCTTCAATATTCCATCATATGAATATTATAGGAGATTATCCCTCTACAAGATGTAGGCTTGTTCTGTGTATGAGGTATCACAATTCCACATTGATGGCTCTAATAAAGAGATGGGATCCTAACACATGTGCCTTCCATCTTCCTATGGGTGAGATGACTATCACCCTAGAGGATATGTACTGCATCCTATCTGGGGTGAGGTTGCACACTCAGTAGATCAAAGATCATACAAGTATATGCAATATGATATTCTATACTATTTATGATGGCCCATCCAAGATCTGATCGTCGGTCCACACATTGAGCTTAGATGGCTTCTACATGTGTAGACACCACTACTTCGGTGGATTTTGATCACTACTATAGCACTTAGTCTAGTACTAGATGGAAAAGGAGCACATTTAGATGGTGGCCTTGTTCATATTATCAGAGACATGGAGGAGCACATGATCATTTATGCTTGAGCTCATAGTATGCTCACACATCAATATTATGACTTAGGGTGGTTTGTATACCAAGAGCTAGACAACATAATACATTATACACTATTGAAAGTATGGTTCTTTGAGAACATCACATGTACTAGGCCCAATGGATTTCCTACCATAGTGGACATGGGCTACCCACGATCTTCTATTTATGCACTAAGGTGATCATGGAAGGAGTGATATTTACTACACTAGCATACTAGGTTGGATCGATTAGATGAGGATGATATCTCCTAGTGACCATATCTCAGGATCCCATAATAAATAGATGACAACCATGAGCTAGTCAGGTAGTATCAGGATCAATTTATTTTAGGGAAACATAATTAAATAGTGAGACCATTCTACTATAATCATTTCATGCTAGTTCAAACATGTTCAGGTACCACTATGGGCTCGACTGAGATACCTATGATCAACATAGAGTGCTCCTATACCCGGGAATAGTCATTGGCTTACGATTGAGGATCTATACATTAGTGATTTAGAGGATGAGGACCATGAAATTCCCCCTTTCTTTGAGGCTAATGGCATAGGAACTACTAAAGCCTATGATGAGTGGTGGGTTGGAGCACAACCAATCCATGTATGTCCCATTCACTACCCTACAAGCCACTCCAGACCTCTTCCAAGTCACACAGAGGATAGGGATGATGAGCAGGTTGATGGAGATACGGATGATGTTGAAACTATGCCTAACATATTTCTAGGTTTAGATGAGTATTAGGAAGAGGAGGAGGAATTTGAATCTATGACTGAGTATGTCGATGAGAGAAAGAAGGATCTAGCTACCCCTCATAGGAGAGATGCACCCCTTATGAGATTCACTAGATCACGTACAATGACCACATCAAAGATCTGCACTCACGAGCATGGGTAGGCTAGTTGTAGTAGATGATCTACACTTCCTATATTGAGGGGGACCACTATTGTATAGTTATACCCTGACTAGCAGACTATAGATCTAGGTGATGATTTGAAAATTCTTTTTTTTCGTTATTCTTTTTAATTTTTGTATATATGATATATATATATATATGTCATGATGTGTACTGATATCTTTTTATGTTTTCCATCTTTTAGGTTCCATGCAAGAGTGGCATGATCTCTATTAGCATGTTTTTATAGAGATGATGCTTTCACTACAAATGAGGGATGATCTACCCTTAGAGTATGTTCCCCCACCTTTTGTGGGGAAACACATAGATCTCTTTGAGGCTTTTGATAGATTGAGGATAGCATATGAGATCACGAGTAGATGTGTCAACCTATCTATAGGATATATTTCCACACTGTAGACAATTTTGGATGAGCTTTGAGCTTCTCAAGGTTCATCAGATAGTAGGACAGATTCCACCCTTTGAGTGGAAATCTCGAGGCTAAAGAGAGATATGGCTAGGCTACAAGTAGAGAGGGATCACATAGAGAAAGAGCATGTCAAGGCACTCATACAGGAGGAAAATATTAGAGGAGGGGTGCAAGGCTTTTAGGAATCCATTAGGTCCATGAGTAGGACATGATCACATACAAATATATCTCAATAGGGGCCACCACCAAGCACTGAGGGTTCTAGCAGTGATAGACCCTATTAGCATTGTATTCATTGATATAAGTATTTGAAATTTTGATGATATATATGATATATGAGAATTTATTTTTTTATGATCTTGTGTTGAATTAAATGTCAAATGTGATTTGTTAAATATCCTTTACAAGAATTTCTAATAAATATCTCCATTATTTTTAATGTTTATGTGATCTAATTAAAACATTTTTTAGTTTATGTTAGATGCTACATTGTGATGAAGTATTCATTGTTAACTTAAATGCACCTATGATCTAATAACATTAAACACATATAAGGATATAAATTAACATAAACCATAATATTTTATTTTAAATAGTATGGTTACTAATGTAATAATTCAAAATGATTGAACAATCACTTTAGACTTTGAGATAAACTATTATCATTTGTCAAAGAATGAGACACTGCAAGATTAAAAAAAATACCATATATACAATATAATAATAATTCTTTAACACACTATTCAAAAGAGAGAGAACTAGATTTAATATTTATGCAAATGTGTGGCATTAAATGGTTTTTTTAGTGGTGTACCATCCATTTCTATTAATGTGTAGGCTTTGAACCCATAGTTTTCTTTGATTACGTAAAGTCCTAACCAAGTAGGCCCTAATTTTCCTATTTCATTTGGAAGAGCATTGACATTACACTAATTTTAATATAACACAAATTCACCTTTATTAAATGCATGAGGTATGACATTATTGTTATTACCACATTGCATTCTTGGTGGCAATCATGATAGGAGGATCATCAAAGAAAACTATTCGGTTCATGCAACTAGAGTAACACAATGAAAAAAACACAAAATTTGGAGGCAAATGCAGATACACATATTATTATTATCAGAAATTTTGATTGCATATAGTCGGCCACATCCAAGCTTATAGATTCAGCACATAGGCCTGATATAACATGTTCAAAATATAGGGCTCATACATGTGAGAAAAATTCTTATAGATCAAACTCTATATACATCTTAATCTACTTGATTTTTATTCTCTACCTTTCTAATGATCTATTGCAAGCTTTATATCATATCCACGGGTCAAGAAACATTTGTGTCGACCAAAGATAATTACAATCTCTAATGAAGAAAAATGTAACGTGTGCATAAATAGGCTGGACTCTGATTTTAATTTCTTCCACGGTAGATGTACATGATGAAATTTGGACCTAATAGTAAGGTCAAGGTCACTTCAATGAATAATTAGAAACACACCATGAGGATCCACAAGTTATGAGAAGGATCTGCGATCGATCAAACTAGCTATTAGAAATTGAAATTATTCTGGGGAAAATTCCAAAAATTGTCACACAATCCAGAAGCGATAACTTGCTGAAAAAATATCTAATCGAGCTAAAAACTTGGAATAAGGAAATTGAACATGTTCACAATGAAACCATAGATCTGTGAGGTCTGGTGAGAAAACACGAAGAAATACCAGATCTACAAACTTGAGAAAGAATAAGAACAAAAATGAAAGAAAATATTTTTGGTTGATGCAAGATTGCCAAGAACCAAGGATGCTCCTGCATTAGACATCCAGGGTTATTGAAAATTGAGTCCCTCACTTTTTTGGGGCCAAAGGAAAACCAATATGGTCTACCTTAGCTTGAGAAATCCAAGAAGAATCCTCCACTAGTCTACCCTTCCACTAAACAAGATATTCTTTGTACTATCTTCCATGAGTCTTTCTCCCATCTCTGACATCCAAAATCTCTTTTATCTCATTTGATTATTGTTTAGGAAGTTTTTCTTCCAATTTTTCTTTACTGGCTTCACTAAATTCTAATTCATGGTACTAATGTAGATCTGCAATGTTGAATATAGGTGATATACCCATGTCATCTGGTAACTCCACTTCATATGCATTTCCTCAATCAAATTTCTTCAAAATACTATAAGGTCCAAACTTCCCCATCTTGAGTTTAGTGTATGTGACACTTTGGAATTGATAAGACAATATCATTGGTAAGACAATATGTGCCAGGGTCACATGGGCGACCAATGCCTGGCCCTGGGGACCTTTTTTTTTGTTTTTTCTTTGCAAAATAAGAAGAATCGGAAAAACGGGCATAAATTTTTGCTCGGTTGTCAAAATTGGGAAAACGAGATATTGTCAAAAAGCTGGTTCCAATAACTATCTAATGGTGCTATTTTTACTATCATATTTTGTATATGGTTCTTTTTGTTATTGTCTAAAGATAGATCCTCATTTATCGCTTCTGAGCTCATAACATTTTGCCATGATCTCTTATTTTTGCTATCTTTGCAGCATTGGAAAGGTATTGAGGAGATCTATGTTGTTGTCCATGCACTTTTTTCTATATCTTTCCTAGGTTTATCCTTATTGCATATTTGGCCCAATGGGTGTTTTGGAGATTACTTGGATATTTTGTGCAGTTGGGAGGGTGCAACTTGAATCTTTGCACTTCATTTCAGTATCACATCATTCATATCATCTATTGTTGCTTTATGGATTCTAGGGTTATTCTCGTTTTGATTTTTTGACTGTTCCATGGTATCGGGTTTGTTGCATTATTATGATTCTGATATGGTTTCTTGTAAACAGAAGTATCTTTACTTGCTTATCAGATTTTGGTTCCAGTGTTACTCCACAATGTTCTTCCAATACTTCTTTGTAGTAGGTCATCTCATTGAGGGGGGAGTTGTCTCATTGGGTTTTCACCTCTTTGTCTTACTGTTTCATTGCATTTGTACATGGGTACCTAATCAGGCCTTGTTTCTAGGACCCATTCATGATTTCTTACATTCATCTTAGTTTTAGGGGCATTCTTTTTTAGTCTCCCTAGTTTGTACTTAAGGGAGGGTGTTGGTGTAATTAATTATCTAATTACACTTTATTAAGTTTACTTAGGTTTTTCTTAGGTAATAATTAGTTTACTTAATTAATAAGATTTATTTAGTTGAGCTCTTTTTAGGTCAACATTAGGGTTGGATATATTTATTTTATAAAGAAAATCATCTCTTGTAATATCTTAATTCTGAATATATCAAATTGCACATCTTCATGCAAAGCTCTGCTTTTTTATTATTTTTCTCTTTTGTGGAAGGCCTTTTGGTTTGCATGTATGATCTTGGTTTCTAACATTTCCTTACATCATTCAAATTATCACTGAAATAAGCTATTGGTCTTCCTTCTTGACTTAATACTGCTCCAATTGCATTTCCACTTGCATCACAATCTACCTAAAATAACTTACTAAAGTCTAGTAAAGCCAACACAGTCTGCTCAATCACCTTTTGTTTTAACAACTCAAAACTTTTTTCTCCTCTAGATGTCCATCTAAAATCCTTCATATCTCCTCTCATTTTTTTTGTCATAGGACTACAAATAGAACTAAAATTTCTAATGAAATTTTGGTAGAAACTAGCCAATCCATGAAATAATCTTACCTCTCCAATGCTTTCCAGTGTAGGCCATTCAACAATTTCTCTTAATTTCTCAGGATCCATCTTCAATCCTTTCAAAGATATCATAAACCCAAGATATACCAATTATTCCTTCATAAAACTACACTTCTTAATATTTATCAACAACTTATCTTCTCTTAATCTCTGCAAAACTTGTCCTATATGCAACAAATTCTCTTCTCTAGTCTTATTGAAAATCAAGATTATTGGAATCTAGGAACATTGAGAGGGGGGCATGAATAAGAGTTCTACAATATTCAACATTATTATTCTAATATTTAAACCATTTCAACATTAAACCAAATTAAAAATGAAAAAATACAAAGCAATCATCCACAACACCATAACACAAGGATTTTTATGTGGAAACCCTGGTAGCTGAAATACCATGGTGGAGGTCAATCCACAATTTGATTACTCAAATATAATTTTTACAAAATGGGAATTCACTTGCATTTAGGCTCACTACCTAGAGCTGACTGCTCAAAATAGAAAGGCTCACTATCTTACAAAATGTTCATATTAAATCCATCTGAAGGGTTGAACTGAAGGAATATAATCTTCTAATGCTATGTAACAGTTTTGATTAGGCTCATTAGATGATTTTAGACCTTCTATCTAATTCTACTATTCTGACCCGCTCTGCTTCAACTCACATCACATATCATTTGTGCGTAGATGAAATCACACAACTTCCCTTTTGAAATTTACATCACACAATAATATACTTCACATCTAACATGCTTCAATACCAAAAGGATATAAATAGTTGATCTTATATATGCACATCAAAGGATAATATTATCTTCATGTCGTCTTTAAAAAAAAATATAATATTTTCCAATAGTTTCCTAAATCCTCAAATGATTCTTAATGTGTACCATCCACAATTATCCATAATATAGTGAGGACCTAAATAAACATGTTCAAACAAAAACACATTTAGACAATTACTCCTTAAACATCGACAACAACTATATCCACCAAGTCGGCCTTCTAGCCTTGGTAAACGAAAAATTAATAAACTGGATCCTCTTACATGTACACCGATTAACGCATAGGAACAAAAATCTAGAATAAGATATTCTAGATACCCAACAACCTTCCCTAAGATTTGCAACATGAACTGATAAAATGATAATGCATATCGATCAACAAACTTAGCTTTAACTAGATACCCTATTCTTCACTCTGACTTCTGGTATGAATAGATATTGAAGTGTGTACCAGATCCATGACTTTGGTTGCCATTAATGAAAACACTAGAAGCCATATGCCAACAATATCTGCCTTTGGCATTGAAAAATGACTAAGTATTGAAACTAATATGAGTACGCTGCCAAACTTCAAAACATCAAAACATAGCTCCCCCTAAAATTGATAAGGCAATTTTCATTTTTCTCTCTCCACCTTTGACAACAATGAAAAACATGTATTCAATCTCCCCCTTTGAAGTATGACCAAAAACTTCTTGATTCAAAACTGATTCAAAATTTGAAAAATAACAACTACTACTAAAGTCAGAAGACTATCTTGTGTTTTTCTTTCATCTCCAGAAGAAACTTCTTCCAAGCTTATACTGCAATCCCAATGATTATGATCATGTTGGTTTTTTTAGATGTCTAATTGATAATCTTGATGAGATATTCCAGAATAGTGATGGTTTCTTCTAGTTTTTCTCCTTTCCTCAGTATCTCAATCAACTATTGTAGTCTACATTTTGTTAAGTCCTTTACTTTCCAGAAAGTCTCCACAAGATTGTTTCTGGTGAATTAAATTTTTGTATACTTAGACTGTATCTCTTGAATCCTTTTCTTGATTGCACCATCCTGATTCTGTAACATATCAAAACTTTGTCTAATCCTATTCAGTTTTAATTCAATTTGCTCCAACTTTTCTTTATATTTCCCAATGACATGATGCCAATGGATGCAATAGTTATAGATGTTGTTTGATGTACTTATGCATTACCTTAGCTCATTCATTTTCTTTTTCAACTTGGGAAATGATATCTTGAACTACTCCTTCAAGTGTAGAATTATTTCTTCTTCTTTCTTGTTCTGAGACTCAGAGTCCATGATTTCCTTGATGCATTCGATCATCTCTTTAGGTAACAAATTCTTCAAACTCTCTAATTTGATTTGGTTGTGCACAACATGAGCACTTAGTACACTTAAAATCATATCCTGATCATATGAAGGTCTGATAGACCATAATTTTGCAATTTTTTGCATTCCATCTTCCTCATGAATAAGTTGTAGAAGCTTTTACTTGGTTAAGTCATCTTATTCTTCACTTCCTTCTAGTTTTTCTTGTTCTGGTCTAGCTGATTCTAATTCTTTTCCTTGAGTGAAAGTTGTTTCATTATCAGATTCCTCATCTGGAACATCTACAACCACCCATTCTTTTCCTTTTCCTTCAAATCTTGGAGTCTTGCATACCAGAGGGGTACAAACAGTAATTTTTTTTTCTCTTTTCTTCTTTCCCTCCACCTCAATGGAAGAGGAACCAAATTCAAGTTCCTTTACCAAAAGGGAAATGCAAACTAATCCAAACTTTTCTAGTAAACCTCTAAATAAACTTGCATATTCTTGATTATAGTTTTCCAATTTGTTATATTGTTCATAAATCTGATTTTAAACTAACTCATTCTCTTTCCATACAACATTGTTCTTCAGTGGAAATAAATTCAAAAAATACAACACAAGACATGTGATCAAAGTGCTAAACCTAAAAGGATAACCTATCTCCTTTGTTATTTGCACAGTCTCCATTAGTTGATCCTTTAGCAATCCACACACGTCAAAGTCCTGATCTTCCATTATCATTTTGTGATAGATCTATACTACACCAGTCGAGGTTGCTCCTTCTCTATTTTTGAAAAGGATTTTATAGGATACTCCATGTGCAATGTACCTTGTTATAGAATCTCTAAAAATGATTTTATAGGATACTGCACCAGCGGAGGTTTCTCCTTCTTTGTTTCTAAAAAATATTTTATATGATACTCCATGCATAATGTACCTTGTTACCAAATGTTTGATTGTCAAAATTATCAATTCCTTTTGATATCCAATAACTCCAATTAGGGTTTCAAATTATTTATTCCAAATAGACTTATTTCTCGGTATATTCCCAATTTTGCATAATCCAATTATTACTCCAATTATCTCTTTCAAAATATGATAGGTTTTGTCTAGAATTAGAGTGTCATCATTCAATCTATCCATAATACATTTAAAAATTTCTATGTTTTTGAAATAGGGGAATTTACTCCAAATATCCAAACTTTAATGTTTCACACCTTCTAGCCATTTCAATTCATTGGGCGATAACAAGTTTCTTACAACTCTAATATTCTCACTGCTAAACTCATCTAATTTCATAATTCCTTTAATTTATTCCATTTTGCATACCGAAGAATTTCTTATACCTAGCACCAAATTAAATGAAAATTCCACAAATGACTAAAATACCTAACGAATTTAGAGATTCACCACCAAATTATCTTTACTCCTTCAAAATTTTGTTGTAGAGTGCTCTCCTTTTCTTTGATGTAAAGTGAAAAATGAGGGTTTCAACATGTCTTTTATCTAACTTTTAGTTATAATAAAAAAAATTTCCCTAGGTGTTCTAGATACCGTGCTTTCTTAGACAACGAGAGAAAAATTCTCTTGCGTACCTTCAAATTCTCAAATTTTTGTACAAGTGATCTCCAATGTAGCTACAAACTATTAGCACAAATTTTGACAATCTCTTGTGTTTCGATTCTAACTATTGTCAGGGGAAAAAAGTATTTTTTCAAAAATATCCCCCTAGGCTAATGGCCTAAAATCAATTTCTAGAGGAATTACCGAAAGCAGGTTTTGGTAGAGAACCATTTCCAGCATCAAACTCATTCTTCCTTACCCATGTCTTCTTCATCTAATCTTGTATTTCATCCACAATAACTTTCCCTTTTCCTTTATCATATTTCTGTGAGTTTTTGTCTTCGTATACTAGACCTCTTCTACCCATATTTTTGTTTCTGCAGAGTCTTGCAATGTGATAATATCTATTGCAATTATAGCACACAATATTTCCTTGCCTAGGAAAAATCATTCCATATATTTCTTCTTGATCTGCATTGGTTAGTAAAATGCCCAAATCTTACATAGGTATAATATTCAACATTCTTTCTACTAATAGATTTGTTTGACATAGTTCTACATTTGATTGATTTATAACCAGAATTATTGTAGTTGAAAAATTGACTAGAAGATGATGAATCACTTGATTTCATTTTACTTCTACATTGAGTATCCATATGAAAAAACTTTATTCAAGAAAAATAGTATCCATTAAACTGTTGAGCATTAGGTTGTCTTACCGGATACCTTCCACCTTTATTCATTTGATTTCCTTGCCTAAAATTTTATTGTCCAGATCTAAGACTTTCTCCTTTCTCATATCCAAGACTTCTCTTGTCTTTAGAATTATTTTTTCCTTGATTCAATTCACCAAGCTTAACTGAGATAACCTTAAACTTCTCCTTGTATTCATTCACAGTACAAATTTCATCCCTAAGAATAATAATATGTTTTTCAAGTTCTTCTTCATTGTTTCTAGATTGTTGAAATTCATTTTCTGACTGAATAAATTCTCCATTTATTCTTTTGCATTTGTCAGATCTTTCTTTTAAGGACTAAGCAATATTATCCTCATTCTTCTTCCTTCATTCAATTTCACTAGTTCGCTTCATCACCATAGATTCCATTTCATGCTTTAGGGTAGCATTGTCTCTGGAAAGATTTTCACATTCTTGAGTTATTTCCTTCAATGTTTGATTCAAGTGATAATCATCCATGTTTTCTCTCTCTTTCTGTTTAATATGATCATAGAGATCCTTCCTCTTTTCCCCTGATTTTACAATTTGATCTTTTAATGACTGAATGAATTTCTCAGCATCCTTAAGATTTGATTTCAATTCATGGACTTCTAATTTAGACTGATCAATATCATTAAGTGCCACCACAAGCTGCTATTGAAAACTACCAAACTCCATTACATTCCAAGATCCACCTCAAGTTGTCAAAGTCCTTCCGAGCACTAAGCTTTGATACCAATTGTTGGAATCTGGGAACACTGAGAGGGGGGGTGAATAAGTGTTTTGCAATATTCAACATTATTGTTCTGATAGTTAAACCATTTCAACATTAAACCAAAGGAAAAGTGAAAAAATACAAAGAAATCATCCACAACACAATAACACAAGGATTTTTATGTGGAAACCCTATTAGGGGAAAAAACACAGTGGAGGTCAATTAACAATTTGAGTACTCAAATATAAGTTTACAAAATAGGAATACACTTGCATTCAGGCTCACTCCCTAGAGCTCAATCCTCAAAATAAGAAGGCTCACTGCCTTACAAAATGTTCAGATTAAATCCATCTAAAGGGTTGAACTAAATTAATAGCATCTTATAATGCGAGGTAATAATTCTAGTTAGGCTCATTAGATGATTTCAGACCTTCTGTTTGATTTTGCACTTCTCCTCTGCTCTGCTTCAACTCGCATCACAAATCTTCTATGCATCAATGAAATCACACAACTTCCCTTTTGAATTTTGCATCACACAATAATAAACTTCACATCTAACATGCTTTGATACCAAAAAGATATAAAAAAATTATCTTATATATTTGCATCAAAGGATAATATTATCTTCATGTCAGCTTTAACAAAACATATAATATTTTCCAACCGTTGGCTAAATCCTCAAATGATTCTTAATGTAGACCATCCACATTGACCATATCATAGTGAGGACCTAAATAAACATGTTTAAACACACAAAAATTTAAGTAATTACTCCTGAAACACCACAACAACTATATTCACCAAGTCGGCCTTCTAGCCTTGATAAACAAAAAATTAATACACTAGGTCCTCTTACACATACATCAATTGTTACGCAGGCACAAAAATTGAGAATAATGTATTCCAGATACCCAATGACCTTCCCTAGGATGCGCAAAATGAACAGAAAAACCGATAATACATATTGATTGACAGACTCATCTTTAATCGAAAACCCTATTCTTCACTCTGACTTCCGATATGAATAGATATTGAAGTGCGTATCGGATCCATGACTTAGGTTTCCATCAATGACAACACTAAAAGCCATATGCCAACAATGGATCTAAGTTTTCTGCTCCAATTTTCTATCTAAAATCCTTCCTATCTCCTCTCATTGTTTATGTCATAGGACTGCAAATAGAACTGAAATTTCTAATGAACTTTCGGTAGAAACTAGCCAATCCATGAAATGATCTTAGCTCTCCAATTCTTTCTAGTGTAGGCAATTCAACAATTTCTCTTACCTTCTTAGGATCCATCTAATGGCACTCTCAAATTTTGCAAATTTGAAGTGCCCTTTTTGAAAATATTGCTTCTGCACTTTCAAAAGTGCACTTGATGAATCAGTCCTAGTGACCAACTTTAGAGGGTTGTAATCGAATTCCTATTGATTTTGGTTAAAAAATCTTGGTAGACATATTCAATTGACATATGTGAACATTCATGTCAATTTTTAGCTTCCCACGATAAGTTTTGTCAGGGTTTCAAAAGGTGAAGTTGAAGGGTTTTTACACTTTTCCGTTATTTGCAGACTATCTGTTTTGCAAAGTAGCTTCATGTTTGATCTTGCATTTTGAAATTGGTTGATCGTCATGCCAAAAAAATTGTTTCTCTGAATTATCCCCACCTAAATTATCTTGGGTGCCATTTTTCAGAGTCTCATGATTTGTTCTGCTATTTTTAGTAGGTCGAAACCAAATGCAACTTCTCCTGTTTTACACCTGCATTTTCAGAAACCTTTCTGAGTGGTCAAATTTGACCCTAAATAACTTTTGATCAGTGATGGTTCAAGATAATTCATTTTTTCACACCTGCTTAGGGTACCTAAATGAACTTATGTGTCTGATGGTAGCTCACTAGGAGTTGATTCACTATTTTTCAAATTGACAGTTTAGTGAGTTTTAATTGGTTTAGAATATGTGTAGTTTCAAAAAAGTTCAACTGAGCAATTTTTCAGATTAATATCTTCCACCTCATTATACATTTTCTCAAGCCATTTTTTGCATTAAATTCTCTGGTCAAGTTTTTACATATCTACAATTTTTCATAGCTCCACAAGGTCATTTGACCAATTTCCCATACTGATTCTAGAGCCAACTTGGCTAGTTTTTCTCAATTTCAAATATGCCCAAAGGCAAGTTTTAATGAAAATCGAGTACGTAAATTCACTCCAAGTGCATTCAAATGTCATCTCAGATCAATTTGAGCATAAAATTTATTTTAGTTAGGCCCACATGGGGACCTAGCATGCTTTACATAAAAATGATATTATAATTATTGTATTGTGGCAAACAATTCAATTTAATTGCTTTGAACTGGTCAAAATTCATAGGAATGCACCATCATAATTACCTTCAAGGGTTTGATGACAAACATGCTCATTGCCACGTTGCAATATTGAGGGTTGAACATAATATCTCTTTGAAGAGTGCTCTAATTGGAATGAATGATAAATATAGAAGCATTGATGGTGATCACAAGGCTTTTGAAATATTTTCCAAGAGAAGTGTGGTATCATGGAATTTGTTGTAGCATATATTCAATGTGGAAAAATTATGGATACCTTAGAAGTTCTTCCCTGAAATGGTGAGAGAATGGACAAGGCCAAGCCATGTCATCGTTGGTTTTTCTATGAAGGTTTGTTCTAATCTAAAAAATATATAGAGCAAGAATATGGTTGGCAGTGGTTCAACATAATGAATTAGATGAATATTATAAAATGCTGCAAAAACCTTCAAGCAAATGAAAGAGAGCCATCGAAGGCATGTGGATTCATATGACCCATGAAAAAATGCAGCCAATGCACAGTGTGATGGTTTTAAACCTAGTTTTGAAGAATATTTTGCTTGGAAAATGCTATTGGCAGATACGCTGCCATATCTCAGAAGCCCATGGGTTTAGTGAAAAGATCTTAGAAACTTTCAAATCAAGGCACTAGGGGAGGCTGGAGAATGCTTCATCATCATTAAATCACCATGATCACAACATATGCACAAGTGAATCTATTGAAAATTATTCAAAATTCCATAAAGGATAATAGTTGTTGGTTTTAAATAGAAACAAGGGGTCAATTGGTGGAAATGTATCAATGCAGCAGTCATTGTTGATATGCATAACATGGATCAGTAAAAGAAGATCTCAGAAACCTTATAGAAAATGCAATTGTCTTATGTAAAATCGAATTCCCTCATACCGAACCCCACACATTTGAATGCAAGATATAGTGTTGGGCTCGAACCAGAAGAGCATGGAAACCATTGAGCGACCTGAGACATGGGGTGCATATACCCTCCAATGCATAGTGACAAATGGAGTCACTACCAGCTAGTGGATTGAGTGTGGTCTGGGCTTTGGAGTAGGGTGCGTACATCCATCAAATCATAGAAGGGGGAAACTCGTGCCACGTAAATGGAGGAGGGATGCATTTGGTTGCAAATTATGTTTAAAAATGGATCAGTGAAAATTATTTAGCAACTATCAAGAAAATGTTAATGGAATTTGTATATCCATTCTTGCCCATGCTAGGCAGTGGGTGTTTGGAGTAAAAATGTATCAAAATTATTTTAGGAAATTCTTTTTTCTAACAATGTATAGCCTACACCAAACGATAGGAAGAATGCAATCAACAACTAAGGGTGTTGGCACAAAATGGATTTGTTGAAGAAGTCTCAAAAAAATGAGTGCCACACCATGCTTTCCAAGGACACAGTTATGAGATGAAAGACCCCAGTTGGAGGAGGGTTTTGAGTGTTGTTTGCGCCATGACTAGAGGAAAGGCATGATCAAAGCATGGAGAATGAAAACCGTCACCAGGGTTCGATGAAGTTGCAGAGAACACTGAATGAAAAGAGAGGATTAGGGAAAATAAAGAAGCAGATTGAAGATTGATGGCCAAGACGAATTGGGAACTTCAGCCAAATCTTGGTCATTGCCCACCATATCATGATCCATATTTTCTCACCTTTTATTTATCACAAGATGGCGAGAGGGTGACACGTGATATGCGAGCCCAAGGTTTTTTCAACACTTAAATGGTGTTTAGATGTTGCTCAATGCAATATTTAAATGGGTTGAAATGGGTGGCTCTAAGCATAATTAGAAAAAATCCATGAAAAAGATAATATAAATTAAAATAAGGAAAATTAAATGGCTCGATAGTGTTTATTTAAAATGTTTTCATTTTAAATAAATGTCTTAGCCTGTGAGAAAAGTGTGGGTAAAAATATTTTTCCTGATGAGGTGTTTACCAGGTGGGTGAAAGTATAAATTTGGAAAAGAAGGCATACATCACGATGAAAATATTACAATATTTTTACTTCAAGAGGGGAAATATTTTTAAAAGGACTTAGCAGGTGAATGTAAAGGGATGTAGGAAGTGATGTTTTATTTCTCCCAAATTTAGTGAATAAATTATTCACTAAATCAAAGGTCTCTATTTGAAAAGTGAAATATTTAAAAGCTAGCAAATATTTGAAGATAAAATATGCTTGTAAAGTGCAGCAAGGAGAGAAATGAAAGATTTCAAGGGAGAACCAGATAAAGTTGTTTTTAACTACTGGGTAAAATGCGGAGATTCCTTGCATGGAAATTTTTTATTTTGTTGGGAAACTTATGGTTAAGGTAGTTTTGGAGACAACATAGGTTTGTTGTAGGGAGGGGAGAAGATTCTTTGCAGTTTGATGATCAATGGTGAGAGTGTTTCCAGATGGAGTTTCCAGATCAACTTTAGGGTTTCCTTTGGAGAATTCTTTTCCTTTACATATTCTTTTCTTTTCTCATTGTAACAGGGTAGAAAGCTATAAATCTTGGGTGAAGTTGCATAGAAAATTGGAAATTTTGTAGTGATAGAGAAAATGCTTTTTAGTTTCTGAGTCATTTTTTGCAGGTTTTGAATTCATGGAGATGTAATATTTAATAACAGTACTAACATTTAAATCATACTCATAAATTCAAGCTCATGGCTCTCCTGTGTACAAGTGTATTTCAATTTTGAATGAAGAAATCAAGGGTTATTTTCTTCATCTCACTGTTGTGGTGTGTGTAATTCTTGTTTTATCTTTAATTCAAGGAGTTAATTAAAATGCTTAAATGAGATTGGAGGTTGATATGTTCTACACAAGGATTTCATAAGTAGTATTGATTTGGGTACATATTGGTGATATTGTAAGGCAATATAATCAAAATATATTATATGATATGTGTTGAATCTATTATCAACCATTAGGTATTTGTGAATTTGACTCCCCCAATGGAAGTAAGGGACTAATCTGAGTTTCATTTGTTCTTTTTGATTCGGTGTTTCTTTGTGTTCACTTGGAGCTTGCTACAAATTTAAAATTAATGATTATCTTTCACTATGAAGTGTTGTTGTAATTATCTCATGCTCCAAATGGTTGATATTACTGATGAACAACCAATTCTATTCAGTTTTGTCCTGTTTTGTTGAGCTATTGAGTGAGATTATCTATTATCATTAATGTTATTTATGACTATGGTGCAAAGGTTGTAAACACATTAATGGATCACCCTCATGGGTCTTGCAGAACCCAAAGTGTAGGAGATCTTTAAAATCCTCATCAGTTGGTCCAGGTCCTTTGACTTGCCCTTGATTGAAATTTGCAATTCCCTAAGTAGATTAGAAGATCAACCTAGTTACAGTAAAACAACCAACACCATCCTCAATCCATTTATAGATATCACAAACCTAAGGTATACCAATTCTTCCTTTATAAAACTACACTTCTTACTGAAAATCAAGATGTCATCCAAATAGATAATCACAAAATTACCCAAGAATTTCTTCAATACTTCATTCATCAACCTCATGAAAGTAGTCGATGTATTTTTTAGTCCAAAAGGAATCACCAACCACTCATACAATCCTTCATTTTTCTTGAATGCTATTTTCCGCTCATCTCCTTCTCTAATTATGATATGATGATATCCAATATTCAAATCTATCTTTATAAAGTATTTAGTTCCACTCAAACAATCCATAATGTCATCCATATGGAGCAAAAGAAATCTATACTTCAATGTGATCTTGTTTATGGCTCTATAGTCTATACACATCCTCCATTCTCTATCCTTCTTAGGTGCTAGCACTGCAGGTACTGCATAAGATCTTAAGCTTTCTTTGATCAAACCTTTTCTCAATACTTGTCTATTCAATTATTCATTCTCTTTTAGTGTCATCTGGTGTGCTTCTTTATTAGGAAAAATAGCTCTTGGAATCAAGTGCATGCAATGACTAATACTCCTTACAGGTGGCAATCCATTAGGTACATTATTTGAAATGATAGCTTCATATTTTGTCAACAACTCCTTTATCTCCTCTGGTTGTTCTTCTACATGCTTCCAGTCTTCAACCTTCTTAGGGACCAAGGAATAACATATATTCTCATGTCTCAATCCATCCATAAATCTCCTTCCATCAACCAAACAAACTCTAGCATTTGTGCAAATCCGAATTTTAGGAATATCCTCTAATGGTAACAAAGTCTTCTTCATCCCATTTGCAAAAATAGTGTATATGTTCTTCTTTCCATCATGAATAGCCTATCTATCATACTACCAAGGTCTTCCCAACAAAATATGGTATACATCCATAGGAATGATATCACACAAAACTTCATCATGATAATTTCCTATCTTGAATTTCACCAAAAATTGTTCACTTACTAGTATCTTATGCTCATCTTGAATCCAAGCTATTTGATAGGCCTTTGGGTGTTTCAATATTTCCAACTTCAATTTCGTCACCATTTCTTTAGAATTCAAGTTCTATGAGCTTCCACTATCAATGATTACTTTACAACATTTACCAACTACCTTGCGTCTAATCTGAAACAAATTCTTTCTCTGTAATGGTTCCTTCTCCAATTCACTTTGACACAATACTCTCCTATTCACCAACACTTGTCCTTCTTACGTTTGATTAGCTGATCTAGCATGATTCTCCTTAATAAAGACTATTCTTCTATTTTTCTTAGTCATTTTGCTTGCCTCTCCCTGTTTGCATTCAAAGGCTCTATGTCCTTCTCCACCACATTTGAAACAAGTTCCCTTGAATATTATTTTATCCTATCCTCTATCATATTTTCTATATCATTCATTTTAGTAACCACCATATCCTCCTCTTTGGTAAGAGTTTACATCATCCATTTTTTATGAATTCTCATTCTTACTGACCTCCTTATCATTGATTTGATCTGGAAAATATCCTCTTCCTCCTCTAGTAAAAAATCTTCCTCTCTGAAATCTTCTACCTCTTCCTCTATGTCTATGCTCATGTCATTTTTATAGCTTCTCTTCTTCTTTTAGGGACATTGATATGATTCCTCCACATTCAACAATTTAATCAAATTGATCTCATCTTGTATAGCTGACCTCAAACCATTCACATATCTAGCTACTTGCTCAATCTCATCCTCTGAGTTTCCAGATCTGATGTTCAACTTATAGAACTCCTTAGTATACTTTGTCACACTTGATTCCTTTTGCTTCAGATTTTGCAACTTCTTAACCAAACTGATTTGATAATTTGTAGGAATGAACTTTGTCTTCAACTTATTCACCATTTGATCCCATGATATTTTCTTCTCCTTTCCTTTTCTTTGTCTATCTATCTGCAAATGTTCCCACAAAAGGGGCATGTCCTCTCAACTTTGTGCAAGAAAACTTCACCTTCTTATCTTCTGGGATACCTTAAAAATCAAAGTACTTTTCCATCTCTGTTATCCAATATAGTAATTCATCTGAATCCAACTTTCCATTATAATCCGGTGGATTGAAATATGGTTTAGTGTTTACTTTGGTTAGGGCTCTTATGAACCTTTCTTCTCCCTGATCAAGGCTAGGATGCTCTTCTCTTGCAACTTCTTTTTCTACTTATTCATCACTCACATAATCAACTGGCCGACCTCTCCGCTAGGCCATTTCATCTACATCCAATCTAGCAACAATTCCTCACAACATCTCCATTACAACTACGTGTGTATTTCCATGTGCTCCATTTCATCTACCATTTATTCTTCCCGCCATCTTTACATAAGTCTTCTGCAGCTATAGGTCGGATCCTTAGTCCACCACCCCACAAAAAATCTTCAACAAGACTACACAAACATTGACAATCTCGCAAGGGATGAATCTTGCTCTGATACAAGTCTTGTGGTAGTCATGGTAGAAGGGTCCTGAAAGAGAACTATCCAAGATGTGTAGCTAGAGTAACACAATGGAACCAACACAAAATATGGAGGCAAGTGTAGATACAAACATTCTTATTATTAGATATTTCAATTACATATAGTCAACCACATCCGGGCTTACAGATTCGGCTCATAGGCCTGATACAACATGCTCAAAATACAAGGCTCATACATCTAAGAAAGAATATTCTAGATTAAACTCTATATACATCCTAATATATTTGATTGTCATTCGCTACCTTTCTAATGATCTATTACAAGCTTTATATCATATCTACTAGTCAAGAAACATCTGCATTGGCCAAAGATCATTACAATATCTGATGAAGAAAAATGTAATGTGTGCATGAATAGGTCGACCACATATTTGAATTTCTTCCATGGTAGATACACATGATGAAGTGTGGACCTAAGATTAAGGTTGGGGACACTCCACTGAACAATAAGAAACACAACATGAGGATCTATAAGTTATGGGAATGATCCATGATCAATCAAACTAGTCATTATATTTTGAAATTATTCTGGGGAAAGATCCAAAAATTGTCACTCAATCTATAAGCAATCACTTGCCGAAAAAAGATTTAGTTGAACTAAAAACTTGGAATAAGGAAATTGAACATGTCCACGATGAAACCATTGATCTATGAGGTCTTGTGAACAAACACGAAGAAATACTAGATCTACTAACTTGAGAAAGAACAAGAACACAACAAGAACAAAACTAAATGAAAATATTTTTTGTTGATGTAAGATTGCCAAGAACCAAGGATGATTGTGGATCAATTCTTTTGGAATAAGATTAGATATTCTCAAGAGCATTGACACATTGCTCATCAAGAATCTCAAGATGATGCAATTGTTTCTCTTTATAAGTAGTATCATTAATAAGCCCTTTAAGATAAATTCACAATGAAGGAATCTCTAACTCCAAGGGCATTATTGTTTCAACACCATAAACAAGGTTATAGGGGGTGTCTCCAATAGATTTTCTAATACTTGTACTATAAGCCCACAAGGCATAGGTTAGTTGAGCATGGAAATATTTGTTATGTTTACTTTTTTTTCACAAAATTTGTTTGAGAGTCTTATTAGTCAATTTTGCTTGTCCATTTGATTGTAGGTAAGATGGCATCAAAAAGCATTGAATATGAAATGTTTCCAATAATTTTTTCATGTCATTGTTCTTAAATGGAGTTCCATTATCTGAAATCAATCTAGAAGGTATACCAAAGCAATAAATAATGTGTTCCAATATGAAGCAACATATTGCATGAACTATCATGGAATGAAGAGGGATAACTTCTACCCATTTTTAAAAATAGCCAGTTGTAATAATTGTAAATGTATGTCCAGTAGAAGAAGGTGGTGATATTTTTCCAATAAGATCTAAACCTAAAACCAAGAATGGAAAAATATCAACTTCGGTATGAAGCTCGAAAGAAAAATCATGAATCGAACTATTGTGTTCTTGAAATTTATCACATTTATTCACATATGCAAAACAATAGTGTTCCATGTGTCTCCAATAGTATCCTTTATGAACTAAGTTTTGAACTATCGATCTTCCTCCAAAATTCCCCCCCACAAGAACATGCATGAGCTTCTTCAAGTTCTATAGGGATGAAAATTGTTTAAGACATCTAAGTAAGATACCGCTAAATGATCTTCTATATAACTCATTCACAAGGATTATATATACTTAGATTCAAGTTTTCGAAGATGAGCTTGATTGTTCCTAGTTGTAGGCTCAAACAAGGTACCCTCTTTTAAATAATTGAATATCATTATGTAACATTCACTAGAGTTTTTCATATTAATTAATAATACTTTTTTTCTGTTATCATCTATCAACTATTTAGGAATCATTTAAACTATAAATGTGAAATCAGCAAAAGGATCTTTAGGAGACATAAGGGAAGTGACACTCACCATTGTATCTACATGTCACTTATCCTTTCAGAGTATGATGTTGATTGTATTGATTCAAATATTTTATAATAATTTCATCATGAGGTATTTATATCAAATTACCTTATCATGGGGTAGATGCATGGAAATGGGTAGCAATTTCGTTGACATCCTCCAAAAAAAAAATTGCAAATCAGTAACGCGAGCACATTATAATGCGCTTGTGTTATGGCTCATTATGCCAAGTTGGAGGCTCAAAAACTACAAACCAATAACTTAAGCACGTTATAACGCGCTCACATTATTGACTATTAAAAGCAAAAAAAGAAATGCAAATTTTTCATTAGCATTTCAACTATTTTTTTTTCGCAGCCATGGCCAAAACCCCCACAATTTCGTGCTTGCATTCTAGGAGGAGTAATTCAAAAAAAATCTTCACCAGCAACTAATATTTCTTCACAAATATGGTGCCACGATGATGAGGAGCTGTGAGAAGTAAGGATTATATGGTTTTTGTTTTGAATTTGTTAGTTTTAGGTTGAATTTGATATATATTTGTTTGAATTTTTATGAGATGCAAACTAACCTGCAAACCCCCAAAATCTTCAATAGGAGGACCAACCAAATCCTCAACAAGAAGACCAACCAAATCCTCAAGATTGAAATCAACCACAACATCAACCTCCTCCACCAATCACTCAACCCCCTCCAGACACTCAACAAAATTTAATGAGTGAAATTGAGAACAACAAAAAGAAAATTGAGGATTTGATCAGTAGGTTGAGTGATCCAAATGGTTCAACCGTAGAAATAATGACCCTAGCAAATTCATTAAAAGATATGTTAAAAAATGTAGATTTAATTAACAAACAATTAACTGGATGGCGAGATAGGAGGCAGATGGCTAGGGATTATTATGCAAATAAACTATCATATAATGATGTAAATGATTTAAAAATTACAAAAGGTGATTTGTGCTCATTATTCACCGACCCACACACAAATCAAATTATTATCCTCAATACGAAGAGGTTTCCTATCCATTGGTGCCACCACCAATAGATTAGGGACCAATTTTATGATAGGTGGTACATGGTCTTTGATTACCCACAGTGCAACAATTGCGAGGTCTAGCAATATTTTCTTAGGAAACTATACAGTGAGTTGATATTGAACAAGATCCAAAATTATTTTGATATGAGGGATTTCCAAAGGAGAGGTGGGGGGTCTACTCAAGATAGACCTGGTGCATAGCTAGATCCTATGTGGCAAGGTAGACGAGCTCTCGCTAGGCCACCTCGTGAGCACATTATTATGCCTTCCATCGCGAAGGAAAGTGCTGATGTAGAGACATTATAGGCAATCAACACTTTGAGCCTCATCATACTAGCCCTATTCTATAGTGCCATCCAGGGGAGTCTTCGAGTGGTGGCCTTCAAACACATGTTTGTCAATCTTGTTGGGCTACTTGTTCATATGACCCCATCCACACTCGGAAGAGATTGGTACATAGGATCCATTTGTAGCTATGGAGATGGAGAGGGTAGCTGAAATTTTGCATCAGGCATATGGCATTCATATTAAAGTAAAAGTTAATGCATGTTCATTGAATTTAATTTATTAAATTTTGATTTTGAAATGAAAAATTAACTAAAAATGTTTTATGATTTTAATAAAATTGTAGGGTCACAATATTGAAAATGGATACACCAGCTCCCCGCCAACTTATTTATGTAGTACACCTATCACTAAGGTATGTAACTAGTAAACAATTATAAATTTATTGCATGTTAATAGCATTGTTTTATGAATGGTAATTTAATATGTGATTTTGAATGTTGAATAGACTAATATTGGAGGTTTTGATGGAACACTTCCCAGTGGTGGTGGATTTACTCAAACCTACACAAAGGTAATAGAACAAAGATTTTAACTAATGAATCAAGTACTTAATAGATTTGTGCAGTTTATATGCACATCGTTGATTACATTATATAATTTGTTGTTTTATTTTTAGATGTTGCACGACGATACACCTCCGAATGTGACGAGGGTAATGGATATTATTGTGACATCTACTATAAAATCCTCAATAGTTCTGACAGGAGAGTTATTAGGAAAATTAGTAAATTTCAATTTACATTTGTTGTTATAGATGTTAGTTAGTGAAAAATCAAACCATTATTGATTCACGTAGTTTAATTTCTATTTGTATGGTTTATACAGAGCTTGAGCGAGCTTGAGCATGGGCATGAGATTATTTACCTTGTGGAGAGAGATTGTGAGATGGAGGTAAGTGATTATTTTGTCAAATATATCATATTTTATAATGTAATTTCTATATATTCATGTCTTTACTTCTTATTGTAATAGTTAAAACTTCACAATGAACTAAACCCTAGGAGGAGCAGCAGGAGCACTCCTCAAACGTAGAAAAAATTATTGATAGACCTGTCGCCATCCGATCAAAAAGGAAAGGGAAATATTTTATTTCCAAAGCATGGAGAGCAATGAATTTTGATTCCAGAGCCCTTTGTTGTATGCCTACATGGCAGTTTTGTACATATTTTTCATTGGACATATTTGACATTGTATGCCTATATGGCATTCTCATAATCCTATATGGATATTTTAGACATATATTTCATACTTATATTGATATTTATTGATGTAGCCCTACATGGATATTTGGTTAATACAAATATCTTTTATCGATGCATGTCCATATTTGCATTCTAAATTGATGTCTCAATAGATATGAGTCATGTGTATTCAAGTGTATACTTTACAACTTATGTGTATACTTTGTGACTTATGTGCATTTGAATTTATACTTTGTGGCTTACATGTTTTCATGCATATACCTTGTGTGAACCCCTACACCTACAAATGCACAAGAGCACCCAACAAGTTAAGTTATTAGACCAAATGCATGCAAACAAGTATGAGAGATTCCCCATGAAATCCATCTATTCAAACTAAAATTAGGAAATGAAGAACACAGTACAAAAAATGAAGTTAAATCCTAATTAGGCCAATAAATTAGTGATTCCATGGGGGAATTGGTGCCAATGAACTATTTGCAATTGGTTGTTTCCCAATTCCTAAGTTGCAATGTTGAATGATTGAGAAATGGTCAAATCTTCCAAAGAGATTTGAGCATAACCTTGTTACAAATTGTGAAAATGGTGGTAGGTTGAGTGAAATGGACAAAATTAGCTCTCAATGTGAATAGAGTAACTTTACATGAAGATTGTGGGTGAGAAATGAGGAGAGAAGCCTCCAATTTATAACTTTCAATTTGGAAGAGAAAGTGAGATTTGAGCAATGTGGGACTAACTTTCAATCCAATGGTTGAGTGCCACATGCCATGATGTGAATGGTTAGTGGTTGTGCACATTTTGGCCAAAGTGCCAATAAATGCATTTATTTTGAATTTGAATTTGTGAAATGACTTGTTGAAGAGGGAAGGGAAATGGAGTTAATGTCACTTGGCTCAAGGCCAAGGACATGTAAGAGGCCTTAAATTCCTTGTTGGAAGGACCAAGTCCACTTGGCCTTTTTGAATTCAAATGAGGGAATATTCCCTTTTGATGCCATGTGAGGGAAAATACAGAATTAAATAAACCAAAGTAATTGATTTATTGTGCCACTTGCATTCTCTAGAGGATTTTAATGAGAGGGATTAACTTAATCATGGTTTTGATTAATTTAATGACGAATTAGATGATGTGACAATTTAGACTTAAATAGATGAATTAATCTAAATCAGAATTGAGAGGAAATGATTTATTAAATAAATGATTTGATTTATTTAACTCAAAGAGGAATATGCTGGATTAAATCAAATAAGGTTTAATTTATTTAATTTTAATAAGAGGAATTTAGAGATTTTAATCAAATAAAATGAATTATTTAATTAAACATAGACGTAAGGTAGATTAAATTAAATTGATTAATTTAATCAAAGGAGGTGATAGACCTAATCAAATGAATAATGATTCATTAGATTAAGAGATAGAATTATGATGAAATGTTGAGAGTATGATTCAGAAAGAAATGATGTTAGTAATCAAGATCAAGTGTGCTAAAATGACATTTGTACAGTTTCCATGTCTACATTTTGCCCTTCTTTGAAGAAATGTACTTGTTGCATTGATTCAAAGAATAAACTGTTGTGATCAAAGTTCAATATTTTCTCGAATTTTCAGATGCCCCATTGCTGCCTCAGTGGAAGGATATTGTTGGATATTGCCCCCTGAAGAGATTGGATATTTTTTTTGATTTTTTGGATGATCTCGCAAAAAAAAGATGACAAGGTGCCTGACATGGCCAAAAATGCCCCAGAATGCCAAAAAAAATCATTAAATTGCCAGAAAGGATGCAGAATGACTTTCAGTTGGATGAAAATGGGATCGGGGGACCAAAACCCTAGTTGGAAGGTCAAATTAGGTCAAAAAACCCTAATTTGTGGGCTTAGATAGACCTTGAGGGGTCACTTTCAATGCATTTGCAATTTTAACCTTTGAAAATTTGATACCTTGAGCTCTGAGTCTTGGTCAAGACAGCACAATGACATCTTCCTCTACATGTGTTGGAGTGGGTACGAGTACATCAACGACTAGTAGCTGCTGGTCCCGTGGTATGTACCCCTATCTGACTTTTGATTTTCTCGTTATTTGTGCATTAATTAGGGTTTAGGTTGGTCTAGGTGGCGTGACGCAATATAGCACCACGGAAAATGCAAAGTCGAGGCCGCATGGTCTTGTATAGAACTGCTTATGCATAGACCATCATGCAACGTAGTTTAGGATTTTAGGGTTTCGGTCACCAAACTCAGCTGCATGCACAAATAGCGTCGTGCGGTGCAGTTTGTCAAAATGGGGTGCCAAAGTCCACCGTGTGGCATAGTTTGGAACATTACAAACTATGTTGCTTTTGAGAACAACACTGCTTTTGCTATTTCATGAGGTCATTCATTCGAGGGAGCATAGGTGGCCAGTACTCGAGAGATTACAGGGTATGCACATATGTCTCTAGGAGCAGCTTGGGATTCTCGGGCTATGGCACGTTGCATATGTCCCTGTTGTTCGGGCACATCTGTGTATGATGCATGCCTTGGTCGAGCGGTGGCACAGCGAGATGTCATCCTTTCATCTTCCTACTGGCAAGGCCACTATTACCCTCAAGGATGTCTGGTGCATCCTCCAATTACCCATTCATGGAGCCCAAGTGATCTACAATCTGGAGGAGGGTAGGGATGTCTACTTCGTTGTTATGGGCATTACTGAGCTTGTCCTTTATGATGGTTAGATAGACGTGGAGTGATATCAGGGTATCACTCCTACCTATAGGTTGATTGTGGTTGCTATTATTTCTATTCTCGTAGCTCCTGATCAGCATGGTCGACATTTTAGTCCAAGTTGGGGATTGGCCTAGCAACGGATGTGCGTTTACCGAGTTTTCTTTTCCTGGGGACCAATACTATTGGCCTCTTTATACAGAGATTTGCATGAGTTTTTCTATTTGGATGGTCGGGCTCTTGGGGCCAGATTGACCCTTCTACACATTTAGGCATGGGAGCGGATCCCAGTGCTTCGCTCAATTGTGACACTAGTTGTTATAGACATTGATGATCCCGTGGTGTGGCGGTATGACAGGGAAGATATTCACTTTACTCACATGGGTACATATGGTATAGCCTACTAGCGACAAGCTCTGTATGAGATGACAGTGTTCATATGGAGGTTGTGGATGGGTATAGGGTCATGGTACAATGATGCTCAACAATTTTTCTTTGCTCACCAAGACAGGTTCATGCAGGGTCAAGAGCATACTATGATAGAGAGGTACCTTCCTAAAAGGGTAGCCAGACAGTTTGGTGAGGTCTAGGACATACCCAATGATCAGTACATGGCCATCTTTGCCTGTACGACAAAGGAGATAGCCTGGGGGTAGCCGATTCTAGTAGAGGAGGCAGTGTCCTCATTTAGATAGTTAGTGGCGCGATCGTGGCCATATGATCAAGGGCCAGCAGATGCAGGGGTGACTCCAACATATAGGTCATAGTTTTGACCTCCATTAAGATTGAAAGTTCCTAGGATAGTGCTTCCACATCGGAGGGCTAGAGGCAGGGCAGCAGGAAGAGGTCAGGGAGGTGTACCACCTCCTTAGCAGTCACCTTCAAGAGACCAGGCACAACAAGTAGCAACAGCGGATGGGAAGCCCTAGGTGGCACCACAGCATCAGCTAATAACACGACAAGTAGGACAACCAGATCCCTGGGATGTATTGATTCAGCAACTGCAGGGCCAGGTATATGTTGCGATAGTAGAGAGGGATGAGGCTCGATAGTAGGTTATTTCCATTACAACCGAGAGAGATCAGGCATGATCCAAGAGGGATCAAGAGATTGGCTATCAAAGACAGCTAGAGAATAAAGCCTCCACATCTCAGGGCCGATCAGTTGATATTCAAGAGTACAAAGAGGCTATCAGAGAGGCCGAGTATTATCGGTAGCACTACCGATAGGCAGTGCTATCAGTAGGTAGAGTGCCAAATTTATCCCAGTAGACAGGGAGGTGATCGACAGAGGATCATGATGACAGGCAGGTGGGGGAGGGTAGCAGCCAGCAGGGCTAGCCCTTTTGATCATAGACAGTTGCATTTTTTAATTTATGGGCTGCACTATTTTGGCCTTATTGTACCATGTATTTGATGTATACTTGATCCGATTTGTATCATAAAATTGTATTTTTGATGATATATATGAGATGGTTCACCTTTTTATGATATGTATGGTGTAAATGTATGATATGCAGTTTTATTATCATGCTATGAGATGTTCCTATGATGTATCGATGCATTTATTTTTGTATATTTTTTTCATTTTTTAATGATGTAATGCATGTTAATAATGGTGTAATGATATGTAAATGTTAATGGATGCATAATGATTATGTATGATGTAATGCTTTCTTAAGATGCTTAGAATAACAAATTTATATTATTCCTCATAACTTAAGATAATGATATGATGCAATGTGCTGCTGATTATGTTAATGATCATGTGGATGCAGGGTGTATGCATTGGCAATGTTCTGATTACTGTCATGATACCATGTTAGTATGGAAGGAAGATAGGAGAATTTATAATCGAAAAGTTAGTTAGGATGATGGTGGTTTGTATTGCTAGGAGTTGGAATTTTCAAAGGGTCAATTAAGTTATGTTTGATAACACACATAGGTACGATGGATCAAGGTATAGAGGACTAGGATGGCGTGGTACCTAGTGTGATGGACTTTGACTTGACAAATAGATAGGGGTATTATTGTTCACACCTAGCATATGTACTTTATTCAGGATATAGTTCAAACATTCTAAACATCTTGAGCAAAAACATAGGAAAGAAAGCCTTCCTATGTGGTCAACAAGATATCGATAACATCATCCCTATGTACTAAACAAAGTGCATGCTACTAAGTTATTTTACAAGTGTATCCCACAAGCATAGTAAATAAAAGAGACAATGATCTCTGCCCTATTCCTTTCTCTCTAAACCTGTTTTGTTTAGGCATCATCAAGAGGTCCTTGGAATGAGTGCCAAATAAAATAATTCAATAAAAGACCAAATAAAGCAAACCAAACAAGCTAATGTTCTTCGTACTGCTAGCTAGGACTAAAGTACTGAGGGGTACCTAATGCTTATGTCCATTGCAGGAAAGTTTCATCCTAGGACATGTCGTGATCAGGGTTTTGATGGGATTGATTTGGGTGATAAGCTATTGATATTTCAAGTTGACCAACTTTTTTGCTTACTGACTTAGACTTTCAAGACTTTGACGATTAGGCATTCACTTTTGAACCTACTAGACTTGCTTCTAACTGACTTACCAAAGGATGAAAGTGATGATTGATTTTATTGAGTGATAAAATTCATGGGTGAAAGCGATATGAAATGGATGCACCATTTTGGGTTTTCAGATTTTTTGAGGCTGTTTTTGGTATTTTGAGATGTTTTACAAATGTTTTTGGTATTTTTAAGATTTATGATGAAGAGACTAACTTAAAGACCTATTTGAGGGGTCTTGGGAGGTGATCCATAGATTAGCCTTGCCTACATTATACACACAGAGACCATGTAGTTTGAATGACGATAGACTAACTCGATGATAAGACGGACAAATGGGTTGCCCTTTTATTTCCCAAAGGACTTACCTAGGATGCAGACTAGATGGGCAAACGGATTGCCAATGCGACGGATGCCTAAAGGACTGACCTTACTGTCTTGGGGGATGATCAAAGATCAGCCTTGCCTACATTCAAGCTCAGAGATGACGTAGTTTGACTAGGTGGAAGACTGACAAGACTCAATGATGAATTTTTTGAAGATTTTTTGATATTTTGACATGTTTTTGGATTTTTGATGGTTTGGATGTTTTTTTTTTTTGATGAATTTTTTGAATGTTTTTGGATTTTTGAAGTTTCGAGAAGATTTCAAGAATATACACGAAATTGATTTGATGCCAATTTAGGAACATGCCCCCAACGTGGTGTGATAGACTACTTCAATAAAGGCAGGACAAACTGACCTTAGGAATATGCCAAGTAGTATTATGGTGGAATATGATATGTACACCAACTCAGGCTATGGTATGAATGCGAGCGGATGGGTGTATGGATGATTAATGAAATGTGATGGAATGGATGAGTGAGTCGTGTAGATCCTGGTAGATGGGGAGTGCTTTATTTATGCTTGGCCCCTGTTTTCTAGGTTTTCACCAAGGTACTTGTCCAAAGTGCCACCGAAGTGGTTTTCACTATAGGATGATTTTTTATTTACTATTTTCAATCCTTTTTTTGATTTTTTTGGATTTTTTGTATTTTTTTATTTTTTTGTTGTCACCAAGATGCCTATTTGCCAGGGTTTCATCAAGGTAACCATTTTTCAGGACTTTTTCTGATTCTTTCTATATTTTCTAGTTCCATGCCTTTCAAGTTCTTAGACATAAAACTTTTTGAGGTGAGAATTGTTCATGGGCTCCTACAGAGGGTCGCCTTCTGGTGTCAATAACTGATATGCCCTTGATTTATAGCTTGTGGTGATGATGAAGGGTCCCAGCCAGTTAGGCTCAAAATTTCCTTTGCTACCCGAGTTTGGTACATTCTTTTGGTTCTCTTTTAGCACAAGGTCACCGACTTGGAAGGTGTGTTGCCTGATCTTCTTGTTGTAGCTCCGTTTTAGGTGATTCTAGTAGACCTGTAGATGATTTAGGGAATCCATGCGTCATTCATCCAATAACTCCATCTCATTTAGTCTTGTGACCCTGTATTCCTCATTTGTGAAGAGGTTTTACAAATATATTCTCAAGGACGGGAGCTCGATCTCGATAGGGAGGATGCCTTCTGATTTGTAGACCAAGGAAAATGGGGTGGTGCCTATTGGCATGTGGATGCTGGTGTGGTAGGCCCTTAAGGTGGGATTTAACTATAGATTCCAGTGATGACCAGAGTCATTGACTATTTTCTTAAGGATCTTCATAATGGTTTTATTGGTAGCTTTTGTTTGGCCATTTCCTTGTGGGTAATATGGGGTGGAAAAGTGTTGTTGGATTTTGAATTTTTCATACAAGTCACAGACATCCTGGTTCTTGAAGGGTGTCCTATTATTAGAGATAATGGATTGGGAAACACCATATCGGAAAATGACGTAGTTCAGGATGAACTTGGATATTTGTTTTCCAGTGATGTAGGTCTCGAGAATTGCTTTGACCCACTTTGTGAAATATTCAGTGGTAGTGATAATGAACTTATGGCCATGGGATGAGGTGGGTGAGATTTTACCTATGAGATCGAGCCCCCATTGATAAATGGGCCAAGGTGTAGCAATAGGATGTAATTCTTGAGCTGGTGTATGAATGAGGTCTCTATGTTGTTGGCACTGTAGACACCTTCTGACAAAGTCATGTGCCTCTCTTTCCATTGTTGGCCAGTAGTACCCAATTCTCAACAACTTCTTAGCCAAGGTCATACCACTCAAGTGTGAATTGCACGTACCATTGTGTACCTTAGTTAAAGCAATCAAGGCCTCCTCAAGTTTTAAGCAACGTAACAAGGTTCCATCGATACTTCTACGGAAGAGGGTTCTTGCTAGGATAACAAATCGTAAGGACCTTTTGACAAAGGTTCACTTGAGGTTCAGGGTAATGTCTTCTAGGAAGATTCCTAATCTTAGGTAGGTGTAAATTTCATGGTACCAAAGATCACTAGGACCAACAAGTTCACATGCATATTCTGATTCTGGTACCTTGAAAGTGGGTATGAGAAGCTACTCTACCAAGAATTCATGTTTCGAGATGTTGTGAGGGATATCTAGCAAGGATCCTATTGTTGCCATTGCATCAACTACTCTATTGTTTTCCCTTGGTATTTTGTCAAAGGTGATGTCGATAAATGATTCCTTGAGGCTCTCTACCACCTTTTTGTATGGCACAAGCTTATCATCTTTAGTTTTTTATTCACTGTTGACTTGGTTAATGATAAGTTGTGAATCTCCATAGACTTTTAGTGCCATGATTTGCCATTGTGCTGCAATTTTGAGACCTAAGGTTAAAGCCTCATATTCTACAATGTTGTTCATATAGCAGAATTCCAACTTATAATACCTTGGTATGAAATCCCCTTGTGGGGTGATGAAGAACATGTCGGATCCTGATCTATGTTGTGTGTGGGAGCCATCAAAGTATAGTTTCTAGTGGTCTACTAGACTGAGATTGAAAAGGGACTCATTTGGGAACTCTGAGATGAGCAGGTTGCCTTCATATATTGGACCCTCTACTAGCTGATATGTAATTACTTGTCCCTTGATTGCTTTTCACTCTACATACTCAATATCATGCTCAGATAGTATCATTACCTATTTAGCCATTCTTCCTGTAAGCATTGCTTTTGACAATAGATATTTGAGGGGGTATATCTTGGAAATTAGCTTAATTTGATGAGCTAGCATGTAGTGTCTGAATTTCTAGGCTACAAACACTACTGCTAGGCAAGATTTTTCTATTGATGTGTAATTGAGCTCATGCCCCACCATTGTTCTTCTAATATAGTAAATGGCCCGCTCGGGTCCCTTTTCATCGTGTTGGGCTAAAAGGGCACCAAGGGTGGATTTCGTTGCTGAGATGCATAGAATCAATGGTTTCCCTATGATCAGGGGCATCAACAGAGGTGGTGTAAGTAGATATTCTTTGATTTATTTGAATTCTTGTTCGCACTTGTCATCCCACCTGAATGCTACTCCCTTGTGGAGTAGGTGTGAATAGGCAATCTACTTATCTACTAGTTGTGCTATGAATCTTCAGATGGACTAGAGTCTACCTTGTAATCCTTTGAGTTGCTTTAGTGTTCTTGGTGCTCCCATATCAAGGATTTCTTTTACTTTTGTGGGATCCACCTCTATCCCTCTCATTGAAACTATGTACCCCAACAGCTTTCCTAATTGCACCCCAAAGACACATTTCTTTGGGTTGAGTCTAACCTCGTATTTTTTCAACCTATCAAAAATTGCACCTAGAGTCGCTATATGATTCTATCTCTTTCTTGATTTAGCCAATATGTCATCCACATAATCTTTGATAGATTTGTGAATCATGTCATGGAAGATCAGTGTCATGGATCTTTGGTATGTAGCTCCTGCATTCTTTAACCGAAATGGCATCACATTCTAGTAGTAGGTGCCCCAAGGACATGTAAAGGTTGTCTTATGCTGGTCTTCCTTTATGATCATTATCTGATTGTACCTCGAGAAACCATCCATTAGGGACAAAATCTCATGTCTGGCCATCATGTCCACTATCATTTCAATGTTGGGTAGTGGAAAATCATCCTTAGGACATGCCTTGTTTAGATCTCTAAAATATGTGCAGATGTGGATGCCCCCATTCAGTTTTGAGACTGGTACAAGGTTGGATACCCACTTAGGATAGTCAATCAATTGTATGAAGCCAACATCCAGGAGCTTCTATAAATCTATCTTGACTAGTAAAGCTATTTGCGGGTGCATTTTCCTTAACTTTTGTCTCAATGGTTTCGCTCCAGGGTAAACAACCAAATGATGAACCACCACCTCAGGATCCAGACCTGGCATGTCAGCATAGGTCCATGCAAATTTTACCTTTCTTTCTTTTAGGAATGTTGTTAACAGTTCTTATTCCTTTGCCAAGAGAGACTTGGTGTAGAAGGTGATTTGTAGTTCTGTTTCCGTTCCCAAGTTGATAGGGTTGCACTGCTCTGCCAGGACTGCTGACTTTTCTTAATGTAGAGCAGTAGGGGGGAGATTGAATCCTTAATCCTCTGGTGCCTCAAAGAGGTTTTCACCATTGGATGCATCCTTTATTTTTACTATTTTTTCGTTAGAGAGTGCCATAGTGTGGTTTTCACTCCATTACCCCGAGCTTATTCTTGATATTTTCCTTTTGCAACTGAAGGACTCAATCATCTCCCCATAATATGCCTGGGTGTCTAATGTGATGTTGAAGCCTACCTTGTGATCCCCACATGAAATTGTATCCCTTAGTCCCATGAATTCTGAGAGTGCCTCATCATTTTCGAATGATTCTAGAATGGGCAGTCCTTGTCGATCGTGATCAATGAGTTGTGGGTGTACTAAGGTGATTTGGTGGGTTTGTTGGTTTGACTCAGCTGTTGAGGCACTAATCATTAATAGGTTGGAATCCTCAAAGAGCCTAGGGAGACCTACTATGGTATCATCATCATCACCATTGGCACAAACATCAGTGACGTCAAATGTAAAATTGTCCAGAGGGATGCCTAGGCAAATAGGTGGTCTAAGGGTATTTGTTGACACTTTAGGGGAGTTCATGACTGCCCTACTGGGAGTACCTCTACCACATATGATTATAATCAGAGGAGTATACCCAAGGCCAATGTTCCGCATACATTTGTACATTTTCCATTTCTACACCTTGTATTTGTGCATATACTTTGTTCTAATTTATGTATACTATGTATTCATGTGTATACTTTTTGAGACTTATGTGTTTTTGAGTACTTCTACTTCCCTTATTGACATGTACATGCTTGAATTATTCATGTGTATAATTATTAATTGGTTAGCTCTAGCATTGATCTATGTCATCCTCAATGCATGATCCTTGAGATGGAGTAAGAACACCCTCAAGGTCCAAAGGAGTTTTACATGCACTCTTCATAGGCTCATTTTGGTAGTTAAACCAAAAACCTCTTGCATCATTGAAACGAAAAAATTTATCCTTTATAGAAAGTTTGAAGCCATTATCATTCTTCATCGGTTCTTCATGTATCCACTCCCCATTAATGGTTGCCTCATGACCTTTATGAAACCAAGCACTTATCTCATTTGTGACAAAATAAATGTATGGAGAATTATTTTCCTCCTTATGAACCATTCATTATCATCAAAAATGGGCTCTTGTGAACCACTACTCATGAATCATGGGTCAATTAGTTTGACTCTTAAAACTACATGATTTAATCCTAATAGCAATATCACAATATTTATATATCTAAATGTGTTATTTCCTTCAGCTAAAATTTATGATTATACTTATGTGATTGATGTATGTTTGTGTATGGGATCATAGTAATTTCTATTTGATAATGCTATTGTGTCTTTAAGGTTTATTTATCAAAGGGTGCATGAAACAAGTTTTAAATGCTTAAAAAAATTTGAATTTCTTAGGTTTTTCTATTTCTTGAGTTTGGGCTTCGAGCCCGAGTCCAAGTAAAAAATTGGCTTGTCAAGTCCGAGGTGAGTCCAAGTCTTGTAACACTAATGTGAACACATTGAGGAATAATGTATATGCCGATGAAGAAAGAACACATCCTTGTTTCTAAATAAACCATAGTATAGATATGTTTGGTTGAGATAAAACATCACTCTTCTAGATAGTTTGAACCATAATATTTCATGGCTACAAACACACCTTCATTATGTGTGTTCTTGATTCTACTGAAGAAATGGTGGAACATGTTGTAGATCAAATCTTGCAACCCTAGGTCCACAAGAAGGTTACTTGTCCTGATCTTCGTAAATTTAATTCAATAATAAAAATAATTCTGCAAATTGATTACCTTGATCCTCCATTCTTATTCTCTTTTATACTCAAAAACTACACAATTGAATCCTGATAGCAATATCACAATTTGACACATTGTAGAAAATACTTCCTACTTATCAATTGATGAGCTAAAGGGGCTCTATAATGAATGTTTCATAAGGCACAATACTTGCTGAAGGTTTTGCAAATGGGGTCGCAAGCTAAGTGGGCTTAACCTTTCAGAAAAAGTTCATGGTTAAGTGCTTGAGATGGAGTAGTACTGGGATGGGTGACCTCCTGGGGAGGCCTGGTGCCTCACTTCTATGAGCATCACCTAGATGCAATGAGTGCTAAGTGGGCCATTCATTATCATGAGATATGGGTTCTTGTGAACTCAACCCTCTTTCAATCCATGTTAGCCTTGGGACCGTATAAGAAGCTAGAGGTCATACCAAGTACGGGATCAACAAGTTTGTATAAAACATCTAAACAACAGAGAACAATGTTAGTAATTCTTATTAGATTTTCTCCAAAAGTTCATCAAAAACCTCCACTCGAGCCTCTCAAGGATTTACATAATGATTTACACCCTTCTCTACTTGATCCATGCCCTTAACTAACTAAAAATCAACTTTCAAAATAAGTAACCATTGCATTTCAAATTTGATGTTTTAAGCAACTTACAAATTTGCAACTTTAGACTCCTCCAACCTAAGGGATCGATCCAATGGAACATAGCTCAAAATGATTCCACATTTTTTAGTGTGAAAGAGGACCATGCCTAGTGTAAATATACCTATTCGGATGTGTTGGAATAGTCTGCTTGGTCACACAAGTTGCAGAATGAAAGTTGAACCACTTTGCAACTTTTCACTACTTGCATTTGATACTTTTTCCATCAAGTGAAAATCCACCGCCATGGAAAAACCACTCTAAGATAGCCAAAACCAAGAGAGGTTTTTGTAGAGGGGCCCAATGCAATTATGTAGGATTAGATGAGAAGTTTTTAAGTGTCATGGTATCCAAGTAATAGAATGATGAAGTTTAAAACCATTTTGCACTTTGTACCCTTAAGGGATCGATATGGTGGAACATAGCTCAGAGCGATTCCACGTGTTTCGGTGTGAAAGAGGATCATTCCTAGTGTAAAAATTCCTATTCGAACATGTTGGAATAGTTCGCTTGGTCACACAAGTTGCAAAATGAAAGTTGCACCACTTTGCAACTTTGCATTGCTTGCATTTGATGTTTTTTCCATCAAGTGAAAATTTGCCACCACAGGAAAACCACTATGAGATAGAAAAAACCGAGAGAGGTTTTTGTAGAGGGTCCCAACACAATCTTGTGGGATTAGATGAGAATTTTATAAGTGTCATGGTATCCAAGTAATAAAATTCTCAAGTTTAAAACCATTTTGTAGTTTGGATCCTTAAGGGATCGATCTGGTGGAACAAAGCTCGAAGCGATTCCACATGTTTCAGTGCAAAAGAGGACCATGGCTAGCCTAAAAATACCTATTCGGAAGTGTTGGAATAGTCCACTTGGCCACACAAGTATTTAGAACAAAATTTGCATGATTAGAGGAGACGTTTCTAAGAATCATGGTATCCGAGTAATAGCATGCTGAAGTTTGCAGCCATTTTGCACTTTGGACCCTTAAGGGATTGATCTAGTGGAACGTAGCTCAGAGTGATTCCACGTGTTTTGGTGTAAAAAAAGACCATGCCTAGCATAAAAATACCTATTTGGATGCATTGGAGCAATTATTTTGGTCACACGAGTTGCAAAGTGAAAGCTACACCACTTTGCAACTGTGCACAACTTGAATTTGACACTTTTTCAATCAAGTGAAAATATGTTGCCACGGGAAAACCACTCCGAGATAGCCAAATCCAAGAGAGGTTTTTCTAGAGGGGCCCAAAAAAACCCTGTTGGATCAATGAGAAGTTTGTAAGTGTCATGGTATCCAAGTAATAGAATGCTAAATTTTAAAGCCATTTTGCACTTTGGATCCTTAAGGGATCGATCCGGTGGAACATAGCTTTGAGAGATTCCATGTGTTTCCATGAAAAAGAGGACAATTCGTAGTGTAAACATACCTATTTGAATGTGTTGGAACATTCCGTTTGGTCACACAAGTTGCAGAAAAAAAGTTGCACCACTTTGCAACTTTGCTCTGCTTGCATTTGATGCTTTTTCCATCAAGTGAGAATCCGCCACCACGGGAAAACCACTCTGAGATAGCCAAAACCGAGAGAATGTTTTTTATAGGGACCCAATGCGATCCTGTAGGATTAGACAAGAATTTTCTAAGAATCATGGTATCTGAGTAATAGCATGCAGAATTTTGTAGCCATTTTGCACTTTGGACCCTTGAGGGATCGATCCAGTGGAACATAGCTCAAAGTGATTTCACGTGTTTCGGTGCAAAAAAGGATGATGCCTAGTATAAAAATACCAATTAGGATGTCTTGGAATAGTCTTCTTGGTCACACAAGTTGCATAACAAAATTTGTACCACTTTGCAACTTTGCACTACTTGCATTTGATGCTTTTTCCATCAAATGAAAATCCACCTCCACGAGAAAACCACTCTAAGATAGAAAAAACCGAGAGAGGTTTTTGTAGAGAGGCTCAACTCAATCCTTTAGGATTAGACAAGAAGTTTCTAAGCATCACAATATTTGAGTAATAGTATGTTGAATTTTTCAGCCATTTTGCACTTTGGACCCTTAAGGGATCGATCTAGTGGAACATAGTTCAGAGCGATTTCACATGTTTTGGTGTGAAAGAGGACCATTCCTAGCATAAAAATACCTATTCAGATGATTTGGAATAGTCCGTTGAGTCACACCACTTTGCAACTTTGCACAACTTGATTTTGACACTTTTTCCATCAAGTGAAAATCCACCGCCATGGGAAAACCACTATGAGATAAGCAAAACTGAGAGAGGTTTTTCTAGACGGGCCCAACGCAATCCTATAGGATTAGAAAAAAAAATTCTAATTGAAATGGAATAATTTTTATGGGGTTTATGTTGCTGCCCCTATAGATTTTGATTGAAAAGGGCATGAAAAATGAGGTTTCACCCTAGGGTTTGATAAAATATTGCATAAAATAAGGGTTTTGGTTTGGCATGGTGCAGTGAGTTTGTCCCAACACAAATTTCAGATCTAAGGGTCTGGATACATGATAATTGCTGCCGCAACAGTGCATTATGTATGAAAATATTATTACAATGCCTCAAAGTTTGTCATTATGTAAGTAAATCTTATTACAATTGCAGATTTGAGAGTTTGTCATTACGTAAGTAAATATTATTACAATGCCTTAGGCACTTCATTCTGACGGATATTTTACAATGTCACTCATATATTTGAGATTCTCTTTAAATGTCTACATCATAGATGCTCATTATGAGGTTAAATTCAATTAAGTTACTTGACTTTCCCTCGCTAAGCTTCACACACTCTTATATAATGGCTTGAATTCAAAATTGAGATTTGTCAAGATCATCAAAATAAGGACTTTGCATTTCTTTTTTGGTTGAGATTCTCTTTGATGGCTCTTCAATCAACATTTTCTACAGCGAGATATCAATCAATTTTTAGTAGTTTACTTACAAATATGCAAAGTAAAAGAGAAAAAGAAAGAGCATCCAAAATGGAAATGAAATAAAAATAGATGGAAGGAACTTACAGATAGGCATGCAGGTTTCACAACTTAGTCACTCCTAGTCATACATCTTCACTGGGAATTCCAACATACCTATTGCACTCAACACCTCTCATGAATAGAGTAAGTTGAAATTTCAGATGCTCTTATAATGTCTGCATCATAGCTACTCATGATAAGGTTAACTTCAAATGAATAACTTGAAATTACCTCTCCAAGCTTTGCACACACTTTTCTAATGGCTTAAAATATTGATTGAGATTTGTCAAGATCATTAAAATAGGGATGTTGCATTGATTTTAAAGCTAACATTCTCTTTGATGGCTCATATATTTTGCATTTTTTGCAAGGGGACACCAATCACTGTAAAAGAAGATGATAGCATTGGCATAAAAAAAAATTAATGTGCATATAAGTATAAATTAATAAGAACCAATGTGCATATACTTACAAATTAATCCAATGAACCATCCGGGTCTGCTCTACTCTTTATTGTGTCAAGTATAGCCTCATGGTAAGACTCACGGACCTTCCACAAGGTCTTGTTCATAGGTCTACCCCCATATTTTGTCAAATGAACATTAGATGCCATGACAAGGTTTGAATAATGAAGAATCTTACGATGTATGTCAAAGTCCTAAAATAGCCAATGTTTAACACTTGAATGTTGGTACCTTCTAAGCCATGTTCCAGTAACCACTACTGAGCCTACAGGGTATTCAATGTTTTCTCCATCTATAACTAGGGCCTCCAATTTCCTTTTGGCCTCAACACAATGACACAAGTAATAGTTTGTTCCCTCTTCATTGTCTTCATCTGCAATAACTGCATAAACATGCCTTACATTGATATGTGTACAAAATCTCTTAAAATTTGACAACATTACGAATATAGTACAAAGTAAGATAATGATATGGAATTTCAACACCTAAGCAAGTAGATATATCACCTGGTGAACTAGATTTGATACATGGTCAAAGTCGACTGATGCTTCCATATGTGTCAGTTCCAATATCGTCGGAGGGTGATACGTGTGAAGTGAGCTAAGATAAATTATGAGCCATTTGTCAACCCACTCCCCTGACTCACAATCATTCCTGAATTTCATTGTACATGAAGAAAAAAAGCATGTCATATTTTGTGTATTGATACTCCATGAACCTACATTTGAGCTAAGGAAAGAGTGTACCTCACTCAATCCTATTAGTGTGGAACAATCTTCATACGGTGCAATGTTAGTATCATCCAACAACCAAAAACATCTATGAGTTGAAGATGTAGCTTCATTACCTAGACCCATCAAAGTATTACACCACTCGACGATTTATTTTTCATTTGTCAACTTTGCACTGTCTTTATAATTTAACTCTTCTCATGCTAATGCTCTTTTCACGCATGCTCCTACACCATCATGCTCCCCCTTTCCATGTTCAGCCTCACAAAAGTTCCACATATGTTGAAAACCTGTAATGACATGCATCCTGCACAACCAGTAGAACATGCATGACTTTTTGAACTATGTTGCATAGTTATCAGACCATATTATATGTTGATCGTATTTTATGCCCCTCTAACCCAAACCCTTGTAGAACATTTTGAAGCAACCTTACACGAACTCTAAAGAATGCGTGCGATCATCACTAATGTAAAATTAGTACTCCCTCAATACCTTCCTTTGCTCATCTGTACTATCAGATGCATGAATGAATTTTATGTGCACAAATAGTGAAACTTGTGTGGAGTTGTAATACTATGATTGCACCTCATGTTGTGGATGTAGAGTGTAGTTTTCCACAAAGTCAACCATAGATACTGTGCTTCAAACTGGAAAGGTGTCCTTACATAGCTTGAATTACTTGTCCAACCATCAGGCTCTATGGGTATGCATTGCATACTCAGATATTATGTTATCAGGAAATGTGGTCATAAATTGGTACACTGGAATCTTCTCAATAACCAACTCACACCTTTTTTCTTGAGACCCATCTTTTGTAGCATATGCCACCATTTTATACTTCTCGAACTCTGCTAGTTTTTGTCCCACTTGATTTGTTCTTTCCATATGTTGACATATTGGCATACGCTAGAAGCCACCTCAATGCTCGCATGAACCATCTAAGCATGCTATCTTATAGAATATTTGGCCATCCTCTATTTCACATAGCTTTTTTAATAAGAACTCTCTTGAAGATTTTGGTGGGGTTTGTATCCCACAATCCTTTAAAACATCGCTAGTATGCACATCTAAACATATAGAACGATAAACATCATAATGGTTAGAAAATTAAATATGTAGTCTACAACAAAAAGTAGTGCGTGTGTGATTTATCTTAACATAAAAAGGTTTAAGCATTTCAAAAAAATCTGAAAAATACTAATTTGAGGATAATTATTTTCAATTTTTTGAAAAAAAAGGCTTTGAGTCATCCAAAAAATTCTTTGGATGTGGCTCACAATTTTGACTACCAATTTTCCTTCTTACCACATCCCTTTGATTCAGAGATGGCCTTGTGTTATTCTTCCAATACTCTTCAATTAGTGTTCTCAAGGCTTTGACAACTTCTTTATATTTTCATGATAGTCTCCCCAAGAATGCCCATAATTCATTTGAATCATTGCCCTCAATTATTTGCTGCCTTTGAATGGCTCTTGATAAAGTTTTTCTACTAATTCCCATTTGTTCACTAGTCTTTTTAATTAGACAGGCTCTCTTTGTTTGACAACTTACCAAAGTCAATGTAATGACACATCGGGTGACATTACTATCCTTTGAGCATGAGGTCTTACCCACACTCTCATAAGAATTCATTAGATTCTTCACAATATTTTCTTCACTCAATGCATTCGATGTTCTCAACCCAAGAGTCTTCATGATGTTCCTATACTTTACACCCCGCATCATTTCAACAAATAGTTGACATCTTGTAGTCTCATTTAGCCTTTCAAAGAACCATTTCCAAATCTTATCAACATATCTTCTACAAGTGCTTGTTGAAATCTTACCTTCCATGTGTTGCAAAATCTCATCATCAATATTAATCAAATACTTTGGCTTTCTACACAAAATTCTAGGTGTTCTCCTAGGTACATACATCTCAACATTAGGAATTTCATCAATATTTAATTGAGGTGGGCTAGATTGCGTACCTTCGATCAAGGGTGGAGAAGAAGACATACCTTGAGGTTCACATGGGGATGATGGCATACCTTTTTCATCAATTTCGAGTGATGACATACTCTCAACTTGAGATGTGTTGGATGGTGTCCAACAATATTCACTTGTGGTACATGGTGTCCCTCCATACTCACTTGTAGTAGATGGTGTTCATCCATATTCACTTGTGCTAGATGGTTTCCCTCCATATTCGCTTGTGCTTAATGGTGTCCCTTCATATTCACTTGTCATTGAGGGTGTGTCTTCAACTACGGTATTTGAATCTATCTTATGACGATGCTTTCACATTTGTGCCTATTGTATTGCCAATTCCTGCTCTCTTTTTGATAGTTGAGCTTCCTCTACAATTGTCTTGTTTTCATCAATAGTTTCAAATTTCTTATTTTCATGATATGCCACCACCCGAACTCTCCCATTTTATTTGAAGGTTTTGTTCTCTTTGTCTATTAGTTTCCTCTTTGTATTTTTCTTTGGCATGGTGGATAATTTTATCTGGACCATGGTAATAAGAGGAATATTAGTTCCTAAAAAATGTATCGATTCAAGTTAATTGAAAAATATATGTCATTGAAGGATTCATTTAAATAATACTTGCAATCATCGTGTACAAAAGTTTACCTACCATAGACAAATGTGTAAAAACTATGGAAGCATAGACAAAGTTTTTATATGATTTCAAAGGTGGTTTTTTGTTAGTTATAGGTGTTGGGGGGAGTTTTTTGCCATTGAAAAAGGTTTAAACAACCTCCATTGGCTCGAAGGGAGGAGTATTGTTCATTTTGAAATCAATTTTTACGATCAAAAAATGATGTTTTCCAAAATTTCACTGGCTCTTTTGCACATTCCTACACTTGTATAGATCTGTAAAGCCTCCCCTTGATACAAAACTAATAAAATATTATAGGAACATGTCTTAACTCTCTAATGCATCAGTTTTGAGGGCTTAATAGTACTTTTGAAGGGATCAATTGACAATTTTCTCAAACTGCTCATTTCAAGTCAATCAAGGGTTTGAGTAAAATTTTATTACAAAATGACCATCCCACCTACTATTATGAGTTGTTTCTTGGTGGGATGGAATGTAAATTTTTATATTAGGATTTTTTATTGTTTAAAATGCCTTGGAATGAAACTAATGACAATAGGATGGCGTTCTTAGGCTGAAACAAGCAATTTTCCATGAGAATATGAGGAACCAAGGGGTGATTTTGAAAAAGTGTTGAAGGAGTAGTCTATGTAATGAACTTTTGAACTTTTTTAGGGTATTTTAAAGATTTTTGATTCTTTGGAATGGTCTTGGAAGGCCCGGGTATAGGAGTTTCTATAAACCCTCCCTCTTTGCATTGAAAAATGGGGGTTTTTGTATTGGAAGCTTAGTTGAGTGAGTAGGGTCCTAAGACCTAGAAAATATCTTGTTTTGAGACCTAATTAAAGACTTTTTTTGTGTTTGGAATTTTGGTGTGAGGATCTAAGGGTAGTTCCTTTGTAAAATTGGCATACTTGGAGGCCTAAAATAGTGAAAAGTTCAGTTTTCTTAAAGTTGTCGCAAAGGAGTCATGTGATGTTTTAAGGTATGTCTTAAAAATATAAAATGGGTGCTAGAATCATTCTTTTGTTTTCTTGGTTTTTTAGAGTTAAGGGCCCAAAACTAGTTTGGCACTACTACTAGATTCCAAGGGTGAAAAGTGGGAAATAGTGTTTTTGTTTGTTTTCCAACTTGGAGGAGTGTTGGGATTGGTCCATTAGGAATTTTTAATCTTGTTAGATGCCTCTTTAAGGAAATTTACATAATGAATGGGGTCCTCTAACTCTGCATCAAAAATGAGTATCACAGTCTGAAGTGTGCGCATGGTTTGGGAGATACAAGTGACAGTTTGCAGATGCTTGGCTACTAGTAATGTGGACAGTGAACAAAGGAACTAGGTTTGTGTGTAAGGGAAGACTTTTGAAAGGTTTCATTTTTGTTGTACTAACTCAAAAAAATATTTCTTAAGAAAATAATGGTTTGGTTGTGCCTTAAGAACTATAGTTTGTGTTTGTAAACAATGGTGCCATTATGGAAGATTTAAGACAAGTTGTCAATGACATAATCATTGGTTGATGTTTTGAGGAATCTAGTTGATTTTAATCAGTTATTTTCAATATTTTCAAGGTTTTTTGAAGATCCTTAAAGAATTGGGAACTCTTAATGCTAATTTGAGTATATGAATCAAATGTGTTGTGATGGGAAATATAGTTACAATGACCACATAAGGTTATAAATTATAGTGACAAACAAAAATGAAAGAAAGCCATAATACAATGAAAGAAAATGTGTAAAGACTTCATATACCTAAAAACCATACTTTCAAATGGATGAGTTCAACCCAATTATGTAGCCTTAGCTAAGAGCTTATCCTTTCTTAAAACTCCACAACAATTTGAATTGTTCAAAAGTTTGTTCCCCTCTAAACTTCAATTGTATATCATTTTTCAATGGAATACAAACTTTAATTGATATTATATGTCTTTCAACCTGGAAACTCTTCTATTTCATGCAAAGGTGGTATAAATATCATTGAAAAGGTGATGAAATGTAAAAAAAATGCCTACACACTTCACAACATCATCAAAAAGAAACTTTTTGTTCGAGCATGCACAGAACCAGGGGAATATACAGAGTTTGGGCCTTGAAATCATGGCTATATAAAATATTTTACCTTTTAGTGGAGTAAAATGCACTCTCATGTTATAACGCGAACGCGTTATGTGAAATATGGTTTTCTTAATATATTTAGTTTCTCCCTCTTTGTATATACCCTCTATCCTAATACTATATATGTCCCATGCACCCTTATAGTAGATGAGATAGAGGTGAGTGTGTGTGTATGAGGGAGAGAGGAAGGGAGAGGGAGAGGGTGAGAAAGAGAGAGTGGGAGAGAAATAGGGAGAGAGGGAGGGAGAGGGAGTGGGAGAGAAAGAGGGAGAGAGGGAGGGAGAAGGGAAAGTGGGAGAAAGAGAGGGAGGGAGACAGCGGGAGAGTGGGAGAAAGAGAGTGTGGGAGAGAGTGGGAGATAGAGAGGGAGGGAGAGAGGGGGAGAGTGGGAGAAAGAGAGGGAGGGAGAGAGTGGGAGAGTGGGCGAGTGGGAGAAGGGAAGAGTGGGAGAGTGGGAGAAGGGGAGAGTGGGAGAAAGAGAGAGTGGGAGAGAGTGGGAGATAGAGAGGGAGGGAGAGAGGGGGAGAGTGGGAGAAAGAGAGGGAGGGAGAGAGTGGGAGAGAGTGGGAGAAGGGGAGAGTGGGAGATAGAGAGGGAGGGAGAATCATAATCCCTCAACCCTCAACCTCAACCCTTCAACCCTAATCCCTTTACCCCTATACCCTATTAATCCCTAAACCCTCAACGCTCAACCCTCAACACTTCAATAGTAATCCCTCAATGCTCAACCCTCAACCCTTAAACCCTAATCCCTCAACCCCTATATCCTGTTAATCCTTCAATCCTCAACCCTCAACCCTCAACCCTCAACCCTTAAACCCTAACCCCTCAACCACTATACACTCTTAATCCCTCAACCCTCAATCCTCAACACTCAACCCTCAATCCTTCAACCCTAATCCCTCTACCCCTATACCCTCTTAATCCTTGAACCCTCAACCCTCAACCCTTAAACCCTAATCCCTCTACCTCTATACCCTATTGATACCTCAACCCTTAATTCTAAACCCTCAACCCTTCAACCCTAATCCCTCTAACCCTATACCCTCTAAATCCTTGAACCCTCGACCCTTAAACCCTAATCCCTCAGCCCCTATACCCTCTTAATCCCTCAACCCTCAACCCTCAACCATTCAACCCTAATCCCTAAACCCTTATACCCTCTTAATCCCTCAACCCTCAATGCTCAACCCTCAACCCTCAACCCTTCAACCCTAATCGATGTACCACTATACCCTATTAATCACTCAACCCTCAACCTTTGACCCTTCAAACCTAATCCATGTACCCCTATACCCTATTAATCCCTCAACCCTCAGCCCTTCAAACCTAATCCCTCAAATCTCAATACGCAACCCTCAACCCTTCAACCCTAATCCCTCTACCCCTATACCCTATTAATCCCTCAACCCTTAATGCTCAACCCTCAACCCTTCAAACGTAATCCCTCTACCCATATACCCTATTAATCCCTCAACCCTCAATGCTCAATCCTCAACCCTTCAACCCTAATACCTCAAACCCTATACCCTCTTAATCCCTCAACCCTCATCCATCAAACCTTAAACCCTAATCCTTCAACCCCTATACCCTCTTAATCCCTCAACCCTCAACCCTCAACCCTCAACCCTCAACCCTCAACCCTCAACCCTAAACCCTCAACCCTCAACCCTTACACCCTAATCCCTAAACCCCTATACCCTCTTAATCCCTCAATGCTCAAACCTCAACCCTTAAACCCTAATCCCTCTACCCCTATACCCTATTAATCCCTCAAACCTCAATGCACAACCCTCAACCCTTCAACCCTAATCCCTATACCCCAATACCCTCTCAATCCCTCAACCCTCAACCCTTAAACCCTAATCCCTCAACCCCTATACCCTCTCAATCCCTCAACCCTCAACCCAATACCCTTAAACCCTAATCCCTCAACCCCTATACCCTCTTAATCCCTCAACCCTCAACCCTCAACCCTTCAACCCTAATCCTTGACCCCTTGTACCCTCTTAATCCCTGAACCCTAAACACTCAACCCTCAACCCTTCAACCCTAATCCTTGTACCACTATACCCTAATAATCCCTCAAACCTCAATGCTCAAGCCTCAACCCTCATCCCTCTACCCATCTACCCTATTAATCCCTCAACCCTCAATGCTCAACCCTCAACCCTTCAACCCTAATCCCTCTACGCCTATACCCTAGTAATCCCTCAACCCTCAAAACTCAACCGTCAACCCTTCTCCCCTAATCCCTCTATTCCTATTCCCTATTAATAACTCAACCCTCAATGCTCAACACTCAACCCTTCAAACCTAATCCTTCAACCCCTATACCCTCTTAATCCCTCAACCCTCAACCCTCAACCCACAACCCAGAAACCCTAATCCCTCAACCCCTATGCCCTCTTAATCCCTCAACCCTCAACCCTTAAACCCTAGTCCATCAACTCCTAGACCCTCTTAATCCCTCAACCCTCAACCCTCAACCCTCAACCCTTCAATGCTAATCCTTGAACCCTGAACCCTAAACCCTTCAACCCTAATCCCTCTATCCCTATACCTTCTTAATCCTTGAACCCTCAACCCTCAACTCTTAAAACCTAATCCCTCTACCCCTATACCCTATTGATCCCTAAACCCTCAACACTCAACCCTCAACCCTTCAACCCTAATCCCTCTACTCCTATACCCTCTTAATCCTTGAACCCTCAACCCTCAACCCTTAAACCATAATCCCTAAACCCCTATACCCTCTTCATCCCTAAACCCACAAAGCTCAACCCTTAAACCCTAATCCCTAAACCCCTATACCCTCGTAATCCTTCAATGCTTAACCCTTCAACCCTAATCCCTCTACCCCTATACCCTATTAATCCCTCAACCCTTAATTCTCATCCCTCAACCCTTCAACCCTAATCCCTCTACCCCTATACCCTCTTAATTCCTAAACCATCAACCCTTAAACCCTAGTCCCTCAACTGAATACCCTTAAACCCTAATCCCTCAACCCTCAACCTTCAACCCTTCGACCATAATCATTGAACCCCTATACCCTCTTAATCCCTCAACCCTCAACTTTCAACCCTCAACCCTTCAACCCTAATTCTTGTACCTCTATGCCCTATTAATCCCTCAACCCTCAATGCTCAACCCTCAACCCTTCAACCTTAATCCCTCTACCCCTATACACTATTAATCCCTCACCCCTCAATGCTCAACCATCATCCCTTCAACCTGAATCCCTCTACCCCTATACCCTATTAATCCCTCAACCCTCAATGCTCAACCCTCAAATCTTCAACCCTAATCCCTCAACCCCTATACCCTCTTAATCCTTGAACCCAGAACCTTGACACCCTAATCCCTCAACCCCTATACCCTCTTAATCCCTGAACCCTCAATGCTCAACCCTTAACCCTTCAACCCTAATCCCTCTACCCCTATACCATATTAATCCCTCAACCCTCAACCCTTCAACCCTAATTCCTCTACCCCTATACCCTATTAATCACTCAACGCTCAATGCTCAACCTTCAACCCTTCAACCCTAACCCCTCAACCCATATACCCACTTAACCCTTGAACCTTCAACCCTCAATGCTTAAACCCTAATCCCTCAAACCTCAACCTTTAAACCATAATCCCTCAATCCCTATACCCTCTTAATCCCTTAACCCTCAATCCTCCAACCCTTATCCTTGAACCCCTCTACCCTCCTAATCCCTCAACCTTCAACCCTGAACCCTTCAACCCTAATCCCTCTACCCCTATACCCTATTTATCCCTCAAACCTCGATGCTCAACCCTCAACCCTTCAACCCTAATCCCTCTACCCCTATACCCTCTTAATCCTTCAACCCTCAACCCTCAACCCTTAAAACCTAATCCCTCAACCCCTATACCCTCCTAATCCCTCAACGCTCAACCCTCAACCCTTAAACCCTAGTCCTTGAACCCCTATACCCTCTTAACCCCTCAATGCTCAACCCTCAACCCTTCAACTCTAATCCCTCTACCCCTATACCCTCTTAATCCTTGAACCCTCAAGCCTCAACCCTTAAACCCTAATCCCTCAACCCCTATACCCTCTTAATCCCTCAACCCTCAACCCTAAAACCTTACACCCTAATCCCTGAACTCCTATACACTCTTAATCCCTCAATGCTCAACCCTCAACCCTTTAATCCCTCAATGCTCTACCCCTATACCTCATTAATCCCTCAACCCTCAACCCTTCAACCCTAATCACTCTACCCCTATACCCTCTTATCGTCAACCCTCAACCCTTAAACCCTAATCCCTCAACCCCTATACCCTCTTAATCCCTCAACCCTCAACCTTCAACCCTTGAACACAATACTCTCTACCCTAAACCCTAATCCCTCAACCCTAATTCCTCAACCCTTATACCTTGAAATCCAAAAAAAATCTCTACCCTAATCCCTAAACCATCAACCCTTAATATCTCAACCCCTATAGCCTCAACCCTATTTATTGGACCCTCAACCCTAATCCCTCGACCCTTAAACCCTCTACCCTCTACCCTTTACCCTATACATTAAACCCTCAACCCTTAATCCGTCAACCCTCAATCCTTAGACCCTAAACCTTCTACCCCTATACCCTCTACCCCTTACATTGGACCCTCAACCTAATACTTCAACCATATACCCTCAAACATATACCCTAAACCCTCTACCCTCAACCAAGTAAACCCTTAACCATTAACCATTAACCCTAAACCCCTCAACCCTAAACCCTTAAACCTTCTACCCTATACCCTGAAACAAATACCCTCTACCATCAACCCTATTCCATCAACTCTCAAACCTTAAACCCTAATAACCTAGAAACCATCAACCCTATAGGTCCTCCACCCTAATCCCTCAACCTCTATCACTTTCTCCTTATCTATACATATCACCACTCCCTCCTTCCCTCCATCGCACCCTCTCTAATTGTCTTTATCTACCAACTCCCTCTTTCTGCGTACCTCTCATTCAATCAATCCCTACCACCCTCTCTCGCTCCCTCCATCCATCTCTCTTTATGTCCCTCCCACTCTATCCCACTCTCTCCTCCCACTACTGTAATGATCTAATATATATTTTCTGCAAGACAGATCTAGGTTAGAACATGCATGCAACACAAATAATCATTCAATGGAATGCAAAGGAGAAATCATGAGAAAAGGAATGAGACTAGAACTGTCTCACCCATTTCTCTTCTCCATGACTACTTCCATTGTACCTCCTCAAGCTTGCTGTTATAATAAATGGACACCCTCAATCTTTGTGTGAGAAAACTAATATATTCCTAGCCCTTAAGCAAATACCTTTGAAGGATTTAATAAAATGGATCTCTATGAAAACTAGAAAGTTAATTCTATTTATGCAAATTATTAAATATGCCTATGTGTGATATGAAAATGCCAAACTGAGATAATAAAAAATAAAATAATAGATTAAGCGATCGATCCCGAAAATGAGATCAAGATTGTCATTTTATAGAAAATGCAATCTTAAATGGACGGACGAGATGAGAGATTGAGGAATGCCCTAGAATCAAAGGTCAATATTCAATAAGGCAACTCTCATTTAGGGTTAGGGAAAAATACCCATATGTGTGAATAAGATTTAATTAAATGAATTAAATCAAGGTCGAATGTGACAGTTGAGATGAAATTAGTAAAAATCAGAAGACAAGAGGATGAGATTTTAGAAAATCGATAATTTTAGCAATTACTTGATTTGTAGAAGAATATTTCCCTTTTGAATTAAATTAATTCAAAATAAAGATTTTGTGAGATAATAAGTAATTGATTTTTGAAATTAATTACTAAATGAAGAATTAGTTAACCATGTGATATATTTTTAAATGATTTGTTTTATTTAAAAATATAGAAGTGTCACATGCCATAATTAAATAATTAAAAATAATTATTTAATTTAGAAGAAGTAGTTAATTAATTAAGTAAATTATCTGAATTTATTTAATTAAGAGAGGATTTAGGAATTAGTGACATATTAAATCAATATATTAAAATATATTTATTTAATAATCAGGAGGACATTAATGATTACGATTAATTAAATAAATTGATGACTTTATTTAATTGTTAGAAGACTTTGACAGTTAGTGACATTATTAAATAAATAAATAAGATTTATCTATTTAATAATTATGAAGAATGAGAGATTATGAATTAATTAAATAATTAAAAATTATTTAATTAATAGTTGAATGTGGGTTAGAGACATAATTAAAATGTTATAATCATGCCAGGATGAAAGGTGGTAAAATAGTGGTTGTAGGCCTAAGTCATTTTTAGGTGTCTACATTTTCCCCTCTTTGTTATAATGCAGTTTATTGTGTTATGGCAAAGAAAACAAGTCTAGAATATGCCCCACTACAAAATAGGTTGAGGAAGAATGAAAAGGAGGTAGCGGTATGCCCCCTCGAGAGGATAGTTGGGTTTAGAGGACACAAGTGTGCTCTTGAAATGGATGAAAAGACTAGAAGCTGAAAGACAAAAGTATATAGGAAAGATAGACAAGGATGATAATGATGTAGACTAGAAGAAATATAACAGAGAACAAAGATGAATGTTAGGATAGAAGGCAATGCAAGTTAGTGCGGAAAATGAAATGCATGTTAGAATCCTTCAATATGTACCAAGGTACTAATTGCTCGAATCATCATTGGGTGGTAAAAATGACACAAATGGACAACAAACACCAAGGTATGACAAGACCAAGGTGTGCAAGGTCATCCACTTGCAAAATAGACAGTCGCAGATAAGGAATATCTTAACTCATAATAGAGGCCCATTTAACCTAGTCTTTTTGTCAAGATAATCTACAGACAACAGTCAAAGAATAACAAAATATGTCATGAGGCATCGTCACACCTCTAAATCCTTCATGGGACATCCTTGAGGTAGCTACTAACATGACCAAAAGACAAAAAAAAAGATAAGACAAAATAACCTTTTAATTTTATTGCCAATGTTTGTTGGCCGAAGATTAATTGTTTGACGGCTTGATAGTTTTGAAGGTTTGACAGTGCCTAAGGTTAGGAAGGACACATTCTGAAAAGGAAAATAACACTTTCATGAGATCCAAATCCAAGAAGGACACATCTTGAAGAGGACCAAAAAGTGACGAGATTGACATTTTAACTAATGCTTTGGTAAGCTGACTGATGCTGACTGTATAATTGATTGGCTTATGTTTTTTTATTTTGACCATTTTAACGCTTGGCATTTTGAATGACTGTCTGGTGCCAAGTGTGACCATGTTTGACTTGTTTGACTGACGTGACCATGCTTTTGACAAACCTAAAAGGACTGACCTGATGTCTCAGGGACTCAAAGATGAGTCTTGCCTACGTAGCAAATGCGCAGAGACAACGTAGTTCGGACATGGACAAAAGATTGACTGACATGATTGACTGAACTGATAGGACTGACATTGTCTTTGACTCTATTTTGGTTTTTGACTTTCATTTGGATGTTTTTGTGTTTTCTTCAGGACATTTTTCAATTTTTAGGTCTTTTTTCAAGACTTTTTCAGATTTTTATGACTTTTTTTAGTATTTTTTCAGATTTTTATGACTTTTTTGATGTTTTAAGGGGATCGTGAAAAATGCATGTGAATGATGCCAACGCACATGAATCCAAGGACAACCATGATTTTGCTACTAGTCAAGCTGAATACCAATTGACAAGTGACGATGACAACGACAACGTTGTTTGACATGGGAAGGACACATCCCAAAACAACATGAGGATGACAATGATATGATAAGAGGATCAAAGTCTGTAGCAGGGACAGGGACAAACTCAATGAATTTTTTGGATGATGCGCTAGGATTTCCATATTGTTTCATTTTGAATGACTTAAGTAGGACTAGATGGGATGATGAGGGATCCTTAGACCATTGACAAGGGAAACCAAGATGGGTGATAGGTATAAAAGGACAATGGATGGCTTCTGTAAAAGATAGGAGACATGAGGACTATTATCATATAGTTGTCAAGGGAAATATCACATGAGTCCATGATGGTAATGACATAATATGGAATAGGGTATGGTCAAAGGATAGACATGTCAAAAAAATTTCCAAAGCATGATTTGTCTTTTTGCCCTAGTCTTTATGAAGATCAAAGTAGGTGGGAAAATGGATGGACATGATAAGGTTTAGATGGGTAGATGGAAATGTCATGCGAAGGGAATGAGAGATGAGATGATTTGGCCCCAAGTGCAATGGTCCACATAGATGATTTATTCTACACATGATGCCTGTTTTCCAGGTTTTCATCATGGTACTTATCCAAAGCGCCTATTTGCCAGGTTTTCACCGTTGGATGAAATTTTTCTCTTTACTATTTTCGATATTTTATGATTTTTATTTTTTTATTTTTTTGTGTCACTAAGATGCCTATTTGCCAAGTTTTCATCAAGGTGATGATTTTTTTTATTTTTCAATTTCTTTGTATTTTTTCATTTTTGTCAGATACCCTTGATGCTTTATATGACCATTGAGTGTGTTGAAGCCTTTGACGATGCCAATGTAGAGACTGGTTCCATGACATGCCAATAATGACCTTTCTGAAGTAGATGCCTTGTCAGGATGATAGCGCTTGCATACAACTGTCTGATGTCATTGTAATCCTTGTTGATACTAGAGTTGGCCTTATCAGAATATGCACATCGCGATAGAGTGCCATGAGAGTCCTTGTGATAAAGAGTTGCTGCCAAAATGCAATGGATTTGTGACATGGGATGTTTGGACTTTAAGGAGGATGTAAGATTATGACAGATGATGGTGGACATGGACGGGTTGGTTGGATGTTTGGATGTAGCTATTTTTATTCTCCAAACTTGGGGTAATGGATGGTGGAGGTTGGATCTTGGATAGAGTATGGAACCAACACTTTTATATGTCTTGCTTGATCACCATTTTGAAGGGGGTGGACATGTATTGTATGTGGGATTCCTCTTGTGCTGTGGCTCCACATTTTGATTGACTTTTGAATTTGGCATATTTTCTTTGCCTGATTCTTGACTTGATCCATTTTGTTTTTGGATCCATTTTAGCTTCATTTTTCCACTTGATTTTTTATCTGATTTGATGGCCTTTGAGGTTTGCTTATGGATTTTGTATTTGTAAGACTTTTTTTGGTTCCAAATGGAAAGCTTATTCATGGTGGGATGATGGTTTGGGGTGTGGAGGGAAGGGGTATTGGCAACAATATTATGACAAGGACTACTCATAATACCCATTTTGATGTTTGTATTAGATAAATTTTCCCCCAATATCAAGGAGGGACCACTAACATCGTTTGATTTTCTGACTAATGGATAGCCAAGAACTTGATGTCTGTAATGTGCTTGAACTTGTACAGGTTCCAAAATTCCTTGCTCATGTAGGCCTAATCCTTTTCCCTGATAATGCATGTTTTGAAAAAAAAAAATTGTGATGGTATACTTGTTACTTTGGAAGCAAGATGCTAACCCATCCTTATTGTGTAAATTAATGCTTGAAATCGTCTCCTCTGTAAGAAAGCCTACTCTAAAAAAGATAGATGATCCTAATTGATAGGATGTTGTAGCTTTACTCACCTGTTGGACAGATTTGTGATTAATATCTTCAGTCTAATTTTGTGACATGCCAGACTCCTGTGCTTCTACTGGTGCTTCAAAGTCTATGTCAAAACCATCTTCATGGTCATTGTCATAGAGCCTAGTGAATTTAGTTATAGCTTGATCATTTGCAAATATGTCCATGCTAGAAAACTCTTGTTCTAGTGGTAGATCATGTATGTGTCCCATGGATGCAAGTGTCTCACTGTTGGGAGTGTCAATATTTGAAGTTTGGATAGGGTTATCTTCAAGCATTTGACCATGACTAGCATAAAGGTCCAAGGGTGGATCATTTTGGATTTCTTGATCAAAGATGGGTGCCTTTTGAATGTCACGATTGGAAATCAGATCTTGAACAAGGATAGGGTCATCTTGAATGGAATGGTTATGAATGGACTCTTGACCCAAGATAGGTGTATTTGGTATTCCATGCTTGTCTAGGAGGACTTCTTGAATGGACATAAAGATGGAGTCATGGAATGGACTACTTTGATCTTGACATGACGGTGATGTTATAATGTTGTGCTTTGGACTTGCCTCTTAACAGGTATCCTCAAGTTTATGAAATGGGATGGGAATTGGAGACTATGGCTAGATGTGCTTTCATGACCAAATTTATTTTGAGTTGGAGTGTCGTGGAATGGATTGGTGTATAATGGACTAGGGTAGGTCATGGAGTTTTGGACTTGGTTGAGGGATGATGGGCTAGAATAGGACATGAATTCATGACAAGGATTTGTCGTGGATGGAGGATTAGGATATGATGTGGGTGGTGGAATAGGAGATGATGAAGGACTAAGATATGACATGAATGGAAGACTAGGATATGACGTGGATGGAGGATTAGGATATGATGTGGGTGGTGGACTAGGATATGATGAAGGACTAGGATATGACATGAATGGAAGACTAGCATATGACGAAGAGACTTGGAAGGGATGAGTGTATGATGGACTAGGATTGATGGATGGTTGGTTTCCCTTATCAAAGTTAGGGTGGGTATGACTATTGGAATTTTTTGTGACTTAGTGCCATGGATGGTGCTAGGGGACCCTTAATAGTAGATGGATAGAGGACTAAGACTTGTGGATTGTTGGTAAGAGGGATAGATGGATGGAGAACTAGAGGTTGACGTGTATTTGGACTTACATTGGAGGTATAGTGTTTTGAAGTCTCTAGCAAGTTGTGCTTGACCCTTACTATTGAATTGGATTTCAATTTGACTAGCAAGCATGTCATAGTGACTTGAAGAAATGATGGTGGATGGAATGAGACTAAGACTATGTAAAGTGACAATGCAAAGTGATAAAAGGGGATGCCTTATGTCGAATGATCTTTAGGAAAGGTTTTCTAGCCACTCAAAGTCTGGCCAAATGTCTCGATTTGGATTTTCAAAGGAGTAATTTGAAGGACAAGATGATAAAATGAAAAGGTGAGATTTCCACACTAGACTTATGAGTTGGAAATAACTCACCAAAGGACAATGACTTAAGACTAATTTATTTTGACTTGGTCCAATGAGAATGTATTTTTGAGACAATGGTTTGACAAAGGAAGGAAATTTTGTCTATCCCAAAGGTGTAAATTTGAGGACTTAAGACTTTGCTTATGAAGATGATAATGGATTGCACGTTAGATGAAAATCAAAATTCAAAGATGGATGACCTGGACAAGTTGTTTTACTGGTTTTAGATAGAGACTGCCAGAAAAGGATGCCAAGAAAGATGTTTGCAAATGCATCATTTAAGGTCTCATATGCGATGCAATTTCAAATGCGTTGTTCCTAGAAGCCAATGCATTGCACTATAGCAGATGTGGTGCAAAATTTCAAATGTGGCATTGGGGATTGCAAATGTAGTTTAACAGGCCTATTGCAGTTTTGCAAGAGCAAATGCGGATCAGTATATGCAAGTGTGGTGCAATATAATGAATGTGGCATTTGAGTAGACAAATGCATTGAATGACAGTCAAATGCGATTCTAGGACTAGAAAATGTGACAATTAATAGAAAATGTGGTTTGATACTGGCAAATGTAGCTTAGTTTGTTTCAATTGTGGCTCTGTAGAGTGAATGCATTGGTGGACTAGGCAAATGTGTCAAGTGATAGCCGATTGTGGTGTCACCGAGGCGATTGAAATTTGACAGTGTGAATGTGACTTAGGATGTAGCAAATGTGACTCAACAGAGCAATTGCGGCTCAAGAGTTTGCAAATGCGACCCAGCAGAGTGATTGCGGCTCAAAGATAGCAATTTCAATTTTAACAGAGCACTTGTGTTGCATGAATTAAATTCTGGAAATCAGAAAATAGTTTGACCGATTTGACAAGTGTTTGATCTAGATGTTTTGTTGTTGAGGTTTGTTTGAAAACAAATGAAAAACACATAGGATCTAAACTACTTCAAACAGACTCACTCTTAATAGTCAAAAGGTCATCATCGCAATCACAACCCACATCTTAAAATCACGTCGACTCACACAGCCATGTCACCCCTAGAGGGTGCCCGTGTTTTTGTCTTTTCTAGGTGCGTACTCAAGGTGACGGAAGTGGATACCGAATCCCTTAAGCAAGCAATCTATGGTGATTATATGGTGAGTGTCTTGGGGGAAGATTCTTCCCTCCCCTTGCATAGTGATTGAAACAATGTCTGGTTACTGACACGGCTGGCCTCTACACTATGGTTTTTAGTCAAGGTTTCCATTCGGCGTGGAAAATATATAAACTCCCTCAGGAGACCTCCCAATATTTAGAACAAATATTTTGGGGATGGTTATCTTGCCTACTACCATTGAATATGGGTTTCCCCAAAATTCACTTTTGATTATAGTGGGTTGGAAAACCTGGCTTTGGTTATTCCCACTTAGGTCATTCCCGTAGGGTGAGTACTTTTTCACACTATGGCAGGCCTTCTAAAGGTTTTAATAAAAGCAGTAAAATGCATAAATAAAATGGGTAAGTCTGGTTTTTTGATCACCTAATAAAGGGGAGAGCATATACCTGTTACCTAAGAAAGCATAGTAGACAAATTTGTTCAGTTTTAAACCCAAATGAAAAAAAATTTACTCTAAGTGAAGATATTGCTTCACAACAGTCATGGGGCTCATTTTAACCAAACAAAATAGAAGATGTGGTGACTATCCTAGGATTGATAAATTTCCAATCAAATTGCCTATCCTAGGATTGATAAATTTTAAATCAAATGTCTACCCTAGGGTTGGTTCATTTTAATCCCTTCAAAAAGAAAGACTGGCTGTGGTCATGTTGGATCCAGATTACAATTCGAAAAAAATGAAATTTACCAGTCAAATGTGGCTCGGCGGATGCGGCTCGGTAGATGTGGCTCAGGATTTCGTTTGCGGTTTAGGTGCTAGGAAATGTGTTGCATGGCTGCGAATGCGTCGTTTGCGAGCACAAATGCAGCTCGATAGAGTAGTTGCATCATGTGAGCCTATGGTTACGGCATTCCATGCACCTGTACCTACAAAATAAATAAATAAATGTGAAGCCGTACAAAAACCTGCAAGATGTGTGTTAGATTGTCAGGTTCACTAATGTAATGATCTAATATATATTTTATGCAAGACAAATCTAGGTTAGAACATGCATGCAATACAAATAATCATTCAATGGAATGCAAAGGAGAAATCATGAGAAAAGGAATGAGACTTGAATAGTCTCACCCATTTCTCTTCTCCATGACTACTTCCATTCTACCTCCTCAAGCTTGTTGTTATAATAAATGGATGCCCTCAGTCTTTGTGTGAGCAAACTAATATATGCCTAGCCCTTAAGCAAATGCCTTTGAAGGATTTAATAAAATGGATCTATATGCAAACTAGAAAGTTAATTCTATTTATGCAAATTATTAAATATGCCTATGTGTGATATGAAAATTCCAAACTAAGATAATAAAAAATAAAATAATAGATTAAGTGATCGATCTTGAAAATGAGATAAAGATTGTCATTTTATAGAAAATGCAATCTTAAATGGATAGATGAGATGAGAGATTGAGGAATGCCCTAGAATCAAAGGTCAAGATTCAATAAGGCAACTCTCATTTAGGGTTAGGGAAAAATACCCATATGTGTGAATAAGAATTAATTAAATGAATTAAATCAAGGTTGAATGTGACAGTTGAGATGAAATTAGTAAAAATCAGAAGACAAGAGGATGAGATTGTAGAAAATTAGTAATTTTAGCAATTACTTGATTTGTAGAAGAATATTTCCCTTTTGAATTAAATTAATTCAAAATAAAGATTTTGTGAGATAATAAGTAATTGATTTTTGAAATTAATTACGAAATGAAGAATCAGTTAACCATGTGAGATATTTTTAAATGATTTGTTTTATTTAAAAATATAGAAGTGTCACATGCCATAATTAAATAATTAAAACTAATTATTTAATTTAGAAGTATTAATTAATTAAATAAATTATTTGAATTTATTTAAGAGAGGATTTAGGAATTCGTGACATATTAAATCAATTTATTAAAATATATTTATTTAATAATCAGGAGGACATTAATGATAAGGATTAATTAAATAAATTGATGACTTTATTTAATTATTAGAAGACTTTGACAGTTAGTGACATTATTAAGTAAATAAATAAGATTTATCTATTTAATAATTATGAAAAATGAGAGATTATGAATTAATTAAATAATTAAAAATTATTTAATTAATCGTTGAATGTGGGTTAGAGACATAATTAAAATGTTATAATCATGCTAGGATGAAAGGTGGTAAAATAGTGGTCATAGGCCTAAGTAATTTTTAGGTGTCTACAACTGCCTCTCTCTTCCTCTCTCTCATGTCTCTCCCTCCCACCCCCTCTCTCTCTCAAGTCTCTCCCTCTAGAAACCTACCTAGGTAACTCTCTCTTTGTCTCTCTCCCCTCTCTCTATCTATCCCTCCAACCCTACCTATATAATTACCTCTAACTCCCCCTCCCCCCTCTTTCTCTACCTCTATCAAGTCACTCCCTCCCACACCCTCTCCCTCTCTCAGGTCTCTCATTCACATTCCCTCTCTCTCCCACTCCATCTCTCTCACACTCCCTCTCACTACCTATCTATCAAGTCTATCCCTTCCACCCCCCTCACACTATCAAGTCTCTCCCTTCCACCCCCCTCACACTCTCAAGTCTCTCCCTCCCACCCCCCTCACACTCTCAAGTCTCTCCCTTTGGCACCCTACCTACATAACTCTCTCTTTCTCTTAGTCTCTCTCTCTCTCTCTCCCCCCTCTCTGTCTCTCTCCCTCTCCCTCAATTCTCTCTCTCCCACTCCCCTTCTCCCTCTCTCTCTCTCTCCCTCCCCCTATCCCTCCCACCCTACCTAGATAAGTCCCTCTCACTCCAACCCCTTCTCTCCCACTCCCTCTCCATCTCTCCAGACTCTCTCTCTCTCTAAATTACCCCTCCGTCTAAGGACAAACATAAATGGATACATAGAAGAATAATAAAAATGTATATATAATCTTACATCCATACAAGCATACATACATACATGTGTAGATATAATCTAACATACATAGAGGCATACATACAATATATATGCATTGATACATACATACACGACATACAAGCATACATGTACATACAAAAATACAAATATATCAACATATATTCAATATATTAACATTTAACATAAAGTAAGACATAATGCGAGTGTGTTATAACATGCTTGCATTATGTCTTAGTTCACATGTTTTTTGTAGAAGCAGAAACCATGTGAAAAGTGAGATATAATGTGAGCGTGTTATAACACGATCGTGTCCTATCTTGCTTTGGGAATTCCCGAGCCTTAGGCTTGGTATTTGCCTTGGAATACCAACCCAAAGGCTTGGAGGGCATTCCCAACAACCAAAGACATTTTTTTAAAAAATCTACCATATTTCTCATAATTGAGTTCATGCTCACCATCAGGATTGCACGTGGTTCAATATCAAAAAAATTGAACACATGGGTAATGTTGTTTTCTCTCTTAGCTATCCGAAGATGTAATATTTTTTACTTTTTGAAAGTGATAAGCCTTTCATCCATAATTTATTTTATCTGGATGTCTTTTTTTTTTCCAAAAAGTAGTGATTGGTAATTTTTTTTTTATAAATTAACCATTCATCATTTTTTCAAATAAATTAAATTTTTAGAAACTAGACGCCATTCTACAAAAAAAAAAATTAAAAATAAAAAAAAATCAATTAGTTTCCAAAATTCTATATTTTAGGAAATGTCCACTTTACAAATTAGTAAAAGATCAAATATTCATTAAAAAATTATCAGAAAAATCATGCATCAACTACATACTATTAGCTAGCTTCTGACCATTGCAATTATAAAAATACTAAAAAAAAGTTCACCATACGAGGATCGTACAGGAGTTGCTATGTTATGTTTTTCTGACAAAAAACACACCAATTTGTGTACATCCCTCATTTGAACCCCTTAATCTCAACCATTTTCAAAAATAAATTAGTAGTTTAGAAATTAGACTCAGATCACTTGGATCCTTCTTTGTGTTGCATCTCAAAATTTTGAGTGTAAGTATCCTCAATTTCACATCCAAGGTCAGTATTTCCTGATTTCAGAAAAAAATTGTCCACTTAAGTCCCCTTTTTGGGAACCATCTTTGTGCACTTACCCAATGATTTTCTTGATATGAACCATTTATTTGTTTAATAATAAGGAGAGAAGCACCTAATATATAAATGTGTTTGGCATCTAATGCTAACACTACACGTATACCAACTATTAATGATTCATATTCTATAGTGTATTTTGTACATAGGAAATTTAAATGGAAAGATAAGGGGATGGGCTTACCTGAACAAGGAATTAGTATAATCCCTACCCCAACAAAAGTTCAACACTTAGAACCATCAAATTACCATTCCCATGTTTCTTTTTCTTTTTTGATAGTCAACACATTCTCATCAGGGAATGAGCCTATATTGGGTAACGTTAATGGAGAGGGAGCGTCTACTAATTGGTCGGTCAAGGCTTGTTCTTTGATTTCCTTTTGAGAGACATATATAATGTCAAAATATGTTAACAACATAACCCACATGATAAATATATTTTAGCAAAAAGGTGTTTTAAAGGATCAAATTTTGTCATCACATGGATGTATACGTTCAATAGTCAATTTCTCAATTTACTAGTAACAAATATCAGAGCCAAATATTATTTTTCTACCATTGTATATCATGTCTTGTAATCAATCAGGGTTTGACTAATGTAATAAAAAATATGTTCTCTACCACTATCATCTTGTTGAGTCAACAATTCTATGAGAGCATGGGTTGATGCTACTCTATAAAGGATAAACGGTTTGTCTTGCATAGCGGGTTGTAAGATAAGTGGAGTAGAAAGATAATCTTTCAAACTCTCAAAGGCCTGTTTACAATTCTCATTTAAACTGAACCTCTGTCTTAAAGAGTTGTGTAAAGGGTAATTTTTGATCTACTAACTATTCTAAAAAATGAAAAATAGCTTTAATTCTTTCGTGTAGAGTACACAGTTAAGAAAAAAATTTAGGAGGTGGCATGTTAATGATAACATCAATTTTCTTTCTTTCCACCTCAATGGCTTTTTCAGATGATATAAAGCCTAAATTTTTTCCACTATCTATGCCAAAGACATACTTTTCGGATTCAATCTCATATTATATTTTTGCATTCTTTCAAAGAATTTATTGTAAGGATATTCATATTGTCTTGTCGAGTTAAAGATTTAGCTAGAATGTCATAAACATAATCTTCAAAAATATTGTGTATGTAATCATGAAATATCAATGAAATAGCTATTTGATGTGTTGTGCCTACATTCTTTAATCGAAAAGGCATAACTACCCAACAAAATGTTCCCCAAGTTGTAGTAAAGGCTATCTTGTATTGACCTTGAGGTTTGATAAAGATTTGATTATATCTATAAAATCCATCCATGAATGACAAAAAGTATGTCTTACAGTAAAATATACTATCATGTCAATATTAGGAAGGGGGAAATCAGCTTTTAAATATTCTTTATTCAAGTGACGAAAGTTCATACACATCCTAATATGATTATCAGGTTTTGCAACTACAAAAATGTTTGAGATCGAAGGAGAATAAACTATAGATCGTATAAAACTAGCTTCAAGAAAGTTGTTCAGTCTCAATCTTAACCATTAAATCTATCTTATGATTTATCTTTCATATCTTCTATATTAAAGGTTTAGCATCTTCTTCAAGAACTATGTTGTGTGTCACTATCTTAGCATCAATACCTAGGATGTCAGAATAAGTCCAAGAATTTTTTTCACAAAATTCATGATGTAATGTTGCATGATCTTCTTGTCCATCTTCATCGAGGCTCTTTCCAATTTTAATCACTCTTTCTTCATTAATTATATCCATCGGTATGCTGATAAAATTTCCTAAAGGAAGTGCATTTTGTTTTGGAATTTAAGGGGTATTCTTCTTTGTCATTGTCACTCTCATTACTTTCCTTCTCTTCATCCATATTTGAGTGGGAGCTTGTGTAGAAGATACTTTGTGATCTTGTTGCAAGAATTTGCAGATGGAAAGTTCATCAAGAAGGATAGAGGTGGAATTTTTTTTGGAAATAACTTTGAGATGTGGAAGCTAAAGATGGAGGATCTTTTGATAGAACAACATTTGTGGGATTTTGTTGATGAGAATGTTTCAAGCCTTGTATATCCTACTCAAGCTACTTAATATGATGTCATGGACTATAAATACAAAGTTCTAATCATATTGTGCTTTGTACACTCTATTTTAATTAATGTCCATGAAGAGAGTTTTGTACAAAAACTATGGAAGAAGTTTGGTGTGATGTATCAAGACAAATATTTAGTGAACAATATTTTCTTGAGGAAGAAGTTGTATTCCTTGAGAATGGAAAAGGGTGGATGAATTATAGACCACCTGGAAGCATTCAATATTCTAGTGGTTCAGTTGGCATTGGTTGGTGTCAAAGTGGAGGAGGAAGAAAAATGTGAGATCTTCCTTTGTTCTTTGCCTAATTCATGGGATTCTCTTGTTATGGCTATTGGGAGTACTTCTATTATATTGAAGGATAAAGATTCAGTGGATTATTTGATTTCTAAAGAGATGAGGAGCAAGCTATCCATCAGTGCCAAAGAGGCCCTAAATGCTTTTGGAAGTCCTAAGGAAAAAGGCAAGAAGAATGAGAAGCATGAAAAATCCAAGTCCAAGGGGAGATCTAAGTTTCTTGGAAAGTCCAAATTTATTTGGTGGAACTATGGTAAGCCTTGACATGTTCATGGGGAATGCAGAGAAGAAAAGAAGAAGAAAAGAAGAAGAAAAGGAGAAGAAAAAGAAGAAATTTGATTCTGAGAAGGAATATGGTGACACATTCATTGTAGCTTTGGCAACTCATGTAGGTAATGATGTATGGATAACTGAATTAGGTGCATATTTTCATATGACCTTTAATAGAGATTGGTTTTGTGAATATGGATAATTTGATGGAGGTAAGCTGTACTTGGCTGATGATTCTCATTTAGAAATTATTGGTCGTGGTAAATTTAAAATCAGGTTTCTTGATGGTAGAATAAAAAGGATTAATGGTATGTTTCATATCCTTGGATTAGCATGAAATTTGTTATCTATGAGAAAACTAATATATTTAGTGTGCGGGTGGTATTTTATGATGCAAGATGAAATATGGTTAGAGGTGTTATGGTCATTGATAAAGGTGTCATATATGGGACATTATATAAGCTTGATGCATGCACCATTGAGTGCAATAGTACTTCTATGAAAAGAAAGTTTGTAGAAGAAGTGAGGGTTTGACCTTCAACAAATGGTCATGGATTTTGGGTACCCAAGGGTGCTCTTTCTTCTGAGACAAAGTTACTTGTAGAAAAAACTATGTTATGGCACTAGAGAATTGGCCACATTGGAGAAAAGGGTCTAAGGACATTGAAAAATAAAAACCTTGTTAAAGTTTTATCTGATTGTATTCTTGAATTTAATTTCTATGATCATTGCATTTATGGAAAATAAAACTGTGTTTAGTTTTACTCGAGTTCTCTTAAATCTTGTGGTGTATTGGATTTCATTCATTTTGATGTATTTGGTCCTTTAGATGTTCCTTCAATTGGTAGATCCACACATTATGTTTCATTTATTGATTATTATAGTAGAAGAACATGGGCATATTTTGTAAAGATAAATCTAAAGTTTTCAATTGATTTAAAGAATTTAAAGCAATGGTTGAGTTGTAGATAGGAAAGAAAATAAAATGTTTGAGGACTGATAATGGCCATGAATTTTTCTCTAATGGTTTTGATAGATTCTATAAATAATGTGGTATTCATAGATAGAAGAAATCTTGTTATTCTCTAGAATATAATGGAGTTGTAGAAAGAATGAATAGGACTCTAATGGAGAAGGCTACGAGTATATTGAGTGGTGCTACCCTAGAAAAAATGTTTTGGTTTGAAGTTATCATCATTTCCTATTACTTGATTGAAAAGTCTCCTACATCAACTCCTTTTGATAAGATTCCTATAGAGGCATGGTCAGGTTGCAAGCCTTCATTAAGAAATCTTATAGTTTTTGGGTTTTGAATAATATGTAAAAAATGGGTGATGTTATATGGCCTGGGTCATAGAACACCACCTTTCTCCTATTTTCATTCAGTAAGGTCCTAGGAATCATAATTGGCTTGACTATCAACCTCAAGGGTGAATCAATTCTCAACAAGGAAGACCTAGGAAGGTTTCTTTTAGGATTTGAGGGGTTCACCACCAAGAAAAATATTGAAAAAGGCAACTTAGAATTCAACTTACAAACTTAAAAATGCAAGCTAAATGAATTTTGAAAATGATGAAATTATGCAACAAAAATTTAGGGTATGTGCACCTGGGAGTTCTCGAAATGTAATGAGGATTCTAAAAATCCAAAAACATTGTTATAATATGCCAAGGAGGACTAAGACACCCTTATTGTTGTCTTAGTACCACTCCTTATTTTTGGGGTAGATGCAGAATATTAGTAACAAATTTATGTGGGGACTAGGAAATAAGTAGGTGGAGGTTGGTGAAAATGTGATAATTTTCTATTCCTAACAATGGCTCCGATTGGGGATGTATATCCCCTGTGGGTGTAGCAAGAATCTAGGTCTCTATGGTAGCTAACCAAGTGCCTTATTTATATGGTTATGGAGAGGGAAGTGAATTTGAGAATGGTGGAAAGTGGAGATGGAATGGAATCCTATTCTATAATGCATAGAAAATAATTATTTTAGGAATTTTCTCAAGAATTATCCATAAACCAGTAATCCTTGTCCTTCTCCTAGACTATTGTGCATGGAATATTAAGAAAATAAATGTTTTAGGAATTTTCCATGCAGTCGCAATTCCTGTTCTTCTCCTATCTTGTTTTGAAGATAATATTAATCTTCACCACCCTTACCAATAATTATAAATGGTGCCAAACACAAAGCCTCAATTTTTCCATACTTCCCTTTGTCTTGACTTCTGGAATTCCACATGAAGACCATGTCACCCACTTCAAATTTTCTATTTTGGGCCCTTTTGTCATGTAGACATTTCATTTGTAGCTACTTCTTTTTATTATGTAGTTGAGCTTGGTTCCTAGCTTCATTAAGCTCCATCAATTCTTCCGTCCTCTCCTCCATGGGCTTAGGAATTTCTAGGTCTTCTTGCAAAATAAAATTACACATTGGAAAAAAATTGTGCAAAGGGAGTCTGGCTTGAGTCCCATACACAAGTTTAAAATGTGATTTTCCAATGGCATTCTTTACAGTGATCCTATCTACCCACAAAGCTAGTCTCAACTTGGAATCCCAAGCCCTTTTGTTATTATCTACTATCCTTTTTATAATCTTTAGGATGCTCTTGTTTCTGGATTTGGATTTTCCATTGGCCTATCGATGATATGGTGAGGAATATGAAATCACTATACCATAGGATTGGGAAAATTCCTTAAATTCATTTGACCTAAATCACATTCCATTATCCGTTATGATTCCTATTGGGACCCCAAATCTAGTAATGATATTCTCCAATAGGAAGTTTTCCGCAACCCTACTTGTTGCTTGCTTAGTAGGTATAGCCTCTACCCATTTTGTGAAGTAATCTATGCCTACCAATATCCATCTATGTCGTCCACTAGAGATTTCAACAATTTCTCCTATAAAATCAATTCCCCATTGGTGAAATGGAGCCTCAACTTGCAAAGGTCTTAGAGGCAATGATCCTTGATATTTTATAATCCTAGAAAACTTCTAACATACTTCACACCTTCTATTATAATTATAAGAATCATTGAAGACATTAGGCCAATAGTAACCTACCCTTAGAACCTTATGTGTAGTGGTTTTTGCAGAAAAATGCCCTCCAAATACTCCTTCATGCATTTGTTTCAATACATGTCTTGCTTGGCTTTCATCTATGCACAACAACATAACACCATCTCAATTTTTCTAGTAGAGTTCACCCTTCATGCACACATACTTTTAATCCTGCAATTTGAGTATTCTCTTCTTGTTATCATCAAACCCTTTAGGACATTTCAAATGTTTATCGTAGTACACAATATCAGTGTACCATGGCATATGCTCAATGCTAGTGACTATATTTTCTTCATCATTCACATTACATATTTGGGCAGCTTCCATATTTTTTTTTCCATCAATTTGGCTAGTCCCTGTCCTCTCACAAGCTTGGTGATCTGAAACTCGATATCAAACTCCTAGATTTTGTTTATCCATCTGCATCTATGTCATGTTGTCTCATTTCGTATGAATACATAATTTACTGTAGTGTTAGGCACATAAGCTATCACTTTTTCTCCTACTATATATGGTCTGAATGCCTTAACAATCTTCACCAATGCATATGCCTTTTTCTCCATAATATCATATTTTAATTCTGCATTTTGGAGGGATTTTCTGAAGGAGATTGGTTGTTGATGTCCTTTATCATTCTTCTAGAGAATTACTACTGCAATAGTGTGATAAGATGCAAATGAAAAGATTTAAAAAGGCTTACTAAAATCAGGGGACTTCAATACTACGACATCCTTGATTTCTCTTTTGATGGATATGAATGTATCTATGTCTTCAACTGTTCAATCAAACTTTGCACCCTTCTTCAACATTTTTGATATTGGTTTTACTATCTCAACAAAATTTGGTATGAACCTTCTTATAAAATTGATTTGTCCAAAAAAGGATTGTATAGATTTAACTATCTTGGGTATAGGTATTTTTTCAATGGCCTCCACTCTCTCTGGCTCAATCCTTACTCCCTTCTTGGAGACTATATTCCCAAGTAAATTTTATTTTGTCAGAGAAAAATGACACTTTTTGGGATTCAAAGAAATTCCATATTCCAATGCTTTTAGAAATACCTTTTCAAGATGAGCCACATGATCCTCTGCCCTTTTGGAATATGTATTTAAATCATCTTGATAGAGTACCATTATCACATTAATTAGGTCAGCAAAGGAAAAATCCATGACCCTTTGAAATGTTGCACCAACATTTGTGATTCCAAATAGAATCCTAACATAAACATATGTTCCCCATGGCATAGTGATAATTGTCTTGTACTATTCTAATTCTCTAACTTTTGCTTGGTTGTAACTTGAAAATTCATCCATCATGGATAGTAACTCACAACTTGTGACTCTTTGTAACATAACCTCCATATTTGGAAGTGGGTAATTATCCTTAAGATAAGATACACTCAGGTTTCTGAAGTCCACACAAAGCCTTATGTCCCCATTTTTCTTCCTGACTGGCACAGATTAGAGACCCAAGATGAATGTCTAATTGGCTTGATGATACCTCCTTCCCTAAGCTTTATGAGCTCTTCATGCATTTTAGGTTCCAAAGTAGGGTTTATATGTCTTTGTTTCTTCCTAAATGGTTTTACATCTACTTTTAATGGAATCTCATTTTGCAAAAAATATTCTCTATATGCTTTAAGATCCTCATAGGACCATGCAAAGACATGCTTGTATTTACTTACCAGTGCAATAATTTCTTTTTTGATCATTGGGATTATCTTCTTTCCAATGTACACTCTTTTTCATGCCAACTCAATCCCCAGGTTGATTTCTTCAACCTCTTCCTTTTTCGTAGGTGTTTGCTTCATTAAGGCTTGATCATTTCCATCAAACACCTTTTCTAGCACCACAAGTCCTTTAGAAATTTTCTTAGTTTTGAGCTGAACAACCTCTTTTCCAAACATAGTTTGTTTTCCATCTATTTCCTCCACAAATGCATTAAAATAAATTTCTTGGGCTTCATACTAGTTGATGCAATGTAGAAAATTAATTAGATCAATGTCATCATTGAAGACTTGCCAACTATAGATATTATATGGGATGGTGGGTCTTGTTTTGAATTCAACTTGTGAGAATCTAGGTAGGGTGATATCATCTCTTTTCAAAGTTACATTAGCTAAGAATTCTTCCATTAAGTTCTTGTACATATCAATCCACTCAATAGAGAAGGCATCAAATAATTCAATAGTGTCCCATGCAACATTCTTGTATTGTTTCAACCTTTTATTTTTTGTGGCATAATTTGACCTTACTTGTGAAATGATCAACTCAGAATCTCCAAAGACTCCCAACAAACTGATTTTGTGTTTGAAAATCATATTCATCCCAATTAGAAGGGCTTCATACTCTATTATCTTATTTTTGCATTAAAATTCCAACAAGAATTAGTACTTGAATGTAGTGCCTTCAAGTGAGATAAAAACCACTCCTACTCCATTTTTGTCTTTGTTGCATGCTCCATCAAAGTACATTCTCCATACACCATGCTCATTTTTGGAAACATGCTTGTTAATAGGATCAATATTTACTAATTTAGGTTGTGAAGGCTCTACTCTAAAACTTCCTATATCTACATCACTAAAGCAATTCAACTGATTCTGAGAAACATAATTTACAATCAGATTCACTCTTGGTTCTCTATACAATTTAACATCTTCACCATTTACTTGTATTGTGGCATATGACAAGTCAAATTGCACATTTCCTCCAACTTCCATAGTCCGTTGTCATGACAAAAGCATCCCAAACTGAGGAGGTGTGTCAATTATAGTTATGTCAATAACATATACTGCTTGTGGATAAGAAAATAACTTTACTTCACGTCTTTCATGATTCCCACCACTGGGACAAGTCTACCATCCATGGCATAGCACTTTCCACCATTTATGTCTAGCCATATACCAAGTTGTTTCATAACTCCTACTGGCATGGTATTAATAGCATCCCCTAATTCAATCATACAATTTCTCACCATCTTGTTGTTTATAAGTAATGTGCTGAAAAATGGTTCCACCTATGGAGGATTCATTGATGTATTACCAGGAAAAACTTCAAGGATTTTAATATCTCTTTGCCTGTTATTATTTTTATCTCCTAGATTTGTATTTTTATTGGTTCCATTAGATATCAATTGAATAGAACTATCTCTATACTCCTTGATATTCATCATTTCTAATAGTGGCACAAACATCTTCACCTGAGACAAATCTTGTGTGAAGTCAAATGAAGAGGAGTTCTTAATTTTAGCTATTTTCTTTAGTTCCGGTGGATCTCCTTTATTTTCTTCTTTTTCATTTTTATTAGTTTTATCATGCTTGTGTTTGTTTTTTAGTTCTTTATCTTTCTTTTTGGGAACATGTCTTTTCTCACTCTTATTGAGATCTTTATTTTCCACCTTCTTTGTTCTCTCCTAAATTGTCCCCTTTTTTTTCATAAATAATCCCCTCGGAGTGCCTTCATCTGCATTTACTATTCTATTTCTTAGCCCATAATTACTTTTTTCTTGTTCAACTACAACAATGGTTAACTCTTTGATCTCTTCTTCAGTTGGCCTCCTCCATCTTGACTTGTTTGCAATGGGTGGTATAGAAGGAGGTTGTGATTCATCATTACTTTCAATGTCTTGATTAGAAAATATTTTTTGTTCTGTCATGTGAATATGGTACCTTTTATCATCAACATCATACTCATAACCTTCTTCTTCTAAAGATGAATATTCTTGTTCAATCATATGGAGAGTATGAGAAGTTAAGTATATGGTATGATATTTTTACCCATTACCAACTAGTATTTCCTCTTCTTGTATTGATTGGGCTACAACATAGTGATTTTGAGAATGAGGTAGTTTGCAAACTTGACACCAAGGATTGTTGTTAACCATGTATGCTCCTTTATTTTTTAAGGGATCCACACTAACTCATTTGACTGCAAAATCCAATGAAATATGTATAATTAGATGTTTTTTTGGGTACTTGTGATATTTAATGTATAATTTTCAATTTTTTAAAATTTTATCCTTGACGTTCGTCGAAATTTCGACGAACCTAAGTTTTCGTCAAAATTTTGAGGAAGATTTATGTATATGGATTGCAGTTGGGCCAAATGGACCTTCTATTTTGATGTGGATGAATTTATGTATATTCCTTAGGGGAATTGTATTGAGTCGGTGGTTAAGAAGTTTTATAATTATACGCAGTTCACCATCGAGCATTATCCCATGTCCAATAAGCTCTACTTGGAGCATAATTAATCAAGGCTATTGTACAGGTAAAATACTTACACTTCCTTTTTTGTTGGGGGATTGTGTAGGGGAAGGATGTCCTTTTTGGGGAGATGTGAGCATTTTTTCTTTTAGAAGACCTTCTTAACCAGATTACTTTTCTTTAGGTGATTTCATTTGATGTTTTTTAACTCTACTTTGTTATCACTATGCATTGAACTTGAGGAAGAGATGGGTTCATAAATTTACATAAAAAAGGTTTTTTTATTGTGTTATGCTAGTGGGCATGAAGGTTCTGCAGTCAACCCATCTCTTTTTTTTACAATCAACCACTCCAATATCTCAACACTAAGAGTGACGAACATGAGGTTTTCACAATACATTAGATAGAGTAGGAGATTTTCAAAAACTGTGTGAATGTAGTTAACATCTAGGAGCTATCAAACATGAAGTTCACAATAGAATAGGAGATTTGGGAACTCTGAATTTAGTTAATATCTTGTGCTCTTCTTAGATATGAATCACACCCATCTGAAATTAGTTAATTTGAATTTACTTAATATCTTGTTCTCTTCTTAGCTATGGATCACACCCATCTGAAATGTCAATATTAACTAAATTTGGGAACTCTGAATTTAGTTAATATCTTGTGCTCTTCTTAGATATGGATCACACCCATCTAAAATGCCAATATTAACTAAATTAGAGATAATAGACTTCCACAATACATGAAGATTATTTTTGAGTGTTTTTGGTTTAGATTTGTTCTTCCAGGTTTGAAAATCATATTTTAAAGCAACATCTCATCAGATTTCATTTTTAGACTTGTGCATTTTTAGAATTTCATTTCCAGATTTTGGTGTGCAAGTTCAATATTTTTATTTTAGGATTCTAACTATTGGAAATCATAGTAAAATAAGAATTTAGTAAGTTCTAGAATAGCATTTTAAATTGTTTTTTGGGGTAACTTAAGACTATCTTCTCTTTTGTAGGGGTTGTTGCATGCAAAAGTTTTTTGGTGTAAAATATCAAAATTATTAGATTTTGTTACCTATCTACAATTAAAAACTATTGGAGTGTGAGTTTGATATTTTTGAAGATCTAAATATTCAGGCTTGGTACAGAAAAATCATGTTAGATAATATTAGTCCAGAACAAAATGAAGAGACGCTTGATAGATTGTGGGCTAGATTGAAAAGAAAGGGTGATGGGAAATGTTATTGTCCTTGCAATAATTGAAAGGGCTTAAAGACAAGAAGACTTTTAATCACAACAGCTGAGAAAAAATGTAGGCAACATGGTCACATTGAAGGGGGGCATGATTATCGTCCATTGGTAAGTTGTTCATTATATGTGTTTATATTGATTGAATTTGTAAATTTCTATATCGTTTTAACATTATATATATATAAAATCACTTGATCATGATCATGGTTTATTTGTGTCTATCATTATTATAAAGGTGGGGTGCCCTAGGGAAGATGATATGGATTATCATGGCCCAAAGAATGAGGTTTTGCAAGTGGAGGAACATGGAGTTGTGAATATCGAAGATGAGGTTAATGATCCTATGGAAGAAGATGATTGTGTGCCATAAAACACAGTTGAAGATGATGGTACAAATACATTGAACCATGACACATCTAGTGGCACAACTGATCATGATGATCGAGATGACTTTGATGATGTTCATGATTTATGTGTACTTGAGAAGACATATGAGCCCCTTTATGAAGGCTCCCAAACAACTTTTCTCTTTGTTGTATTGTTGTGGGTAAGCTTGAAGGTTATGAATGGTCTATCCAACATAGCAATCTCATGGATGTTAAGGTATGTCATATATGTCATCTTTTTTCATCTATTTTAACTGTTGTTAGTTCATCACTAGTAAATAAAGGATGAAATATGTACCATTAATATTCTTTATATTAACAAATTATATTTTTTTGTAGATTGATTGGTAATTTTTTGTTACCACCATCAAATATTTTACCTCTCTCATACCGATATTTATCTGACATTATGAAAGATATTAGAATGGAGTATCAAGCAATAGATGCATGTCCCAATGATCATATTATATATCATAAACAACATGAATTTTCAATAGAATTCTTGGAATGTCATATCAGTAGATATCGAATAGATCAACTAAAAAAAAAGGTGCCTCGCAAGGTTCTTCATTATATTCCCATTATTTCACGTCTACAACGATAATTTAGGTGTGAAAGATTAGCACAATTTATGGATTACCATGTAGGGAATAGAATTGGAGATGACAATCTTAAAAATATTGCAGATGGTTCTATATTTAGGGACTAGAATAAAAATGGCCAAAATTTAAAGAAGAACCTTGTAATCTTAGGCTTTCATTGGCAGCGGATGATGTCAATCCATTTGGAGAGATGAGATCTATTTACTCAACGTGTCATGTTTTTTCTATCAACAATAACATTCCTCCATGGATGTCAATAAAGACTGATCACATAATATTGGAAATAATTGTTCTAGGTATTTGCTTACATCAATTTTCTTTAATGTAGTAGCATCTCATTTGTCTTATTTTTTGCATAATGACTTATTTTTTCTTCATTTAATAGGCATGTACATTAATTTATATATATTGTAGTAAAATGGTTATAATAATTATGTAATGTTTATGTCCATTCAACTAAATAAGTACCAAGTTAAAGATATGAATGTATATATCAAGCCTATTATTGATGAGTTACTAAAGTTATGGAATGGTGTCACTATGTACGATGTATATAGACCAATAGGACAAAGACAATTTAAATTGCAATGCTTGTATGGAAAATTCATGATGCTTCAGGGCTAACACATTTTTGTGGTATGTTATAACGTTTGGATACATGACTTTAATGATATTTAATTTTATGAAGTAGATATCATTCATTTTTTAAAAATAATATGTTCATTATATATAATTATAAAAATTGACATATTTAATCCAATTATATATGATCTTGTAGGTCTTCAAACAAAGGGAAAATTTGCATGTCCAATTTGTGGTCCAAAGATGAAATCTCATCATTCAACAAGTTTAGGAAAGCATGTGTTTGATGAGTATAGGCACTTCCTCCACAAAAATCATAAGTATCGAACTACTGAAAAACATTTTTTCAATGGGAAAGAAGAGACTACATCAAAACCACAAAGAATGAAACCTCGTCTATGGAAGTTGGAATATAATAGAATTAATTATCAAGGGTATACATCAGATAAAATATTTTATGTATCATATATGATATGTTTGGAATTTATATTTTTATATTGTGTTGTGTTTACTCATGTTGTAATTGACAATGATTGTCATTGTTAATTTGTTTAACTTATATGCTTCATGAAGGTCATCAAGGCATTAATGGTTGACCTCCATAGGGACTCAAAAGTTATCCCAAAAAATTTAGTAGGTTTCCCTACTATGAGCAGCTACAAATTGTGCATTTTTTTGATACAATGCATATCGGAAAGAATATAAAAGAAACGTTATGGAAAATATTGGATGGAAGGTATGAAAAAGAAAAAATTGTCAAAATCTATAGTGACATTCAAGAAGCCAATCATGCATTGCAAAATTTCATTCAATTAAATAGTGATGGAGACAAAATTAATATAAGTGCCCTTCCTTGGTTATTAACGGAGCAAAAAAACAATGCTATAAAAGAATTCATACAAAAAATTTGATTTCCCACAAGATTTGCTACGAACATAAACAATATCATAACAAAAAAGGTGAATTTGGGTTAGGGATGAAAATGCATGATTGACATACCTTCATTAAAGTAATTATTCTAGTATATTATATATATATTTGTATATTGCATGTACTTTTCAGTGTATTATGTTTACTACTTTTGGAAAAATAATGAAAAGATCATTTTATAATTGTTGCAGTATGTTCTACCTCTATCTCTCTGAGACAACTTCGACAAAAATTTCAAGAAAGTTATATATGATCTTGGAAAATACATGAGTTAAGTAGTGATATTTGTTCAATTAGTTGTATAGATCTTATAATTGCCATTTGTTTGAATTGTTATGTAATATATTGTATATTTTTGTTAAATCTCATTAATATATTTGTGCCTTGAATCACTTGTAGATGGCTACCATCTAAAGAAATCCATAAAGAATATATAAAATATTGGAAGAAAACATTCCTTGTCTAATGTGTGAAATGAAAAAGTGTCTACCTTCGACATTTTTCAATGCACAAGAACACTACCTCATACACCAAGTTGAGGAGATTGAATTGTGTGGACTTGTACACACAAGGTCAATGTGGATGGTTGAGAGGAACTTGAAATTTTTGAAGGCTTTGGTTAGAGAAAGAGCACATCCTAAGGGTTATATAGTGGAGGGATATATGGTATACCAGACCATGGTGCACATTACTGAATATCTTCCTAAATTCAACAAAGATCCATGTAGATTTCTTTTGGGATCCCAACTCCATTAACAAATTCGAAGGGCAGTACCTAATGGGGAAAGATAGATTGAGGAAAGTGAGGTAATTATAAGATGGTGATGGAGATTAATTGGAATAAATTTTACATTTGATTGATATATATTGTACTTATTTAATTATTAATCTTCAATATACATCAATTATAAATTAAGGTCATATACCATGGTAATTAACTAATTATACACCATTTGTGAATTTCTTTTTTTTTGATATATTTGGTTGAAAGTGGGATTCATTGCATTTACATCGCAAACAATCTTGATTGGATGATGGTAAGGATTGAACAATGTCAGCAATTTGGTTGCGCATTAAAATGGGAAGGTGTGGCTTCATTGGTTAAAGAAGCTCATCATAATGGAGATTCCAATGTTACACCAAGGGAAATTGATTTAGCATATGGTTTAAGAAATAAAAAGGTACATATAAATATATTAATCACCCATATTATTTAATTTTTTTCAATTATATTGATGTATATATATGTTGAGATTGTTTTTCTTTGCATACATTCGGTCAAGAATAAATATGTTTATCAACTAACGATATTGCAATAATTTTTACATGTTTGACATATTGTTGGTGAAACACCACAAGGCTATGTGGTGCAATGGCTGTAAATTAATGGTTAAATATATCTCTTAGAATCCTTTTTGTCCCAATTTGAAAATAATTCTATATTATAATATACATTTTTTTTAATTTTAAGATGAAAATAGCAAGGAAAAATCAAACAAATATCTTTATGAAAGAAGTATATTGGCGTGAAATTGAATGTGATTTGTATTCCAATGTAAAAACTACAAAGAATGGAAATAATTCTTTCAAAACATAAACTATTATGTAGTAGTCAATTAAAATGATCTAAATAGTCTAATAATTTGACCATTAGCATATAGCAATTTCTATAGAGTTGTAGATCTCTTCCATTTCAGAAACACAAAACAATATTAGGTAGATAATCAAACATCTTTCATTTCTATAGTGACTTATTTATCCTAGAGGAACTAAGTATATAGTATACAGAGAAAACCAACAAACCCACAACTACCCCTATTTTGAAGGAGTTTAGTTTTCTCCCCTTCCTGATCTCCCTAATATTGTCTAATTATTTTAAAGAGACTAAGGGTAATAGCACAACTTTATTCAACCCACTAAATAGCTTGGTTAATAAAACTTGAAAAAAGAAACAAAACAATTTCTACATTTGGCATTTCATGTGGAATGAAGAGTGGTGACAGTAATCTACTTCCCTAATACCCTCTACCCAAAAACCTCTACCATCAACCCTATACCCTCAACCCAATACCCTAAAACATAAACCCTATACCCTCAATTATCAACCCTCTATCCTATACATTGGATCCTCAACCCTCATATATATCTATCCATCCCTCCTCTTCTCTCATTCTCTCTATCTCACTTCTCCCTCCATCGCTCCCTTAATCTTTCCCTCCCTCTCTACCCTAATCCCTCAACTTTATACCCTTAACCCTTAAACCCTTAAACACTCAAACCTCAACCCAATACCCTCTACCTAAACCCAATACCATCTACCATCAATCCTATACCATCAACACTTAAACCCTTAAACCTAATTAAAATCTCTACCCTAATCCCTCAACCCTCAACCCTTAATTTGTCGACCCTTAAACCCTCAACCCTCAACCCTCGACCAACAACCCTCAACCCTCAACCCTTAAACCCTAATCCCTCAACCCCTATACCCTCAAACCCTATACATTGGACCCTCAATCCTAATCCCTTAACCCTATACCCTCAACCCTCTACCCTCAACCTTAAACCCTCAACCCTCAACCCTTAAACCCTAAATACCTCAACCCTTAAATCCCTCAACCCTAAATCAGTCAACCCTCAACCCTTAAACCCTTAATACCTCAACCTTATACCCTAAATTCTCAACCTTCTATCTGATACATTGGATCCTCAACCTTCATATATCTCTATCCCTCCCTCCTCTTCTCTCGTTATTTATATCACACTTCTCCCTCAATCTCTCCCTCAATCCTTCCCTCCCTCTCTACCCTAATCCCTCAACCCTTAAACCCTTAAAAACTCAACCCTCAACCCTCAACCCTCAACCCTCTACCCTCTACCCTAAACCAAATACCCTCTACCATCAATCCTATACCCTCAACCCTTAAACCCACATAAAATCTCTACCCTAATCCCTCAACCCTCAACCCTTAATCCCTCGATCCTTAAACCCTCAACCCTCAACCCTCAACCGTCAACCCTCAACCCCTATACCATCAACCCTATACATTGGACCCTCAACGCTAATCCCTTAACCCTATACCCTCAACCCTCTACCCTCAAACTTAAACCCTCAACCCTCAACCCTTAAACCCTAAATCCCTCAATCCTTAAATCCCTCAATGCTTTATCCCTCAATCCTCAACCCTTAAACCCTTAATCCCTCAACCCTAGGTAGGTAGGGAAACATAAGTGAGATACATAGTGATGAAGGGAGAGGTAGGTAGAAAAAGTGATAGGGGAGATAAATATAGGTAGAGAGGGAAGGATACATAGAGAGAGGAGAGATAAAGAGAAGTAGAGAGGGGAGGGAGAGATAGGTAGGGATGAGATAGAGGTTATTGTGTGTGTGTTTTTGTGAGAGAGAGAGACAGTGAGGAGATATAAAGAGTAGAGAGGTAAAGAGGTAGGGAGGAGAAAAAATTGAGATATAGAGTGATGGAGGGAGAGGTGGGTAAAGAGAGGGAGATGAGAGCTAAATATAAATAGAGAGGGAAGGAGAGAGGGATGGATAGGAGAGAGAGATGGAAGGAGGGAGAGTGAGATGGAGAGAGTGGTGCGATGGAGAGAGAATGGTGATTTAGAGAGGAGGGAGTGAGAGGGAAGGAGGGAAATTGGGAGAGAGGGAATGGTGATTTAGAGAGGAGGGGGAGATATATGTTGAAGAGGAAGAGAGAGAAGAGAGGGAGAGATAGGTTGAAGAGGAAGAGAGAGAAGAGAGGGAGATAGGTAGAAAAGGTAGAGAGAAGAGAGAGGGAGATATATGTTGAAGAGGAAGAGAGAGAAGAGAGGGAGAGATAGCTGAAGAGGAAGAGAGAGAGAGGGAGATAGGTAGAAAAGGTAGAGAGAAGAGGGGGAGAGAGGGAGATATATGTTGAAGAGGAAGAGAGAGAAGAGAGGGAGAGATAGGTTGAAGAGGAAGAGAGAGAAGAGAGGGAGATAGGTAGAAAAGGTAGAGAGAAGAGGGGGAGAGGGAGAGAGATATGTAGAAAGGGAGAGAGAGGGAAGAAGATAGGAGAGAGAGGGAGAGATAGCTAAATATATATAGAGGGAGATGGAGAGACATAGAAAGGGGGTGATATAGAGAGATAGAGGGGGATGGTGAAAGAGATAGAGAGATCGTGATAGAGGTAGAGAAAGATATGGTTATAAAGAGATAAAGAGAGGAGTCAGAGGGAGATAAAAAGAGAAATAGAGAAAGAGATATAGATTAGGAGAGATAGAGGGAGAGATGGAGTGAATGAGAGAGAAAGGGGGGAGAGGGAGAGATATCTCAATATATAGAGGGGGGAAGAGAGAGTGACATCGATAGTGGGATATATAGAGAGATAGAGAGCGATAGGGAGAGATATATATATCACCCTCCCTATATCTCTATCTATAATTCCTTATCTCTTTATCTCTCTACATCTCTCTATCTCTTTGTCTCCCTTTATATTTGTATGTTTCTCATTATTTCCCTCTCTCTTTATATTTTTTTCCCTATATTTATCTTTGTCTCCTTAGGTGTGCGATGGGTACATTTAAGAGGTCTTAAAGGAGAATTACCATATCTTTAATCAAATGGAATGATACCTTGAGAATAAATCCCCAAGGACACATGCCATCCTTGGATTGTTGAAATGAAACAACCAATAAAAATTTAGTTTCTATTTTCCCTCTCTTTTCCTTTGTATCTCTTATATTTCTCTCTCTCATGCTCTTTCTCTCTCCCTATCTATCTAATTTCATCTCTTTCTCTCATTTTCTATCTTTGTTTGTATTAGTTAATAGGCTACATATATTGTGAGATTTGAGCTTGAAACAAATCTCATGCCTGGAAACCACTATTGTGTCATTGGAAAAGAAGTTTCAACTATTTTTTAATGGTAAACCATCTATAGTGTAGTGGTAAAATCCTCTAAAATATCAGATAAAAGCCTATATATACTATTATATAATAAAAAATATAATTATATTATATATAATTTAATCTAATATTACTATTATATTAGATATATATTAAATTAATTATATTTTGTATTATATAAAAATATACTTATTATTAATTATTAATTATAATAATTTTTATGATATTGCTATCAAGATTCAATCATGTATTTTTTGAGTCAAACTCATTGACCCAAAAAATACACGGTTGAATCTTGATAGCAATATCATAATTTGACATGCTATGGAAGAAACCTCCTACTTATAATAATTTTGTTAAATAATATAATATATAACTATAATAAGTCAAATAATTATATTATTTATTATGTAAAATATAGCTAATATATACTTAACTATATTGTAGAATATAAAAACCTAGCTAAATGGAACCATAATTTTTAATTGAATTAGCATACTCTAAAACCTAACGAAACTAGGTTGTAGCTCGTCAAATTGGAGAAGTGAAAGGTCAATATGAGCATCAAGGAAGACTTTGGAGGAGTGAAAACAAGGTCAATACCAGCACCGAGGAAGAGTTTGGAGTTAAAACAAGGTCAATACTAGCATAGACGGAGAGTTTGGAGGAGTTAAAACAAGGCCAATACCAACACTGAGGAAGATTACAGAGGAGTGAAAAAAAGTTCAATACTAGCGTTGAGGACAAGGTTGAGGGCACTCAGGGCAAATTGACGACCAAGGGACATTGAGTACTATAAGTTTTTCACCCCCATTATCTTTAACTTGTAATTTTCATGCCTAGTTTCCAAAGATCTTCTAGTACATTGGCAAAAATCCCATAATCTACCCACATCTTGGTTGTTGGTGGGAACATGTTATTCTTTGTTGTATGACCTACCTCAAATCTTATGTCCAAAAATTTGCTAAAAACATAAAACAATAAGAAATTTTTTGAAGGTACAACTAAAAAGGGGTTATTTCCTTTTGGCCTCCTCCACCTCTTATATTTCAACATAGCATGGAATTGCGCTTACATAACATAAACTAAAACAAATGGAAGTTTATAGGGGCAAAGGAGCTCAAGTATATGCTAGGATAAGCTTAATATAATAAATGGAAATAAAGGCATACAATTATTCTTTAATACCTCCACCACAAACATATGCAAGGAAAGGTCTCCCTTCTTGGTAGTGATAAGCACACACAACCCTTAAAAATTATGAATAGAGGAATATATTCTTTGAAGAACTCAAATTTTATTCTCTCCTACTTGATTAAATTATTCATTTTATCCTTATAGAAATTTATAGTGATTACTAGAGGCACATAGACCAATTCTTCATAATAGAAGAATTTGATCATACTTTTCCAATGATGGCATTATGAGAAAACCTTAGGTTAAATGAATAATTCTGAGATAAGTTCTTTAAATCATGTCCAATCATATAAGAGAATACCATTGCTATGTGTACTTGGATACCATGGAGAAAGGATATTTGGGCTCTTTCATCAATCAAGGTATTGTTAAATTTTAAACCTAAAAGTGAGAATGAAGAATATTTCCTAGGATGGTGGCCAATTATGCTTCTCAACACCTAGATTACAAAATCTTTGTCAATATCATTGCCATCACAATTAAATATATTGCTTGAGATATATTCATATAGGTAAAAAAATTGTTTTTCTTGATAGTAGATACATTCTAGACAATTCAATCCTTGCATCAGAGATTGTTGAAAGGGCCCAACAAACTACTCGTGATGCCCTTGCTGTTAAGTTAAAAATTTGACAAGGCATATGATTGCATCAAATGTCCTTTCATTTATAAAAGGATCAAATGGATTTATTTTTAACCCTAAATTATTATCACACATTCATCTCTTTGTTAATGAGTGATTTCCCAATAGTGTGTCCCACTTGTGGGATGAGGCAAAAAAATAATCCCAAAATTTTAAAATTACAAAATACCAATTGAATGAAGAACCTTAATTTGAAGGTGATGTCATCATGACCTTTGAATAAAGAACCTCCATTCAAAAATTATGCCATGTCAAGAATTTAAAATGAAGGTATTTTTTATTTTAAATATTTCATGTCCAAAATTCTTTATAAAAGGAACCTTTGCATGAAGGACCTTCAAATGAAGACCTTAATTCAAAGGTCCTTCATTAAATGATCCTTCATATTAAGTTTCCTCTAATGCCATCCCATTATAGCTCTTAGATTTTTTAGAGATTTTTTTTTTTCAAAGTAGAGATTGGACCATAAATAGTTTCACCATGACTCTACCAAGATATCCATCAAATTGACAAACCCTAACTTAACAACCACAAATTCACAAGAAAATTGCCCCTATGAGCCCTAAGGCATCAATTCAATGCCAAGTTTCTTGATTTAACAGACCCCTAAATGAAATGAACCTATATCATACAATTTTTCACACCAATCCATTGAGTTATAGTTCCATGATCATGGGTGGATTGGTGGATGCAATTTCTATTCAGCCCTCAAACCTTTACATAGGAAAAACATGGCAGTCCTTGTATTTGATTGTTTTCTCCCACAAAATAGTGGTTTAGCACTTCAAAACAAATTAAAATGAAAGAGAACACATATATTTATCTACACCAATGATCTCAAAGTATTTCAAGCTTGTACACATCCATACAACACAAAATAACTTCAAAAAAATAGTAAAAAAACTGAAAATTACTTCAAGAACGTGGTGTTTGATATGAAATTTTGGTATCAACTCCTCCAACAATTACAACAATTGGGATGAGATGGAAACACAATATTATAGAAGTGGAATAATAAATGCATCATTTGAAGCATCAAACCAATATGCAAATATGAAAGTGTGAACCCCTAAACCTGCAAATGCACAAGAGCAACAAAACACATTAGTTGTTATATCAAATGCATGTACACAAGAGTGAGAGATTCCCCACAAAATCAATCTATTCAAACTAAAATTAGGAAAATGAAGAACATAAAACAAGAAACTAAACTAAATCCTAATTAAGACAATACATTGATGATCCCATGGGGGAATTGGTGCCAATGAAGTGTTGCAATTGGCCCTTTTCCAATTCCTAAGTTGCAATGTGGATTGATTAAACAGTGGTCAAATCTGCAAAAGAGATTTGAGTATAACCTTGTTAAAATTTATGAAAATGGTGGATGATTGAGTGCAATGGGAAAAATTAGTTGTCAATGTGAAGAGAGTAAATTTGCATGAAGAATGTGGATGAGGATGAAGTTGATTATAGTAAGTTTACTCAAATTGTGGATGTTTGAATGAGAGGAAGAGTCTCTCATTTATAGATTTCCAAAATGGAAGATAGAGTGAAAATAAGAAATTTGTGATCATTCAACATCCAATGGCCAAGTGCCACTTTTCAAGATGTGAATGGTTGAGGAATGAGCACATTTTGGTCAATGTGCATGATAAATTCCATTGGATTCAAATTTGAAATTTGAATGTGACATGTTGGAGGGAGAGAGAAATGAAGTTAATGCCACTTGGCTCAATGCACAAAGACATGTAAGAGGTATTGAATGCCTTGTTGGAAGGACCAGGCCCACTTGGCCTTTTTGAATTCAAATGAGGGAATATTCCCTTTTGATGCTTTGTTGAGAGAAAATAGAGAATTAATAAATCAAAGTAATTGATTAATTGTGCAACTTGCATTCTATAGAGGATTTTAGTGAGAGGGTTTAACTTAATCATGGTTTTGATTAATTTAATGAAGAATTAGATGATGTGACAATTTAGACTTAGATTTGTGAATTGATTTAGGTCAAGAATTGAGAAGAAATGATTTATTTGATTTATTTAATCAAGAAGGAACATGTTATATTAAATCAACTAAGGTTTAATTTATTTAATTTAATAAGAGGAATTTAGAGAGTTTAATCAAATAAAAGATGAATTATCTAATTAAACAAAAATGTAAGGTTAATTAAATTAAACTAATAAATTTAATCAGAGGAAGTGATAAACCTAATCAGATGAATAATGATTCATTAGATTAAGGGATAGAAGGTGTTGATAAGCTGAGAGTATGATTCAAGTAGAAATGTTGTGACTATTTGAAGATGTTGAAACCTTGTCATAAAGAACTAGAACATTTATGCAATCACTCATCCTAACTTAAAACATACCAAAAGTCTCCTAGCAATTAGACATAGGAGGATTTAAGATGACTTAAACAATTTTTATTGCCAAAGTATAAACTTATGATGATTTAACCAGGCCTCATACACACTCCCTCCCTGTTAACCACTTAGACATATGGAAATTAAATGTAATTTTTTTGCTATTTTTAGTCATGTAGGTTTCCAATAAACCACTTGGTGGTATTTCCCTTCAAGTTTATTTACTTGAATGAAGAGAAAAATTCCTTTTATTACAATTAGATAATACATTTGAGGCCTTGGTTGTGTAACTGGTGGACCATAGTCACATTTAACACTTTCTTACAAAGCTTGGGAGTTAAAATGTTAAGTATATTTGATTTGTGATGGACACATTTGGATAGTAGTAACAATAACTTGCAATGTATCAAGACTTGATTAACTTATAACTTGTCAAATTCTAGTGATGAAATGATAGATTAATCATAATGTCACCTTGGGATCACATCACCATGAAATAACTTCATACAACATCCTTATGAGTGCAGGCACCACCAAATAGGTATTTGTCAGATCTTTCTTCCTCAATTGAGGGAAGTTCAGGAAGAGAAGAGGAAAGTGAGACATGTAGTAGTTCTAAAAGAGGGAGATCAACTAGAGGTCAAAAAATTAGAAGAAATTTTTGTAAATGCATGGAATTTTTCCTTGTTGAAAGGGGGTCATGCTCTTATGATGATGAGAGCATAGGGGACATCGAGGTGCCCTTGGGGTACAAACATCTACAGAAGCAATGGGTATCCAAGGAACTTCCTCCAATAAACACTAATTTTTGTGTAAACGAGAGAATATATCGCATAACACCATCGTCATTACATGGTTTGGGCCTATTTTGCATGGAGGACATAAAGGTATATTATGAAAAATTTACTAAATTGATGGAGTATGTTGGATCCTATCACAATTAAAAAGATTGGATGTAGCTAGTTCGATATACATGAAGTATGTGTAAGTATGCACTGCCAGCAAATTATAAACAACTAAAATATAAGGATCAAAATAAAGGAGTGGCTATGTACATTGATGAAAGGCCAAAAGAATCAAGTAATATTGTAGGGTTTATATATAGTACACAACCTGGGTCAACAAATAGGAAACCCAATTGCATATTCGAGGCACGCAAGAGAAACCGTGTATTCGTATGTGCGATAAAATCAATAACTGTAGGGGAAGAGTTGCTAATCAATTACAATTTTAATCACTTAGATAAAAACATAGTTACTATGGGAGTGGTATTTAATATATACCATTTTACCCAACCTACAATTAATGAATCCAATATACCATTTTATCATTATGTTTTTTTTCGTAAGTCTATTGGTTTCATTTTGGTAATGTTTTTTTATATTTAATTTTTGTCACAGTGGGACATTGATCATAAGCAGAAGGCTTCAGCCTAGAGATAAGATCAAGATACATCTTTAGGCACTTCTACCCATTAGGTTTACCTCATTGTAATTGTAAAAATTAGATACGAGAAAAATGTTTTATTATTATGTTTTTTTCATGATTTTATTGGGTTAATTTTGATAATGTTTTTAATATTCTTGTTGTAGTCGGTTGATCGAGGAAAGACACAAATAGTAGACGAGAGCATCCAAGAGGTGAATTCACTATTATGTGATGATGACATCACATATTCAACAAACCCTCTCGATATGATAAGGAAGACCCAAAAAAAATGCAATGAAGAAATCCTTCAGTTGTTATTCATAGTGCCTCAAATAAATGAGATAAGAGAGAGGGTTGAAATATTGACTGAAAGAGCACAAAACTTGCAAGTAAGCTATGATGAGGTTTTTAATTATAACATAATTTCATTCATGGTTTTATATTTTGTACTCTTTTATGTCATGAGCTAAAATATGTGTTGGTTTTACAGGATTTTTTGCATCCTTATGATGTTGCTGGCCATGATCAAGGTACTGTAGGTGTATCCTGAGGAGTAGGGGTTGGTACAAGTGTCCACACTAATCTTCCTATGCATACATCACATGATTCAACCCCATCATCCGTGCCTATATTGTCGACTGAAATGTTGATAACACATACCATGTAGGCATCCAGTAGTGTATCATATCGCAATGAATAAATGCCAGAACATGCATCAAGACATGTACTTGGGGATACAGAGGCCACTAGTACTGGTGATGTTTTAGCAAAATTTCTTGGATCTTCCCATATTACTATTACGGGAACATTTCCAATCACATTTGTGGTGACCGAGGATTTCATTCTCATAAAGATAGAGAAGGTCCTAGGTACTTTAAAATGTTCTAATTATTATTATATATAATCCAATTGAAATTTACTTATTGATCACTCTTTTTAGACTAATGATCCCATGATCATTTTGTAGGAATTTTTTTTTTTTATAAACATCTAAGTGATTTATATTGGAGCTCTTCGAGCCCACCATACATACATGTTGGAATGCCCAAAATCAAGATTTAAAAGATGAGCTCATTAACCGTTTAGTTGTGTTGTTCGGTGATAAAAAAATTCAACCTAACCAAAGTCCTTAAGAAAGTTGGTACCTATATAAAGTATGTGAGGGACCAATATAGGTCACATTTAGAGAAGAAAAGAAATTACAAGTGTCCCCCCATGTTTTTGGAGAGGGAGTGGAAGGACTTGGTGTTAGATGGAAAGGAGAAGGTTGAAAATAAAAAAAGAAAGACACCACCGGGCCAAGGAAGGTATGTGATACTATCAACAATGTAATTATATACTGATTACTCTTTATTTTTACATAATCTAACATATTTCAAACTTTTCATGGGCTACCTGACACATTGAAGGCAACAAAGGAAAGACTAGAAAAACACAAGCAACACAAAATTGCTAGAAAATGTTCCTCAACTTGTTGGCTTGAACCTTTGTTAAGGACAAGGATGAGTCCTCAGTCTTGGTGGTTTGTTTCTATCAGTTAGCTTGTTACTATCGATGGAACCCGATCGGTAGTCTCAATGATAGAATGATAAACACTATATCGGTGTGGCTTTGGGTTATAAGTGGAACTCTTCTTCAGGCTACACCGATGGACCGATGGAAGATAAAAGTGACTTGGATTCTGAAAATAGTGGGGACCATAGAAAAAAGGTTATCCCGATCTACGGTTACGATGAGTTTAATCCAAAAATACTTGTTTTATTTTGTGCTCAGTTATGGTGAGTACCAATGAAATCTTGTGAAGCAAGCAAAATTTTCTGAGCAGTTGACACTTGGCGGCTTGATCAACGGTGTTAACTAGTCTTGTGCCTCATGTGGTGGGTGTCGAGTGACTCATGTGAGGTGTGTCGATGTCAAACATGTGTCATTGTTTTAGAGAAAATTATTGGGAATTTTGTGTATTATTTTTTGATTCCCTGAAATTGCACTAACTATGTATGCATGTCTTGGTGGGTTTTGGCCACAAAAAGTTATATATGAAGGGAAAATGCTTAGAGGTCATTTGGTCACCTAGGCAGTGTTTGACGGTTGGTCTTCTGTTGAAGTTGAACCAAACTGATTGTTTGGCATGTTATTCAAAGCGATGGATGAATAGTGTTATGACATGTGACATGATATTATTCATTGATTTTACATCACTGTTGTAAATCAATGTTGATTGGATGAAAGAATTATTCTTTGGTAGTGATTAATTATGGGATTGATAGAGTGAAGTTTTAGTATGTATTTGTAATCCAATTCAATGATGGGAAACTCGATGCGTGCTATAGGGTGGTGTTTCTAGAGAATGGTGGAAGCTTGTGGGTGGGGTAGTTAAATACCCTAATGGTTTTTGGTTGGATGTGGAAAGAGAGATGAGGTTGATCAAGATGTAAAATCTGATCGAGTAGAGTGTGTGTGTTCGAGCGGTATGCAAAGAGCATTGTAACTATGAACACTAAGAAATATAGAACTGAGAAGATGTGAACTTGAGAGGCCATGAGGCTATGCCAGCCGAAATGCTGGCTGTGGCGTGGGCTGGTGAGATGAAATGAATCTTCACTATATGTCGTGTGAGGAAATTGTAATAGTGCAAGGTTTTAGATCTATGATGTTTCTTGTATTCTCCAGATGAACAAGATGTAACTCCTGTAAAGGCCATGAGTATGAGATTGTATTGTAACTCTATTTGTTGTTGAATAATATAGTGGCTCGATCTTTGGAGGGTGGGGTTTTTCACCTGAAATATTTTTCCCCAAGTAAATCTATGTGTTCATATGTTTGTATTTCATTCTTATTGACTCTATAGTTTTGAATCTATATATGGTGTTGAATCTAGCTTAGTCTGCATATAATTTTCTCAGAAGGATAAATGGGGGAAAACACCTGTACCTGTTTCTGCTTTATGAAATAGTAGTTTGTGTATTTGAGGTGATTTGAAGAAATTAAAACCACCACAAGCGTTGTTCTTCTTAGATGTTTCATTTTAAGATGATCCCCGTTTCATCCCCAAAAATACTTGGCTTTGCTGGTTATATGAAATTAGCCGCACGAATTGTAAGTATCAATAAATGAGATATTGCATCCAAATAATAAATTGTAAACAATTTTGATTTTATCACACCATAGAAGAAAAATTCATGATCTTATGCAAAAATACAGGGCTTTGAATTCAACAGAGTGCCAACAGAAGAGGACCTAAAGATTGCCTTTCAGCAAGGCTCTGGAGCCTTGGTTGAATGCCTAAGAGTCTTGACTTGGAAAACACAATCTTCCACTGCATCTGACACATAGGTAAATAAACTCAATCAAGTTTATTTAAAATTGAATAGTTGTGCAATCTATTCAATATTAATTTCCACCATAAAGTAATTATGTGCCTATTTTTTTTAAACAAAAAACCAATGATAATATTGCATAAGACATTGGAATGCAGCATAGTGAGGGTGGAGCACAACCTATGGATGAAGGTTATTGTGTGCATCCTGGTACTTGATGTATTCATGTGCTATACGAAAAACAATATCGATTAATGCAATTAAACATATTTAATTGCATTTGGTGTATTAATTAATGTAACCTTTCATGTTTCAACTTTAGAGAATGTAGAGTGTGATCAACATGTTGAGCATGATCAGGCTAGACAAGATCAATAACATGATATGGCCCCTTCAGTTAAAGAGGACCACTCTAATGTTCTTTTAAACATATTTAATTGCAATTGGTGTATTAATTATTGTAACCTTTCGTGTTTCAACTCCAGATCAAGATTTATAGGGTGTTCAACATGTTGAGCATGAGGCTATAAGACGAGATAAGGAACATGATGTGGCCCCATCAGGTAAAGAGCACCACTCTAATGTTATTTTAATTAATGAAATACTTGTAACAATAATAATAAAACATATCAATTTAACATCTATTTTCTATTGCATAAAAACCCCCTTGTAGTGGTGTCCATGTCGTCAGTACACTGTAACATAGATTTTATGGAAATTTTTTTGCACAGATTAAGATGATCAAACCTAACAAATAATCTAAATAAAAACAACAAAGAATGAGTAAATGAAAATAAAACAATCAAAACAAATAACTAAAAAGATCTCACTGAATATGCATCCACTTCTTCGAATTATCTCGACTATCCTTCTCCATTTTGTTGTATCAGTATTCTTGCCCTCAGATTTTTAGTATTGATGCAAGCATAAACTTGTTGAATGTCTAAGAAAAATATCAAAGATTAAGTTTCTTCTCAAAAGTATTGATTTTTGGAGGAGGAATAATGATAATGAAAAGCCATTTTATAGATTTTGGGTTTTTGAACGATCGACTCAGATTCAAAGAGAGATTGATGGACGAGATTGATGAATGTCATACGATGTGATTTGTGTCAGATAGAACATGAGTTAGAAAATTTTGCAAGATAAATATTAAAATAGAGTGATAACTTAATCTTGTGTCAAGACTGTTCGAAAATAGAAAGAACAAGAGTTCCAAATTAAACAAACAATTTAATCTTTAGTTAAGAGTCTCTACAAATAGAAGAAATAGACTTTGAATGTCAAAGACAAGTTAGAACTCGAAGAATAAAGAATTTGAATGCACACATGAATTAATTAATTAAATAAAGATATTTAATTAAGAAATGCTTTCATGCATATGAGTTAGAACTAGTTAACTGGCTAGTTGTGACAAAGAGTCCTCTCACAGAGATGATTAGATATCGAACTCGAAGATAACTGGTGGATTTGAAATATATCTTGAGTCAAAAGGTGAGTGAATGATTAGTCAACTGAATAATAGAAGAATGTGACATAAATAATTAATAATAAGTTAAATGTTAATTTAATTGAACATTCGAAATCGAAATGAATTTAATTAAATAAATAAATATAATTTATTTAATTTGACTATTGAGAACGTGGAATTGAATAATTAAATAATTAATATTTAATTATAGTTGAAATATGACAAAGGGGTAATCAAATAATAAATTATTTAATTTAGAAAGAATAATTAATTAGTTAGCAACATAATTAAATAAATATGATTTATTTAATTAATCGGGTTGAATAAAGGTCACTATGAATTAATGAATTAATTAAAAAGGGTATTTAATTAATAGAGGAAATGTGTGTTAGAAAGATAATTAAATAATAAACATCATTTAATCATGACCATGGATAATAGAAAATTATGTCGAAAGTGGTACTTGCAGGCCTAGACCAATTTTTGGTGTCTACAGTTTGTCCCTCTTTGATACAATGTTGTTTCGGCATTGTGTCAAAGAAAATATGCCTTGATTATGCTAAGTAAAAAATTGGAAAACTTGAAATCATGGCTGAAATGTAGGTTGTGTTAGATCCTATCTATACTTGGGGGAAATGTCTAGATACCTTCGATCTGAGAGATTCACTAGTTATTGCAAAGACACAGCTATTGTGGAGACTCGGTCTTCATCATGTTCTTGCGATGCCCATAATTTGGGCAAATAGAGGGATGTTGACTACGTTGTGTGAGCGATGGAATTCAGATAAATCATCATTTCATCTACCGACTGGGGAGGCTACAATCACAATAGAGAATGTCTACAGGATTCTAAGACTTCCTATAAGAGGATAACGGGTGATATATGATACCCAGCATGGATTTAGCGAGCTTTCCAGATTTTATGATTATGATGATATTAGTAGGCTAGGTATTGAGCATTATGAGATGACATGATAGGTTTTGGATGATAGTTACGATAGGATTGATTGCATCCTATGCACATTGATAGGAGGTAAAGTACTTCCAGATCGACGGGGTCATGGTTTTCTTGTCGAGTGAGGAGAGATGTTAGTAGGGATGTTGGAGAGAGAAACTATGTATGCCTGGGGTCTGTGCTTATTGGGCATGCTATACTTCCACTTACATGACATAGTGTATAGAGATGTACAATCAATGAGCTGTGGAACTACTCTTTTGATGGTTTGGGCATGGGAGAGGATAGTTGTGTTTCGTCCTCCAGTTACTATAGAGCAGGAGGATAGATCTCCATATGTTTTGTGGTATACAAGAAACATTACTTAGAGCCATGTCAAAGATAAAGGATTTTGGAGACATGCACTGGATACACTGGATCAGTTCAATTGGAGGCAATACATGGATTGTGAGAGATGTTCAAATGAGGACAAGCATTTGACTTTTTGTAGGCAAACACATTGGGAGGACTATTTTGAGTGTTCGTATCATTGAGACACCTATCGGATCAGGTTTTGAGATAGTTTGGGGAGGTTCTGGGTGAGCCTAGAGGTAGAGAGAGTTTTATCATTCATCTAGAGAGGTTCCATATTGGGGGCCTATGATTCCAGTTGCTACCATGGAGGCAAAGATTCAAGCACTACATCTTGTACAGTGGGGTTGGAGAGATGGAGTAGCGGATCTTGGGACTACAACTATGTATGACACATGGTGGGCAGAGCATCATCTGATTCCTTATATAGATCCGGATCAGCCGACACTAGTGGAGAGACAAGGTATAGGGCCAAGAGGGTGACATAGAGGAAGAGGTGGTGGTAGAGGTGGTGGTAGGGGTGGTTGTGGTAGATGAGGACAGAGAGCTTGGAGAGGTGGTCGAGTAGGTGGACTATCACCTATTCTAGAGGCAGAGGTGGAGGATGTACCAATGTTGGACCTCAGAGGTGGAGCAGAGGCACAGGTCGGAGATGAGCATGCTACTGAGGAGGCAGTAGCAAAGGAGAATGAAGAGCTAGATATTTATGGAGAGGACCTTACAGACGATGAGGAGGGTGATGTTGATCTTGATCCTCTTGGTATTTTGGCAGGTTATGGGGGGGATGATATTGAGGAGGAGGTACCCATGGAGGAGCAGGAGAGAGATCTCTGAGATTAGATTGTAGAGGGGAGACAGGATGAGGAGGCTCCTCAGGATAGTGATAGGGAGACTTTGGAGGAGAGGTTGAGACTGGTTATAATAGATCTTGATGCCATACTGATAGAGAGAGACAATGCTAGTATGAAGAGAGACAGTGTACTCATGGAGAGAGATTAGGCCATAGCCCAGAGATAGAAGATAGACCAATAGTTTACAAAGGTCAGATGCCTTTGCAGTGGCACTTCATCTGATAGTATGGTTCATGAGCTAGTCATATCTATAGAGAGAGCTACTTATTACAAAGATCTATTTGAGGCAGTGTTGCCAGTAGAGAGATGAACTCTTAGCTTTTCAGAGGTTCGCAGTCAAAGATCATAGAGTAGGATTCAGATCAGGACACAAAGTATAGAGGGTGTGGTAGGACCACCGAGGACAGGTCCATATGACAGGCCCTCCACCTCATAGGGAGTATCTCCGAGGTAATTTCCTCCACCTTCACCACGTGATAGTAGTGGTAGTGGGAAACGTTGACACTATTATATATGTAGACATTGTATTTTGATCAAAGATAACTTGCGAGCTTGTTTTTATTTATGGATACATTTTGACATTGTACTGTGACACATTATTTTGAGTGATATATATATATGATTTTTGGTAGCTTCTATATGATATGCAGTTCTTATTTTATGGTGATGCATTGCTTCTATATGATTATGTTTCCTAGATGATGTATGCATATGTGTTATGGATGGATGTTTTCTACATTATGATGATTTTATGGAGTCTATGATGTTATGATGTCTTTATTTACTTATGATAATGGAATTCAATGCTCTATATGATCCTATTTATATGTGATGGAATGTCTATTATGCAAGGATATTGTAGATATGCAATGAAGATGTTAATGATCCTCTATGTTTTAAATGTAATGTAACTATATGAAATGCTTATAGAATGTATGCATATGTAGATTATCTAATGTTTTTGTTGTGTCACAATACTTTATCATTATTTTAGAAAAGAAATGTTAGCATGAAATGATTCTAGAATGTTAGTAGGAAATAACAAAGGTGGTTGATTGAAAAACATATGATCTTCGATATTTTTCCAAATATGCTAAGCTTGCTTTTTTTTATCATCATTGGATGGGACATGACACAAATGAATAGTACACACCATGATATGAGATAGACCATAGTGTACAAAGTCATCCATCTACGAAAAATAGATAATCGTAGACAAGGAGTGTCTTAAGTCATACTAAGGACAAGATTGCCCCAGTCATTTAGTTTTGAAAAACCACATACAAAAAACAAATAAAAGATGGGTCATGGGACATTATTGCTCCTCTAAATCCTCAATAGGACATCCTCGAGAAAACTAGTAACATGACTCAAAAACCAAAGTTAAAAATACAATTGATAGATAGTATCAAAAGAAAAAGAGTCCTAAGACATCCTTGCTTCTCTAAATACTTCAAGGGACATCCTTGAGAAAGCTAGTAACTAGACTGATTCACAAATTAATAGAAAGATAAGACAAAATAAGATATAAAGTCATAAAGCCAAATAAAATTATTTGCCAAAACTTGATCTTGTGGGATTGTTTGATTATTTGATGTTTGACATAGTGTAATGTGAGGGATGACACATACTGCATAAGACATTGAGTCTAGTTTCGACTTGGTGACTATCTGTGTAAGGCATGACAAAGCCTAGTTTCATAAATACGCATGGCATATAAGATGTTGGAGCCTGATGATGTTGATGTGACAAGCTACATAAGGCTATGACAATTTGACGATGTCTATTGACAAGAAAGACATATCTTGCTAAGACATAAGTTGATCATTTTGACAATGTGTTTGATATTGACTTGATGATAGTTTTGAGATGTTTGCCTTGTTGGTGCATAACTTGTTTTGATTCCTTGACTGATTACAAGTGTGTGTGTGTACTGAATGTGTATGACTTGAGATGATACCCTAAAGGAATGACCTAATGCGGCCTTGGGGGCTCATCGATTGATTAGCCTTGCCTATGTTTTACACACATAGACCTCATAGTTTGACCAAACTTTAACTAACATAACTGACTAAAGATATCCATGTAAATTGATGAAATACAACATGTGTGATATTGAATGTGAATGAACCCTATTGGAATGACCTAGTATGGTCTTGGGAGGCTATCAATTGATTAGGCTTTTGTACGTTGTACACATAGAGACCTCGTAGTTTGACATCACAAATGACTTTGAATGTACAAAGAGTCATGATTTTTTATGTGTGTGATACATGACAAACCTAGATAGACAGACCTAATGCCTTAGGGGCACATCGACTGATGACCTTTCCTACGTCCAGTTGTAGAGGCAATGTAGTTCGACTATATCTATGAATGACTTAACATGATTGACTCTGACTCTGTTTTTCAGATTTTTCGACACATTTTGATTGTTTTCTATTTTTGAAGTTTTCTAATGTTTTTGGATTTTTTTTTCAGGACATTTTTCGATGGTGTAATGCTATGTACAAGGTCCTCATGGCACAAAATAAGTATTTTCCCCCAATTGGGAATAATACATGTGAGATGGAGTGGGGAATGTGACGGAATGGACTTGATGTCAATCGTTTCAAGCAATGGATAGGACAACCATTTATTATGAGGGATGGTGAAAAAGTCTGATTGGAACGATGGTAGATGAAAGAGCGAGTTTGACTACACATGGTGCTTGTTTTCTAGGTTTTCACCATGGTACTTATCTATAGCACCACCGAAGCAGTTTTCACTATTGGACGAATTATTTCTCTTTACTTTTTTGTTGTTTTTTTTTTTCAATTTTTTTTTGGTGTTACAAAGATGCCTATTTGCTAGGTTTTCATCAAGGTAACCATTTTTTTAATATTTTTTTAATTAAGACAAAGACTCTCAAAAGATACGCATAAAACCTCTTCAGATGCAAGCTATTGATTGGTGACAAAAGTGGCTCTCCTTCAGGGGTAGAGAGTTGGTACACCCTTGATCCAAAAGCTTGTGTGACAATATAAGGCCCTAACCAATTAGTTTCAAACTTACCTATATTTTCTTGTTTAGCTTGATTCTTGGGATTCTCCATTAAAACCAAGTCACCAATGTGAAAGTGTCTATTTAGAACTTTCCTATTATAGCTATGATGAAGACAATTCTAATATGCTTGCAAATGGTCTAGTGCTATATGTCTTCATTTTTCCAACAATTCTAACTCTTGTAATCTGGATACACGGTATTCTTCATCATCAATGTGACCTTTCAAGGATACCCTTAGGGAAGGAATTTCAACCTCAATAGGTAGGATAGGTTCAGATTTGAATACTAGGGAGTATGGAGTGGCGCCAGTGGGACTACGGATGCTTGTGCGCTAAGCCCATAAGGTAAGATTTAGCTGTAGGTTCCAATCATGACCAACGTCATTGATAGTCTTCTTTAGGATTCTCACAATGGTTTTATTAGATGCCTGAGCTTGGCCATTACCTTGTGGGTAATACAGGGTGGAAAAATGATGTTTGATATGGAATTATTCACATAGATGGCATACTTCTTGGTTTTTGAATGGGTGGCCATTGTCTGTGATAATGGATTGGGGTACACCATACCAAATAATGATATAGTTTAAGATAAACTTGGATATTTGTGTCACAGTGATATAGGTCATGGGAATAGCTTCAATCCATTTGGTGAAGTATTTGGTGGCAGTTATGATGAATTTATGGTTGTTGGATGATGGAGGGTGTATCTTACCTTTGAGGTCAACAACCCATTAGGAAAAGGGCCATGGTGATGTAATTAGATGAAGCTCTTGTGTTGGCACTCTTATCAAATCTCTGCGTATCTGACACTATCTACATTTCTTTACAAAGATATATGAGTATTTTTCCATTGTAGGCCAATAATAACCTAATCTCATAATCTTATGGGCTAAAGTAGGACCACTCGAATGGGATCCGCATATACCCTCATGTATCACTCGTAAGGTTATTTTTGCTTCTTCAGCATCGAGAAATCTCATTAGGGTGTTATCTAAGGTACGTCTATACAGGGTATCTCCGATGATGGTGTACTTATCTGACTTACAGATAAAGGTTCTACATTGGTTGTTTGACAGGTCTAGAAGTAAGATTTGGTCATTTAGATAATCGAATACGTCTTTATACCAAGGGGAAGTAGGACCAAAAATTGTACACACCATCATAGAATTGGGGACATCGTAGGCGAGGACCAACAATTGTTCAACCAAAAACTCAAACTTATGCACGTTGCTTGAAATATCCAATAAGGAATCCATGGTTTCCATAGCATCTATAGCCCTGTTATGAATATGTGGTATTTGTTGAAAGGTAATGTCATCAAATTATTTCTTAAAACTATCGTCCATGCGCTTGTAGGGGGAAAGTTTCTCATCCTTAGTCTCATAATCATCATTACTTGGCCAAACTAGTAGCTGGGAATCGCCTTGAGGTGTAACAAATAGAATACCTACTCCTGAACCATGATTTGTATATGATCTGTCAAAGTATAATTTCCATTCGGTTCTACTGTCAACTGTGAAGATAAATTCATCAAGAAAATCTGCCACTAAAGGATGGTTTGCCTTCATGGGTACATCTTCTAACTGATCTGCAATCACCTGCCTTTTATAGCCTTCCTCTCCACATATTGGATTTCATACTCACTAGGTATCATAATCCATTTAGCCAATCGACCTGTTAATGTTGCTTTACTTAGGAGATATTTGAGGGGATCAATCTTTGCGACCAACATTATTTGGTGATTTAGCATATAGTGCCAAATTTTTTGAGTAGAAAAGACTACCGCAAGATAGGCACGTTCTATGTTGTTGTAATTTAATTCATATCCTAACAAGGTATGACTAATGTAATACACTGCTCTTTCATGACCATGATCATCATTTTGTGTGAGAAGAGCTCTAATGTTGACTGAGTTGCTAAAATGTATAGTATCAATGGTTTTCCATCTGTAGGTGGCATTAAGACAGGTGGAGTGAGAAAATAATCCTTGATTTGTTGGAAAGCTTCCTAACATTTAGGTTTCCACACAAATGGTACTCCTTTCCTGAGTAAATATTGAAATGGGTGTATTTTGTCTACCAGTTGTACAATGAAATGCCTGACGGACTGTAATCTTCCCTATAGTGTTCTTAGTTGACCAATGCTGACTGGATGAGGCATTTCTATGATAGCTCTTACCTTCTCTGGATCTACTTCAATGCCTCTTCTAGAAATTATATACAATAGAATTTTCCCCAATTTCACTCCAAAGACACACTTCTTTGGATTTAGCCTGACGTTGTAATTCTCTAGCCTCTATAATATCTTGTCTAAAACCTTCAAATGATTTTACCTTGTTTTTGATTTAACTATAATATCAACTACATAATCTTCCATGAAAGTATGTAAAAATTCATTGAAAATAGTAGTCATTGCTCATTGATAGGTAGTGCCTGCGTTCTTAAGCCCAAAAGGCATAACATTCCAACAATATGTGCCCCATGGAAATGTGAAAGTTGTCTTGTGTTGGTCTTTAGCTGCGATTTTGATTTGGTTATATCCAAAGAAACCATCCATGAGGGATAGCATCTTGTATCCTATTGTAAGATCTACTATCATGTCTATGCTCGGCAAAGGTAAGTCATCCTTAGGACATGCCTTGTTGATGTCTCTAAAGTCTATGAAAATGTGGATGCCCCCAGTTGGTTTAGTCACTAGTACAAGATTTGAAATCTAGTCTGCATAGTCTATATTTCTTATAAATCCAACATCCAAGAGTTTCTTAAGTTCTGATTTGACCAGTAGAGCAATCTGTGGATGCATTTTCCTTAACTTTTGTTTGACTGGCTTAATATCTAGCTATAATGGTAGATGGCACAATATAAGGTCTAGATCTAGCCCAAGCATGTCAACGTATGACCATGCAAAGTTTATCTATCTCTTTGCGAAGAATTCCTTAAACTCAAGTTGTTCTCTCTTTGTCAATGATACTACAAAGTATATGTTCTGAAGGTTTTCTTTTGTGTTTATGTTGATTTCAATAGACTCTTCTACTAGCATTGGTGATTTTTCTTGTTCAATGGGGAGAATTTTTAAACCTCCATCCTTGGGTGCCTCAAAGAGGTTTTCACGCTTAGATACGTCCTTTAGTTTTATTGTTTCTTCGTCCAAAGGAAAATTTCGGTTTTCACCTAGGGACTTGTCATTTTTCTCATTTTCATCATGTTTCTTTTTATTTTCATTTTTGCGAGTAGAGGTCTAAATAGACTCCCCAAAATATGCTTTTTCATCCATGTCTATGGTAAAACTATCTTTATGATCCCCTCTCAGTATGCCTTCTCAAAATCCCATGAACTCAGCTATTGCTTCGTCGTTCTCGAATGTGTCTATGATGGGTGTAACTTGTTGATCCTAGTCGATAAGTTTGGGATATATGAGAGGCATGTCATCATTGTAGTTATCAAAGGTGGAAGCTGACAAGGTGAATATAGAATGGTTGAAATGGTTACAGAAGTTTTGGACTAACTCCTTATTATTTCTCCTATTGGTAGGTAAACTCTAATGTAGGACTATTGTAAGGGCTAAGTCAACAGAAGATGGTTTGTCAAGTGCCCAAGCTGCATGATCAAGGGTTTCCCAATAATAGTTCTTATGCCATTATTCTTTGGACAAGTACTTCCTATGACAAGGACTAGATGGTTTTGGTAATGGTTTTATCATTAGGTCGAATTCTCTAAATAGAGTATCTTTGTTCATGGTACTGGTAGAGGAAAGGGAATCCCATTCACCATTGCTTGAGTCAGGAGATTCATCATAAATTGGGGGAAGTGGTTTGTGAGGTATCTTGATATTTGTACAAGCATTCACTTCCTCTTGAAATAGTGACAAAGTACTAGGAAACCCAATTCTAAGAGGTTGAAACCCTAGCCCTAGGTATTTCAGTCACGGCGAGATAATGATCAGTTTCATCCTTCCATTTTGATGTAGTCCCAACCCACTATGCCTGTCATAGCCTTCACTTTGCATCATCTTAAAGAATTTTCCATATTGGTCCTTAGCTATGTGAATAGATGGCGAGGGGCATTCATTGTCTTCCTGATACAACCAAGAGGTAATATCACCTTGATCAACAATTTCTTCACTTAACTCTCCCCATTTGGTCAATTTCATTGTAGGGGGAACATGAAATGTGACTACTGACTATCTTCTATCTGCCATGGGTAAGCCATATGAATTAGGTGGAACCAGTTGACTGACACAGTAGGATGCCTTCAAGTAATATTCTCCACAACCCTTGTCTTAGATCTCGACCTTAGGAGTGGATGATGGTGGTTTGAATGAAATGGACTTGGTAAGATGTGATGGATCAACAAAAGTGGATGTTGAAGCTTCTTGGTTAACAAGCATCTATCATTGTGGAATTTCCCTTAGGCTTGTACAATATTGAAAAGGATTTGGATCACCATCAATCGTGATCTCGGTGCCATTATACATGAATTTAAGACATTGGTGATATGTTGAAGGTACAACTTACTTTGCATGTATCCAAGGTCTACCTAACAACAGGTTATACAGAAGGGTGAGATCCAAGACTTGGAAGTTGGTGTTCATAATTGTTGGGCCAATTCTGATAGGGAGTGTAACAACTCCTTTGGATGATCTTTCCTCATCATCGTAAGCCTTGATAACTATACTCTTAGAGATGTCTATGCACTCTTCTGAGAATCCTAATTCCTTAACCAATTTTAGGGTACACAGGTTCAAACGTGCTCCTCCATCTACCAAGACTCATTTGACTTTGGTTTGATGGACTAGGAATTCAAGATGTAATGGGTCATTATGATCAGTCTTTTCGGTTGAGTAATCATGTTGGGAAAATGTGGCATGGTGTGAGTTGGTTAAATATCCCACCATTTCTTCAAAACGATTGAAATCTAAGTCTGTAGGAATAGTCGTGTTCTGTAAAGCTTTGTCAAGAATGGCTCGATTCTTAGGTGATAAAGTCAATAGTTCCAAAATGGATATTTGTGTGGGGTTTTTACTCATAAATCAAGGAGATTGTACTCAGACTTAGAAGACTGTGTAGGTGGCTCATAAGGACTTGGAAGAATTATCTTAGTTTTGAGTGTGTTTACAACACATTCCAGATACTTCTTAATGACGATGGTATGGACATTTTCATTTGAAGCTCGAAGGTGATTTATGATCTTCCATTTAATGTAGTCATACTTGGTATTTGCATAATTGGTTGATGGAGCATTCTTGGTTCCTAAACTGGAGGCCTTTCCTTTTGTGTGGTCATGTAATGGGTCTATGAAGACCTTATGATCACTTTTCTTGGTATTTTTCTGCCCATTGACCTCTATGGTTCCATTTTCAACAAAGTCTTGTATAATATTCTTCATTTGCTTACATTGTTGTAGGTTGTGTCCTTTTGTTCGATGATAGTCACAATAGGCATTATCGTCCCACCATGAAGGTTTAAACTGTACAGGATAATATTCTCTTGGTTGCAAAGGTTTAATGAGATCATGTTTAATCAACTCTTTGAAAATTGTCTCGATTGGTTGCCCCAAAGGGGTAAATTCATGTGTAGGAAATCTCCTTTGTGGTCATTGTTGTGAATTTTGGACAAAATTTGTTGTTTGATCTGGAATATTCGTCATGTCTTGATTGGGGTTGTAACCTCTTATTGTGATAACTTCGCCCATATGTATGGTTTTAGCATCAACAATGTCGTCATTTGTAACATTTTTGTTACCTGCTTCATACTGGGGCACGATCGAGGCATATTTTCTTTGACACAATGTCGAAACAACATTGTATCGAAGGGGGGCAAACTGTAGACACCGAAAATTGGTCTAGTCCTGCGAGTACCACATTCAACATAATTTTCTATTATCCATGGTCATGATTAAATAATTTTTATTATTTAATTACCTTTCTAACACACATTTCCTCTATTAATTAAATACACTTTTTAATTAATTCATTAATTCATAATGACCTTTATTCAACTTGATTAAATAAAAAAATCGTATTTATTTAATAATGTCGCTAACTAATTAATTCTTCTTTCTAAATTAAATAATTTATTATTTAATTAACCCTTTGTCATATTTCAACTATAATTAAATATTTAGTATTTAATTATTCAATTCCACCTTTTCAATAGTCAAATTAAATAAATTATCTTTATTTATTTAATTAAATTCATTTCAATTTCGAATGTTGAATTAAATTAACATTTAATTCATTATTAATTATTTATTTCACATTATTCTATTATTCAATTAACTAATCATTCACTCACCTTCTGATTCCAGATCTATTTTAAATCCGCCAGTTATCTCTGGGATCAATATCTAATCCTCTTTGTGAGAGGACTCTCTGTCACAACTAGTCAGTTAACTAGTTCTAACTCATATGCATGAAAGCGTTCATTAATTAAATATCTTTATTTAATTAATTAATTCATGTGTGTATTCAAATTCTTTATTCTTCGAGTTATAACTTTGTCTTTGACATTCAAAGTCTATTTCTTCTATTTTCAAAGACTCTTAATTGAATATTATATTGTTTATTTAATCTAGGACTCTTATTCTTTCTATTTTCGAACAGTCTTGGCAAAAGATTAAGTTATCATTCTAATTTAATATTCATCTTGCAAAATTTTCTAACTCACATTCTATCTGACACATAAATCACATCAAATGACATTCATCAATCTCGTCCGCCGATCTCTTTTTGAATCTAAGCCAATCGTTTGAAAACCCAAAATCTATAAAATTGCCTGGCATTATCATTATTCCTCCTTCTAAAATCAATACTTTTGAGAAGAAACTTAATATTTGATATTTTGCTTAGACATTCAATGAGGTTATGCTTGCATCAATACTGAAAATTTGAGGGCAAGAATATTGATACAACAAAATGGAGAAGGACAATCGAGATAATTCAAAGAAGTGGACACATATTTGGTGAGATATTTTCAGTTATTTGTTTTGATTGTTTTATGTTCATTTAATCATTCTTTGTTGTTTTTTATTTAGATTATTTGTTAGATTTGATCATCTTAATATGTGCAGAAAATTCTCCAAAAAATCTATGTTACATTTGGTGAACCCGACGTGAATAACGTTTCAAATTCGCGTAATAATTTTTGTCTTTCCATTTTTTTATTTTGTAGGTTATCGTATGGCACACTGTATCCACCCAAATAAATGATGCATCCGTATTCGTGAGCCACATCTGATCCATTCCACGATGCATCTGCCATTTTGCACCATATCCAACATTCAAAATTTTGCACCGCATCTAACTGTCAACATGAACCGCATCCGCTTGTCAACATTGCACCGCATCTGTGGCTCAAAAATCCGCATCTACTTGGTAATAGATTTTTCATTTTTGCATTAACTTTCATACATTCACATTTTCATTTTTTCATTTTTTTCACTAATGTTTGTTTGTAGATGTGTTTAGAGGAGTAAATTATTTTTTGCAAGATGAAGCATAGAAGACAAAATAAAACCAAAAAACAAACTTATTTTTTGCAGGACAAAATCCAAAGACACAAACTAACTACTGATCAGTTTACATGCAGGACATAATGACTTTGTTAATTTTATTTGGAAAGCTTTTTGTTTGGTAGATAAATAATTATCATTTAGATTAAAAAGAAATCATTTTTTGCTTTGTCTAATGCGAAAGCACATTTTTGTAACCCTTTATGATTCGGTATATCGAAGTATCCTCTCCCCTAGCCCAGTCATGTGATCCTAGGTGTAAGAGGAATAGTTACTAACTCTAGAACTTGGGCCTGTCTTGGTGGAAAAAATTACTCACCCCAAGATGACTTAGACTAGTAAAAAAATTTAGCCAGTAACTTCCACCTGGTATATAAAAATGGATTTTTGGTGGAAACCCTAGAATCATGCTCACTATTCTGACGAGAAGGGAAAAATGGTTTTTTTTCGTACTAGATGGTGCCCCACAAACGAAATTACCTTACTAAAAACCATGTTGTAGTTTTTCCAAAATCCCATCTATTTGTTGGTGCAGCAGGTTCAGACCTATGAAGTCATCTTACATATTTACGGTTCATGTGTGGAGATGAGATGTATGCCATGGGAGTTTCATTGGTACAGTAACTTGGCTGCCTCGTATAAGTGAGTGTCATGGAGGGGAGCCAGTGGGGACAATCTACTAGTCATCTACCTTGAATATGTGTAGCTGGATTTATCTAATTAAGAACTCAGCAAGTATTGTCCAAAAAAGCTTAGGTTGTAAATTTTTTCTGGTTTTAACAAATCTATCACTACAAATTGAAAACACTTGTATTTTGTGATTGTTTTTTTTGTATTCGTCAAAACATTTGATCATCTCTATCTGTGCAAAAAATTCTCTAGAAAACCTATATTACATACACGACTAGGCATACATTAAAATAATGAGAAGAGCTTAGAACAACTGAAGGGGGGACAAATTTTTTAGAAAATGATATTCCACTTCGGCTTTTTCTAGCTTGAAAAAAAAAAAAAAGTGATTGTAATCATATTATGACAACCATATTTTTGATAATATGTAAAAACTAAAAGAATGAATGTTATATGTTAATGAATGAATGTTATATGTTATAAATGTTTGAATGAATAAATGTGGGTATGTTAATGAATGAATGAATGTTATATGTTATTAATGGATGAATAAATGATTAATGTTATATGATACGGTATGGGGAATTGAGAGTGATGTGAGGGGGGGAGGGTCAAATGAGATTCCACCTTCACGTGGTTGGCCCTATTAAGTAGAGAATATTAAACTATTCTTGAAATAAAGAGAAGCTCAATAAGCTAATGCACTTTTCAATATAAGAAAACCATCATTTGAAGCATCAAACCTGGTGGAGCTTTTAATTTTTCCCCTTGAAGGTATGTTTTGTCCTCAGCTTTGAGTGGTTGGGTCATGGGTTTTATTTTCGAGCGTTGATGTGTTATTGATGATGGTCGGTCACTTATGTGGTCTTTTATCCCTTTTTGGTTGTGACTTTACCGACCCCATTTACCCGTCCTTTCGGTCTTTTATGTCATGACTATATTATATTTTCATAGTGTTGGAATATTGAATTATTTTAGATTAAACCTCTAAATAATATTTTCGATCTTGAGGGTCATTTCCCCATCCACCTAATCAGTCCCTTTATTTATGAATAACCTTTTCGTATGTCCATATTGCGTGGTTGTCGGATGAAGTGATTTTAATCTTGACTGTTGTTCACAGACCTCACAAGGTTTCTGCTAATGTCACAAATATGGTGTGAGGCATGTGAGATGTTACCACATATCGCGTCCAATGGTGGGGACTAGTTATGCTTGCTGACCAATGATGTAGGTTGATATTGATAGCTATTTGATTACCGACGCATCGTGGTCGTACCTCGCTCACCTCGCGCAATTAAAATTGCAGTTTTAATAATGTTGTGAGGTGTGCAATTTGGTGACGCATGGACTCTGATGTTGTGTAGTGGTAAAAAAGGTGTGGCCCATTCTGCACTGATGTGGTGCCCGGTAGGTGAATATCCTGTCCGTTTGGTGACTAGAGGGTGGACATGGCATTTTCAAACTATTATGACTTAGTCTAATCCGTTCTCCTAGCCAACATTGCTTTTGATCAACGACTGATATTTAAAATAAACTAGTGTTGTACTATAGCCATTTTATCTCATGCGAGTGAATAGTAATGGTTGAGTTCGACTCTACTTGCATAATTAAATACTAAAATTTGTGAATTACTATTTTTGTGTTGTATCGCTACATCGAGCAAGAATTGTTTGGTATCGAATAAAGCAAGTTGTTGTTGCGATTTCTCAATTTCACTACCCTACATGTTCTACGAACAAAACCGTAAGTAGCACATACACCATTTCTTGTAATTTCAGAAGATTCTATGGGTGCTTGTTGAACAATTCGTGATTGTTTCCCATTTTGTTCTTGAAGAATTGTTTGAATAGATTTTCTTTTAGAGCTCATCTAGTTAATTGTTGAAGACTCTAGAATCATGAGATATTTTTTTGTTTAAGGCTAAAGGAAGAAAATTGTAATTGCTTTCCATCTAAAAATAAACAAATCCTACCGCGAATTATCATTTGTCTAGTATAAATGGCACCCAAGGTCCGAAGTTTTGGTTTTGAAACCATTAACAAGTCTTTATCCCAAGATATTATTGATTTGTTAAAGCCCTCTACTAACAAGAAGTAGGAGGGAAAAGTTTTATTCTATTGGCCTTGACTCTTGGAAGGATTGAAAGACAAACAATGTGCAATTTGAGATGTTGAATTGCCATACATCAGGTGGAAATTATTCTCCAACTGATTTGGGAACAAGAATTTGTTGGTTCCTTTGTGTAACCCCTGGAGGTTAGACCTGGGTAAGTTGGTGGTGCCTAATGTCTACTTGGATGTAGATCTTTTGAAGGATATTGTTGCAAGGTATGACCTTGTGACCTGAGTTGTCAGTGTTAGTGTAATTAATTAATTATTACACTAGCATAAGTTAACTTAGGTTTTAATTAATCATATTAGTCCTAAGTTGCATTTAATCATTTAATAAAGTTGTTGAGATAAGATTCCCTTTTAGAAGATGAGTTGTCTTTTCTAGAACTTATCTCCATCTTGTTATCATTCCCTAGGTAGTTTGTTGGGTTTCTTGTTGTCACATGAAGTGTGATTTGAACACTTGGCAACATCTTTTTCATTCTAGATTTAACACTTTCCTATATAATTAGGCATATGTACTATTTGTAAAATATCTATCTATCTATCAATTTGATAGATCATAATAGAATCTATATTTGCATGCCATTATCATACTTTCTTTGCGGTTGAATATTTCTTCGTGGAAAAGGTTCACCTGTGCATCCATCATTCCAACATGGTATCAGAGCTATTCTAGTGAAGGTTCATCCCAGGATCAAGAAAGTCTAGCAAGCAAGGGTTTGTTACAAGCCGTTCTATTAGAACCGTCATCATATTTGCTTAAAAAATGCAGTTTTCACTCATTTGCAGGAAAAACGATTTATGGGTTTTGTAGCCAACATCAAAATTTGAACTGGGTATCTTTTAGATTTTGCATATCTTACACAGATTTGGAGAAAATCATAGTATAAAATATGTTAGGCGTCATTTTTCTCCTGGCTAGAGGTTAAAAAAATTCAATTTTTCATCTTCTCCTTGTTGGCTCAAAAAACGATTTTTGGGTTTTATTTCTACCATCAAAATATTAATGGGTTTTTATTTTTTTCTACGAATAGTGAGTAGATTCTCCAGAAATCAAATTAGAAATAAACATTTTTGCTAGAAAACCCATTTCTTGCAAACTAAATTTAGTTTTTTTGAAAAATTCATAACTTTTGGCCACGATGTTCATTTTTGGCAAACGAGATATTGACGGAAAGCTTGTTTTGAGCACTTCATAGTGTTGTAGGCCATTTTTTCAGATTTCGTCATCTACACAAATTTGAGGTTATTTTTCATTATGGAGACAGATGTGAACATTGGTTTGTGCATACACTCTTTTTAATTTTTTGTTTATGCATATTTAGGCATTCTCTCCTTTTGCAATCATTGGGTATTTTAATAAATGAACTGATATAAAATTCCATCAAGGGGTTTTCTTGCATAATAATCTGATTAGAGTGTGCATGCACTTTGATCTTCATTGTGTTTTGATGACAACTCGCATGAGTTGTAATCTCATTTTTGAGTTTCTTTTGGCCATATTTTGTCTTAGTTTGACACATATCAAATTCATATCGGTTCACACTTTAGATTGAGAGCCTATGGTTAATGATCTACATCAGATCAATCTCAGTTTGAGGGCCACTAAATTTGTGGTTAATGTTCCTAAGTCTTTATGGTATTTGTTCTCATAGAAAAGTTTTAGTCTCGGTTTGACATTGGCATTGAGATTCACGGCTTCCAGATTTTATCATCATCTTTTCATCTACTGTTGTTTTATGGATTTCAAGGTTGTTCTAGTTTGGTGTTTTCGAGTGTTTCATGGCATCGTGTCTGCTGTTGCATTATTAGGATTCTGATATGGTTTCTTGTAGACAGAAGTATCTTTCCTTATTTTCCAGATTGCGGTTCCAGTGTTACTCCACAGTGTTCTTCCAATGTTTCTTTGCTGTAGCCACCTCATTGTATGGGGGGGTTGTCCCACTGTATTTTCTTTCTCTACCTCATTATTGTATTTGTACATGGGTACCTGATCAGACCTTGTTGTTTGGACCCATTCATGCGTTTCTTGCATTCATCTTAGTTTTAGGTGCATGCTTATCTAGTCTCCCTAAGTTGCACTTATGGGGGGTGTTTGTGTAATTAATTAATTATTACACTAGCATAAGTTAACTTAGGTTTTAATTAATCATATTAGTCCTAAGTTGCATTTAATCATTTAATAAATTTGTTAAGATAAGATTCTTTTCTAGAAAATGAGTTGTCTTTTCTAAAACTTATCTCCATCTTGTTATCATTCCCTAGGTAGTTTGTTGGGTTTCTTGTTGTCACATGAAGTGTGATTTGAACACTTGGCAACATCCTTTTCATTCTAGGTTTAACACTTTCCTATATAATTAGGCATATGTACTCTCTGTAAAATATCCATCTATCTATCAATTTGATAAATTATAATAGAATCTATATTTGCATGCCATTATCATACTTTCTTTGTGGTTGAATATTTCTTCTTGGAAAAGGTCCACCTGTGCATCCATCATTCCAACAGTCAGAACTTATGATGGTGTGTTGATGATTAAGATAACTAGAGAAAAAATTACAAAGATTTTCAAATTGCACGAATGGAGTCAAGATATGGTTCCTGTCGACCTTGAGGTTTTCAAGAAAGAGTATAGAAATACTAGGGGTTTGTTTACAACATCCTTTTTGATACCTCATTTGGCTATCTTGGGAAGAGGAAAAAATCAGAAGAAGGTAGTAATTGGCATAAATGAGCCTGAACCTTTTCCTGTGGACTATTTCTCCACTTATTTCAACAAGACTGTCTGTGCTTTATGTCAAGTACTTGGAGTTAGTTTAAAAACAACCTTGCCTACTGATATTATGCATATGGCAGTAAATCTCAAGCACTCAGGTTTCAATATAGTTTATGATTTTTCCACTTACCTAGTCGAGAAATTGCACATTGGTCTAGTAGCTCTAAAAGAGGGGAAGAATTTGGTTGGATTCAAGTGGGTTTCCTTGTTAATTCACATGTTTCTGTATAGGGGTCAGGTTGTGTTTGAAAAATGTATGGAGTTAAAGAAGAGGGAAGGAAATATTGAAATGCCTGTCCAATATTGGACTAGAATTCTTGACATGCATGATCATAAGTTTGATTATGTAAATTTCAATAATGTCTTTGGATCTAAATTAAGGAAGGCTCTAGTTCATGAACCCCCAAGGATTCCAAAATAAATTCACGACTTCTTGAAGCCGATGGAGAGAAGGCCTGAATTGAACATAATGCACAATTCGTGAGACATTATCCCTTATCATAATACGACATTTTTCAGGGTTTTTGGCACCAAGGTCAATCCAAGAGTTCTTCCAAGGGAGGTTCCCCTTAGAATTGGATTCTTGGAAATCATGAGGCAATTGGGAGGCACTGAAGAGCTACACTTTCTAGTTGAATGGAAGAAAGGTTCTTTCTTTCATGAATATACAATGTTTACCAATTTTTTTATGGAAAAAGGAGGATGGAAGGAGTTGCATGCATTACTTATGCTTTATAGGCTAAGTACTGTGTGCTCCAAGAATCATGATTCTGAGGGTTTTATCTCTAAAATGAAGGTAAAGCATTGAATAGGGGCCTTTTTCCATAATTTTAACTTTCCTGAGGATATCATTAGGAATATTTTTGATTTGGAATTACAAGAGGAGAGAAAGACAATGTACATTTCATATTCTAAAATGATAAAGAAGAAGCAAGAGAGAATACCTGGTTTCAATCCCATACCTAATGCCAAAGATGAATTAAGTAGGGTGATGTATGCCATTGATAATTTTGAGAGTTTGGTTGGGGTTTTAAAAGATGAAAGGGTTGTGGAAACAAGGGGAAAATGAAAAACCATTGAGGAGTACCTTGAAGTAGGATTGGAGGAGATGCCTACTTATCAGCCCCAAAAGAAGATAAAAGTTTTTTTCTAAAAGAAGGGGAAGTAGGGCTGAAGATGTTGCTAAAAATAGTGCACCATCTTCTTCAGGGTAGTCAGTGCCAAATGTTGTTGATTTGGATTATCCTCCGAGTTTTTAAGAACAAGTTTTCCCACTATCACCAAAGAGGCAGAAGGTTGAAAGAGTAAATATGGCTGATTGTGATGGTGATGAGGATGATGACATTATTGTGACTCTAGATGAAATGCATCTTAAGATGCCATTGGACCTAGATGACACTGTAACAAATTCAGGTGCAGTTAATTTGAGGTTAAGAAAGGATGAAATCAAAGGAATAACAAGAAATGAAGATTTGAGAATAGAAGCCTGCAGAGAGTTCATGATGGATGGCTCTTTTATTCAAACTGGTGCTTTTAAGGATTTTTTGTGGAGAGCACATATTGCATTATATGCTAAGAAGGTGGAACACGAGAGAAGTTTGCATCTAGAGCTCCTAGAAAAGGTAATTCAAGCTAAGGTCAGGGAACAAATGAGAGACAAATTCAAATAAATAACACCAAAGCAAGGTCAGGCATTGGTTGAAAAAAGTGGAGTATTGCTACTTCTTGAATGGGATATCATTGATGTTGTGGTGTTTGACACAATAAGAAGGGCTAATAAGCCACTTCTTGCTACTGAAGAGGAGGCCACATTGGCACTCAAAGGATCAAGTTTTAGTGAGGAATGGGATACTTTGGCAATCTAGTCCCTATCCATTGGCTCTGAAAAACCAATTGTTGTAGAACCATCTAACTTAAGTGGCCACTTGGTTGTGAGGAGAGTTGTTGACACCCCAACATTGGAAGTTGTTGATATGGTCGTGAATGTTGCCAAATTCACCAGAGCAATTGTTGAAGATTTGACCAAGGATCGTGACACTCTAAGAGGCCAATATAATGACATTATTATTGATTATAATAAGAGTCAACAAAAAGTAGCAGAGTTAGAATTTGAATTGGCTTTATTGAAGCAACAAATGGATACCATGAGGTCTCAAAAGCAAGCCAGTTCTAGCCACACTATTTTTGACCCCCCAGTAGAGCAGTCTCAACCTCCTAAACAAGCACAGTCTTTGGCTATTGTTCCATATAATATGGGACAAGTTCCTATTGCAATTAAGAGGGCTACTAGCCCTGGAAGGGGAATTTCGAGGGAGAAACTAATTCATCAGGTTGAAGAATATAAGGAGATGATAAAGCAAATCTAGGATACAGTAGGGAGAAGCAATTCAGTGATAGTGGACATTGTTTTGAAACATTTAAACATAAGGGTCAAGAGTAAGCTAAACAGTGTTCATGCAAATTATGTCCTACTGTTGAAAGCACTAAAAATGTTTCCAAGGGATAAGGAATTGGCCATCCCATTGATGGAAAAATGGAGCCCTAGAATGGAGAAGTTGAAATTCATGGTAGTAGGGGAAAAACAACATGGTGATAAATATCCTACTGTTATAGCAACATATCAATTGGTCAAAAGAATTGTTGAGCAGGAGTTTCACAGATTTTCTGCCCCTATTGAATCGAAGATTAAATTGTTAAAAGATGTATATGATGGAAAGGACTTGACCCCATTACCGCATATTTTGCATAGTCAGGATGAAGTCAAACCCCTACAGGTTTGGAAGGATTAGATGAACAATATAATGATGTCTCAAACACATGAGATATGCAAAAATGTTGATATCTGTATGCTAGAGAATACATCGGAAGAGTTGTCTTTTTTTATTAGTTTCTAAGAGAACTTTGATAAAAAGGCCACATTGATAATGGTGAAGTATGCTCCCTATCGAAACAAGGTTGATCAAGTTGTTTCTTTCTAGTGGCCTTCCGAGGAGGAGTTTGAACTATGGAAAAGGGTGTTCACTGATGAACTAAAATTATGAATGTTATAGTCGAGAATTGCAACTTGGTCATGTATAATATAGGTTTGGCCTTAGATATTATATTTTAAAATTGCATTCTCCTTTTGACTTCAAGCACACGGGATGTTGAAGTGGAGTTAGTACTATAATGGTTAAGCATGCCTTCGATGTAATGGGAGCAGCCTTTGGAGCGATGTTTTCCTTCCTCCATATCAACTAATGATGATTCTTTTCTTATGCTCTCCACTCACATAATAGAATTGTAGCTGAATTAGGAATTAGCGATCCAATCACAAATGGAAATGTGTACTCTCTAACCTAAAGCTTTTTGGCTCCCTTGTTTTATAAAAGGGAATTCTTGGCCGAGAGAGAGGTCTATTTAAATATCCAAAATATGAGAGATAAGAGTCTAGTGATATAGAGAGTATGAATGGTAAGTCCAAGTTTTAAAAGTTTTGAGTCAGATTGGGGAACTTAGTTAATCATGGGGTTTTTGAGCATGTTTGTATCAAATGTGTCAATATTTAGAGTTTATTTTCTCTCCTATTGTGTTATGTTACATAGATTATTTATGAAATATCGATCCAAGATGATTTTCATTGATCTTCATTTGTTCTTTACTGTGAATTACGTTTAACAATAGCTCTGGTTCAAAGGATTAGTTAAATGCTTTAGTTAATTGATAAGTTCATGCAACATTAAAAATAGGATTCATAAAGAATTAATAAACTTAGGTATAGATATTTGTATTGTAAAGAAATTCATAATAGTTCATGTAGACACCGAAAATTGGTCTAGGCCTACGAACATCATTTTTGACATAATTTTCTAATATCCATGGTCATGATTAAGTAATGTTAATTATTTAATTACCATTTCTAATACATATTTCCTCTATTAATTGAATACCCCTTTTCATTAATTCACATTCATTAATTATTTTATTCAACTTGATTAATTAAATAAATCATAATTATTTAATTATGTCGCTAACTAATTAATTCTTCCTTCTTAATTAGATAATTTATTATCTAATTACCCCCTTTCCCATACTTCAACTATAATTAAATATTTATTATTTAATTATTCATTTAACCCCCTTCAACTGTAATTAAATATTTATTATTTAATTTATTCAATTCGACCTTTACAACAGTCAAATTAAATAAATGATCTTTATTTATTTAATTAAGTCTTTCATTTTCAAATGTTGAATTAAATTAACATTTAATTCATTTATTAATTATTTATGTCATATTACTCTATCATTCAGTTATATAAGTAATACTCTCACCTTCTGACTGAAGATCTATTTTAAAATCTGCCAGTTATCTCCAGGTTTGGTATCTGATTATTTCTGCGAGAGGACTCACTATCACAGCTAGTCAGTTAACTAGTTTTAACTCATGTGCATGAATGCATCTATTAATTAAATATCTTTAATTAATTAATTAATTTATGTATGCATTCGAATTTTTCATCTTCGAGTTCTAACTTTGTCTTTGACATTCAAAGTCTATTTCTTCTATTTTCAAAGACTCTTAACTGAAGATTAAGATCTGGAACTCTTGTTATTTCTATTTTCGAACAGTCTTGACAAAAGATTAATTTATCGTTCTAATTTATTCTTTATCTTGTAGTATTTTCTAAGTCACATTCTATCTAACACATAACTCACATCACATGACATTCATCAATCTCATCTGTCGATCTCTATTTGAATCTAAAACGATCGTTCGAAAACCCAAAATCTATAAAATGGCCTGTCATTGTCATTATTCCTCCTAAAATCATACACTTTTGAGAAGAAACTTATCTTCGATATTTTTCTTAGACACTCGATGAAGTTATGCTTGCATCAATACTAAAAATCTGAGGGCAAGAATACTAAAACAACAAAATAGAGAAGGGAAATAGAGATAATTCAAAGTAGTAGAAGCATATTCGGAGAGAGCTTTCCAATTTATTTTTTTAGCTTGTTATGTTTACTTATTCGTTCTTTGTTGTTTTTTATTTATATTATTTGTTAGATTATAATTGATCATTGTAATCTATGCATCTATTAGCATTAATCTCTAGAAAAATCTAGGTCATACATTTGCTAAACCCAACGTGAACACGCTTTGAATTCATGCAACATCTTTTTCATTTTTCCATTTTTTAGTTTTGCAGGTTATCGTATGACACACGGGATCTGTTCAAAAAAAATGACACATCTTCCATATTCCACAACACATCTTCCATACTGCACCGCATTCATGACCCTTTGCACCACATCCGCCCATCAACAATTCACGAACCACATCTTCCTATCAACATCGAGACGCATATATGGATCAAAATGCCGCATCTACCTGGTAATAAATTTTTCACTTTTTATTCACTTTCGTACATTCTCATTTTTTTTAATGATTTTTATTTTCGCTAATGTTTGTTTATAGATGTGTTAAGGTGGATAAACTTAGTGTTTGTAGGATGAAGCATAGAAGACAATATAAAAACACAAACCATTATTTTTTGCAGGATGAAAGTTGAAGACACCAAAAAAAAACTACTAATCAATTTGCATACAGGACCTGATGAATTTGTTGATTTTATTTCATAAGCTTTCTGATTGGTAGTTAAATAAATTATCGTTTGGATTTAAAATAACCACTATTTGCCTTGTTTGGTGCGAAAGCACATTGTTTTAACCCTTTGCGATTCAGTATATCAAAGTATCCTCTCCCCTTGCATAGTCATGTGATCCTGGGTGTAAGAGAAACAATTACTAGCTCTAGAACTTGGGCTTGTCTTGGTGGGAAAAATTACTCACCCCAAGATGACTTAGACCGGTAACATGCTAAAGCCAAGTGACTTCCACTCAGTATATAAATACGGATTTCTGGAGAAAGCCCAAAAATCATGATCACTATTCTGATGAGAAGGGCAGAAATGGTCTCTCACTGAGCTAAATAGTGCCCCACGAATGGAAAGCCCTTACTAAACACCATGTTGTAGATTTTCCAAAATCCTACCTATTTGCTGATGCAGCAAGTTCGGACCTATGAAGTCTTACATTCTTACGGTTCATGTGTGGAGATGAGATGTATGCCATGGGAGTTTCATGGGTACAGTAGCTTGGCTACCTCGTATAAGTGAGTTTTGTGGAGGGGAGCCAATGGGGTCAAGCTACTAGTCATCCACCTTGAATATGCATAGCTGGAGAAAACCAAGTAAGAACTCATCAAGTATTGTCCATGAAGCCTAGGTTGTAAAATTTTTTGGTCTTAACAGTTCTATCATCACAAACTAAAAATAAATTAATTTATGTGCTTGTTTTTGTTGTATTCATCAAAACACTTGATCAACAAAATAGATTCAGTCAAAAAACAATCTTCAGAAAAACTCAACTATCAACATAAGTCACAATTGTCAATTTTAACAACGCATCTATCCTAGCGAGTCACAATTGTTAAGGGAACCACCACATGTGTCTATTAAAAAGTTTGATTTTACACAGTCCAAGTATTAAGAGCCACAACTATCAAACTTTGAGTCACATGTGTATATGCAAGCCACAACTGTCATTGGAAACACCGCATGTGTCTGTCAAAAAAGTTGAGCCACAACTGTCAAACTTTGAGTCACATGTGTATACGCAAGTCGCATCTATCAAGGGAAAAACCGCATGTGTCCATCAACAAGCTTAGGTTTATAGAGTCATTATTTCAAGTCACACATGTTACCGTGACCCGCATCTGTCATAACGAAAATGAAATCTGTCAAAAATTCAAAACTACCTATCAACATTTGAAACCTGTTTTTAGTCAAATCATTGCATGCACATTGTTAAACCGCATCTGTCAAAATTAGAAGCACATCTGATAGGTGAACTGCATTTGACTGTTAACATAAAACTGAGCTAATTGAAAATCAAGTTTGAAACATAACTGTCATTTTTTCTTTTGTTTCTTAAGATCAACCTTGCACAGAAACTAGAAAACTTTGCTTAAAAACCTTGCATTAATAGGTGTCATATAAGTCTTAGTCACAGTCAAAAGTCTTAATCATATTCATCCTAAGTTGCATGCATATAGATACTCCCTAGGAAATTGCATATCATAGAATATATAACCTTCCTCGTCATTGGATACGTTCATGTTCCAATTTGTCACAAGTCATTGAACCTAGTCACTTTGGTCCTATTTGTGAATCTTTCTAGCTCAACAGTCTAGTTTGGAAAATTCATCTTATCAACTGTCTTTGTCCTACAATCAGATTCCTTGGTCAAATTCAAATCCTTGCATGCATTTATTCAATAGGTGGTAGGTTATACCCATTTTAGAATCATTTACCATCATAGTCTACTCAAAATTTTGCATATTATCCATCCTATCATACATCATCTTAGTATACGTCATTTTAGAAATCATTTTTAGCAACATCCTTTATTGTCAGAAAATCCAAAAACATAGACATAGGACATATGTATTTTTAGACATAGTCTGCATTACCCCATTTTGAGCAACTTTTCATGGTCAAAACAAGGTCTCAAAGGAAACAAAAGAAAATGTCAGACCCTAGCGAATTTGTCAATCCTTTCATAAATCAACCATCAGGGAAAGAAAGACCACACAAAACTTTTCTTCAAAACCATGTCACTAGGGACACACATTGACAAATTTACATTGATATAGATGTAGGAATACAAGATCCTAAATTTGCATCATTTATGGATGAATGTTTGGCAAATGATCGCCAATGATACCTAGCAAAGTTGCCAGCAGAAGGTGCCAAACTACCAATAGGATTTGATGTTCATACTTTTCAAACACCGCCTATTCAACCAACACAAAATGTGATGTCAAGTGTGTCTATTCCCCAAATCACCACAACAATACCTATTGGCATACCAACTGAAACATCGTCAATTGTGCACCCAACCTCTTTCAACATAACACAAGGTTTTCAATTTACTGTGGGAGCAACTTCATCAAACCCCTTTGGCACCAACACGACTAGTAAAATATCCAAAGTTGGCATGAATATTCCTATACCAAATCAGAACACACAAACTAGAAATATTCCCAATCCAAATCAAAACATACAGACATGATATATTCCCAATCCAAATTAGAACACACAAACTAGAAATATTCCCAATCCAAATTAGAACATACAAACAAGATATATTCCCAATCCAAATCAGAACATACAGACAGGATATATTCCCAATCCAAATCAAAAAATTCAAACAGGAAATATCCCCAATCCGAATTAGAACATTCTAACAAGATATATTCCCTTGCCAAATCATAACCTGTCATAGAACATGGCATTTCAAAATATCTACATTGATCCAAACAACACCAACAACATGTACTTGACACAATTAGATGTCCTCCAAAACCAAATGCAAACTCCTCAACAACAAATGGACAACATGTCTATGTCAGGCAAACGAACTATCTCAGCGCAAGATCTATGTCCATGTCCATTTGACAAAGCACTTTATATGACACCTTTCCCCCATGGATACATTATACGGAGTTTTCCTAAGTATAATGGGGGGAGGAATCCTTTGGAAAAAATTAGAGAATTCTCAATGGCATCCATGGACATATCATGTGACCCCACATACTTGATATGACTATTTCTGCGAACCCTCATAGGAATCGCACTGGAATAGTTTTCTAAATTACCATATGGCATACGATCTTGGGGTGAATTAGCTGAGAATTTTGTTGAACACTTTTTTCTTAACATAGAAAATGAAGTAACAATAGAAACCTTGTGCCACACGACACAAGAAGACGGTGAAAATTTCACCACTTTCTTCTAGAGGTGGAGAAGTCTAGCTAGAAGATGTCTAGTTGAAATATCCGAAAAATAGAAGGTCACGATATTCCTTGAAAACATAAATCCAAAATTGAGAGGTGACTTATGGGTACATTGTTGTACACCATTCCTAGACATGGTAAAAAAGGGCATCATCCTTGAAAAAGGCCTTATTGACAAAGGAGAAATAAAATTACCAGGTAGAAACCTAGTTGTCTAACATCAAAATGCACCAAATGATAGAAACAAATTCTAGTCTAGAAAAAAAAATGTTACGAATGACGACAATGTTGATGCTAAAAACATACATACGGGACCAATTGTCACACTTAGAGGTTACAACCAAAATGAATACATGACAAATAGTCTAGATCAAACAACCAATTATGTCCAAAATTCACAACAACAATGACCACAAAGGAGATTTCCTACACATGAATGTACCCCTTTAGGGCAACCAATCAAGACATTTTTCAAAGAGTTGATTAAACAAAATCTCATTAAACCTTTTGAACCATGAGAATATGATCCTAGATAGTTTAAACCTTTATAGTGGGATGACAATTCCTATTGTGACTATCATCGCACAAAGGGACACAACCTACAACAATGTCGACAACTAAAGAATATTATACAAGACTTTGTTGAAAATGGAACCATAAAGGTCAATGGGTAGAAAAATACCAAGAACAATGATCATTAGGTCTTCACCAACCCATTAAACGACCACACAAAAGGAAAAGCCTCCAGTTCGGGAGCCAAGAATAATCCATCAGCCTATTATACCAATACCAAGTATGACTATGGTAAAGGAACGATTGTAAATCACCTTCGAGCTAAAAATAAAAACATCAATACCATTGTCATTAAGAAGCACCCAGAATGTGTTGTAAACACACATAGAGTTAAGATTACTATTCCAGGTCCTTCTTTTGAGCCACCTACACAAACTTCCAAGTTTAGATACAATCTCCTTGATCAATTGTGCAAAACCCCTCATAGATATCCATTTTGGAGCTATTGAATTTATCACCCGAGCATCAAGCCATTCTTGACAAAGCTTTGCAGAACATGACTGTTCCAATAGACTTAGATGTCAATCATTTCGAAGAAATGGTTGGATATTTGACCAACTCACATCATGCCACATTTTCCCAACAAGATTACTCAACCAAAAATTCTGATCATAATGACCCATTACATCTTGAAGTCCTAGTCCATCAAACCAAAGTCAGATGAGTCTTGGTAGATAGAGGATCAGGTTTGAACCTGTGTACCCTAAAATTTGTTAAGGCACTGGGATTCTTAGAAGAATGTGTAGACACCTTTAAGAGTATATTCATCAAGGCTTATGATGATGACAAAAGATCATCCAAAGGATTTGTCACACTCCCTATCATAACTGGCCCAACAATTATGAACACCAGCTTCCAAGTCTTGGATCTCACCCTTCTGTACAACCTGTTATTAGGTAGACCTTGGATACACACAATGAAAGTTGTACCTTCAACATTTCTCCAATGTCTTAAATTCCCTTATAATGGCACCGAGATCATGATTGATGGTGATCCTGATCCTTTTCAATATTGTACAAGCCTAAGGGAAATTCCACAATGACAAGTACCATTTAACCAAGAAGCTTCATCATCCACTTTATCCCTATACGTTGACCCATCACATCTTACTAAGTCCATTTCATTCAAACCACCATCATCCACTCCTAAAGTCGAGATCTAAGACAAGGGCTGTGGAGAATATTACATAAAGGCATCATACTGTGTTAGTCAACTAGTTCCACCTAAGGCATATGGCTTACCCATGGTAGATAGAAGATAGTCAATAGTCACATTATGTGTTCCCCCTACAATGACATAGACCAAATGGGGAGAGTTAAGTGAAGAAATTGTGGATCAAGGTGATATTACCTCCTGGTTGTATCAAGAATTCAATGAATACCCCTCGTCATCTATTCAAATAGCTAAGGACCAATATGGAAAAGGCTTTAAGATTATGTAAAACGAAGGCTATGATGGGCACAGTGGGTTAGGACTACATCAATATGGAAGGACGAAACCAATCACTAGCTCACCACGACCGAAATACCTAGGGCTAGGGTTTAAGCCGCTTAGAATTGGGTTTCCTAGTACTTCCTCACCATTTCAAAAGGAAGAGTGTGCTTATACAAGCATCGATACATCTCATGAACCACTTCCCCAAGTCTATGATGAGTTTCATGAATCACTTCCCCTAGTTTACGATGAATCTCCCAACTCAAGCGATTGTGAATGGGATTATTTTTCCTCTACCAGTACCATGAACATAGATGATCTCTTCGGTGAATTGGACCTAAAGATAAAACTTGTACCAAAACCATCTAGTCCCCATCATAGGAAGAACTTGTCTAAAAAAGAATGGCATAAACACTCTTATTGGGAAACCCTTGATTGTGCATCTTGGGCACCTGCCGAACCATCTTCTGACAACTCAACCCTTACAATAGTCCCATAGTAGAGTATACCTACCTATAAGAAAAAGAACAAGGAGTTAGTCCAAAAATTTTGTGATCATGTCAACCACTCTATATTCACCTTGTTAGCTTCTACCTTTAATAACTCCGATGATGAAATGCCTCTCATATATCTTGAACTTATCGACTGGGATCAACAAGGTACACCCATCATAGATACATTCAAGAATGACGAAGCAATTGTTGAGTTCATGGGACTGAGAGAAGGCATATTGAGAGGGGATCATAAAGCTATTTTTACCATAGACTTGGATGAAAAAGAATATTTTGGGGAGTCTATTTACACCTCTAGTGATAAAAATGAAAATAAAAAGAAAAATGATGAAAATAAGAAAAATGATGCATCCCTAGGTGAAATCCAAAAGACGCCTTTGGACGAAGAAACAATCAAAATAAAGGGTGTATCAGAGGGAGAAAACCTCTTTGAGGTACCCAAGGATAGAGGTTTAAATATTCTCCCCGTTGAACAAGAAAAGTAACCAATTCTAGTAGAAAAGCCTATTGCAGTCAACATAAATACAGAAGAAAACCCTTGGCACATATACCTTGCAGCATCATTGACAGAGGCAGAACAACCTGAGTTTAAGGAAATTTTCTCAAAAATATAGATAAACTTTGCATGGTCATATGCTAACATGCCTGGGATGGATCCAGACCTTATATTGCACCATCTACCATTACAGCCAAGTATTAAGCTAGTCAAACAGAAGTTAAGGATAATGCATCCACAAATTTCTCTACTAGTCAAAGCAGAACTTAAGAAACTCTTGGATGTTGGATTTGTAAGAACTATAGACAATACAAACTAGATTTTGAATCTTGTGCTAGTGACTAAACCAACTGGAGCCATCCACATTTACATAGACTTTAGAGCCATCAACAAGGCATGTCCTAAGGATGACTTCCCTTTGCTGAACATAGAAATGATAGTAGATCTTACAATAGGATACATGATGCTATCCCTCATGGATGGTTTCTTTGGATATAACCAAATCAAAAACGCTGCTGAAGACCAACACAAGACAACTTTCACATGTCCATGGGGCACATACTATTGGAATGTTATGCCTTTTGGGCTTAAGAACACAGGAGCTACCTATCAATGAGAAATGGCTACAATTTTCCATGACTTTGTACATATTCTCATGGAAGATTATGTAGATGACATTATAGCTAAATCTAAAACAAGAGCAGATCATTTGAAGGTTATAGATAAGATATTCCAGAGGCTAGAGAATTACAACATTAGGTTAAATTTGAAGAAGTGTGTCTTTAGAGTGAAATCAAGGAAAATTCTAGGGTATATCATTTCCAAAAGAGGCATTGAAGTAGACCCCGTGAAGGTAAGAGCTATCATAGAAATTTCTCCTCCTGCTAGCATTGGTCAACTAAGAACACTACAGGGAGGATTATAGTCCATCAAGTGTTTCATTATACAACTGGCAGACAAAATACACCCATTTCAACATTTTCTCAAGAAAGGAGTACCATTTGTGTGGACACCTAAATGTTAGGAATATTTCCAACAAATCAAGGATTACTTGCTCACTCCGCCTATTTTAATGCCACCTACAGATGGAAAACTATTGATACTATACATTTTAGCAACTCAGTCAGCATTAGGAGCTCTTCTCGCACAACACGATGATCAAGGTCATGAGAGAGAAGTCTACTACATCAGTTGTACCTTGGTAGGATATGAATTACACTATAGAAACATATAATGTGTCTATATTGCTGTAGTCTTTGGTACTCAAAAACTTAGGCACTATATGCTCAACCACCAAACAATGTTGGTCACAAAGATTAATCCCCTCAAATATCTCCTAATTAAGGAAACACTAACAGGTCAATTGGCTAAATGGGTTATGATACTTAGCGAGTATGCCATCCAATATGTGGAGAGGAAGTTTATAAAAGGACAAGTGATTGCAGATCAGTTAGCAGATGCATCCATGAATACAGACCATCCTTTAGTGGTGGATTTTCCTGATGAATTTATCTTTAACATTGACACTAAAACAAAATGGAAATTATACTTTGATGGGTCACATACACAACATGGTTTAGGAGTAGGTATTCTATTTGTTACACCTCAAGGAGACACCATTCCTAAATAATTTACGATTGCTTTCCCTTGCACCAACAACATAGCAGAGTATGAAGCCTTAGTGATAGGATTAAAAATGGAAGCACAGTGGAAGATTAAGAGTACATGTTTTTGGTGATTCTCAACTAGTAGTTTGGAAATTAAATGATGATTATGAGACTAAGGATGAGAAAATTGCCCCCTACAAGCACATGGCTAAAAGTTTCAAGTAGTACTTTGATGATATTTTCTTTCAACAAATACCAAGTATTCAAAACAGGGCTACAGATGCTATGGAAACTGTGGGTTCCTTATTGGATATTCCGAGCAATGTGCCTAAGTTTGAGTTTTTGGTTGAACAACTATTGGTCCCCACCTATGATGTCCCTGATTTTACGATGGTGTGTACAATTTTCGGTCCTACTTCCCCTTGGTATAAATACATATTTGATTATCTAACTAACCAGACCTTACCTCTGAACCTATCAAATAACCAAAGCCAAACCTTTATCCGTAAGTAAGTTAAATACACCATCATCGGAGATACACTATATAGACGTACCTTAAATAACGCCCTAATGAGATGTCTCAATGTTGAAGAAGCAAAAACAACCTTGTGAGTGGTGCATGAGGGTATATGCAGATCCCATTTGAGTGGTCCTACTTTAGCCCATAAGATTATGAGATTAGGTTATTATTGGCCTACAATGGAGAAAGACTCATCTATCTTTGTAAAGAAATCTAGATAGTGTCAGATACATGAAGATTTGATAAGAGAACCAACATAGGAGCTTCGTCTAATTACATCACCATGGCATTTTTCCCAATGGGGACTTGACCTCATAGGAATGATACACCCTCCATCATCCAACGACCATAAATTCATCATAACTACCACCGAATACTTCACCAAATGGATCGAAGCTATTTCCATGTCCTACATCACTAGTACACAAATATCCAAGTTTATCTTAAAATATATCATTTGTAGGTATGGTGTACCCCAATCCATAATCATAGATAATGGCCGCCCATTCAAAAACCAATAAGTACGTCATTTGTAGGTATGGTGTACCCCAATCCATAATCATAGATAATGGCCGCCCATTCAAAAACCAATAAGTACATCATCTATGTGAAGAGTTCCATATCAAACATCATTTTTCTGCCCCATATTACCCACAAGGTAATGGCCAAGCCAAGGCATCTAATAAAACCATTGTTAGAATCCTAAAGAAGACTATCAATGACGTTGATCGTGACTGGCACCTATAGCTAAATCCTGCATTATGGTCTTACCGCACAAGTATCTGTACTCCCACTGGCGCCACTCCATACTCCCTCGTATTCGAATCCAAAGCTATCTTACCTATTGAGGTTGAAATTCCTTCCCTGAGGGTATCCTTGAAAGATCACATTGACGATGAAGAATATTGTGTATCTAGATTACAAGAGCTAGAATTACTCGATGAGCAAAGACATAAATCACTAGACCATTTGCAAGCATATTAGAATCATCTTCGTTGAAGCTATAATAGGAAATCTCTAAATAGACACTTTGACATTAGTGACCTAGTTTTAATGGAGAATCCCAAGAATCAAGCTGAACGTGAAAAGCCAGGAAAGTTTGAACCTAACTAGTTAGGGCCTTATATTGTCACATTTTTTTTTGGATTAGGAGAGTACCAACTCTCTACTCTTGAAGGAGAGCCAATTTTGTCACCAATCAATGACCTTCATCTGAAAAGGTTCTATGCGTAATGTTTTTGAGAGTTCCTTGTCTTAACTAGAAAAATACAAAAAAACAAAAAAAAGGTTACCTTGATGAAAACCTGGCAAACAGGCATCTTTCTAACACCAAAAATAACAAAAAAGTCAAGAGAAATAATCCGTCCAATTGTGAAAACTGCTTCGGTGGCACTATGGATAAGTACCATGGTGAAAACTTGGCAAACAGGTGCCATGTGTGGTCAAACTTGCTCTTTCATCTAACATCATTCCAATCAGACTTTTCACCATCCCTCATAATAAATGGTTGTCTTATCCATTACTTGGAATGATTGACATCTAATGTCCATTCCATCACATTCCCCACTCCAGCTCACATGTCTTATTCCCGACTAGGTGAAAATCCTTGTTTTGTGCCATGAAGACCTTGTACATAGCATTACACCATCAGAAAATGTCCTGAAAAATTAAAAAACATTAGAAAACTTCAAAAACACAAAAAAATCAAAACATGTCAAAAAATCCCAAAAACAGAGTCAAGTCAGTTATGATAAGTTAGTTGTAGACATAGTCAAAAATATGTTGCCTCTACAATTGGGACATAGGCAAGGCCATCAATCGATGTGCCCTCGAGGCATTAGGTCTATTTGTCTAGGTTTGTCATGTATCACACACATTAAAATCATGACTCTTTGTACATTCAAAGTCATTGGTCATGTCGAACTACGAGGTCTCTACATGTACAATGTAGGCAAGGCTAATCAATTGATGAGCTCCTGAGACCACACTAGGTCATTCCAATGGGGTTTATCACAATTCACTATCACACACATGGCATATCATAAACTTAGATGCATGCCTTTAGAAACATTAGGTCAGTCCTTTAGGGTATAATCTCAAGTCATACATAGTCAATACACACACACTTTTAATCAGTCAAGGAATCAAAAAAATTCATGCACCAACTAGGAAACATCTCAAATAGTCATCAAGTTAATATCAAACACATTGTCAAAGCAATCAACCTATGTCTTTGCAAGATATGTCTTTCTTGTCAACAGATGTCAAATTGTCATAGTCTCATGTAGCTTTTCGCATCAACATCATCAGGCTCCAATGTCTTATATGGCACATGTCTTTCTGAAACTAGGCTTTGTATATAGATAGTCATCAAGTCAAAACTAGACTCAACGTCTTATTACGGTATGTGTCATCCCTCACATTACACTATGTCAAACATCAAACAATCAAACAATCCTACAAGATCAAGTTTTTGGCGAATACTTTTATTTGGCTTTATGACTTTATATCTTATTTTGTCTTATCTTTTTTATCGATTTGTGAATTTAATCTGATTACTAGCTTTCTCAAGGATGTCCCTTGAAGGATTTAAAGAAGCAAGGATGTCTCAGGACTCTTTTTCCTTGGCTATTGTCTGTCACCTATCTTTTTAACATTTTTTTTTGAGTCATGTTACTAGTTTTCTCAAGGATTTAGAGGAGCAATGATGTCTCATGACCCGTATTTTATTTGTTTGTTGTATGTGGTTTGTCAAGAAAAACGGACTGGGGTAATTTTGTCCTTATTATGAGTTAAGACACTCCTTGTCTACAACTGCCTATTTTTCACAAATCAATGACTTTGTACACTATGGTCTATCTCATATCATGGTTTGTACTATCCATTTGTGTCGTGTCCCACCCAATGATGATAAAAGGCAAGCATAGCATATTTGGCACAATATCGAAGATTATATGTTTTCTCAATCAATCAAACTTAATTGTTTCTTACTAACATTCTGAAATCATCCATGTTAACATTTCTTATTTTCTACATCTTCACCACCATTATCTATCCATTTCGAGAGCACACTCATGTTCTTCAAACCCGCCTATCCTCTCAAGGGGGCATAACCTAACCTGTTTTATGCTTGGGCACGATTAGGGCATATTTTCTTTGAGACAACACTGAAACAACATTTTATCAAAGAGTGGCAAACTGTAGACACCAAAAATTGGTCTACGCCTACGAACATCACTTTCGACATAATTTTATAATATCCACGATCATGATTAAATAATTTTAATTATTTAATTACCCTTTCTAAAACATATTTCCTCTATTAATTAAATACCGCTTTTAATTAATTCACTAATTCATTAATTATTTTATTCAACTTGATTAATTAAATAAATCATAATTATTTAATTATGTCGCTAACTAATTAATTCTTCCTTATTAGTTAGATAGTTTATTATTTAATTACCCCTTTGTCATACTTCAACTATAATTAAATATCTATAATTTAATTATTCATTTAACCCCCTTCAACTGTAATTAAATATTTATTATTTAATTTATTCAATTCCACCTTTACAACAATCAAATTAAATAAATGATCTTTATTTATTTAATTAAGTCTTTCATTTTTGAATGTTGAATTAAATTAACATTTAATTCATTTATTAATTATTTATGTCATATTCCCCTATCATTTAGTTATCTAATTCATTCACTCACCTTTTGATTCAAGATATATTTTAAAATCCACTAGTTACCTCTGGGTTCGGTATTTGATCGTTTCTACGAGAGGACTCTTTGTCACAACTAGTCAGTTAACTAGTTTTAACTCATGTGCATGAATGCGTCTATTAATTAAATATATTTAATTAATTAATATATTTATTTATTTATGTATGCATTTGAATTCTTCATCTTCGAGTAATAACTTTGTCTTTGACATTCAAAGTCTATTTCTTCTATTTTCAAAGACTCTTAACTGAAGATTAAGATCTGGAACTCTTGTTCTTTCTATTTTTGAACAGTCTTGACACAACATTAAGTTATCGTTCTAATTTAGTCTTTATCTTGCAATATTTTCTAACTCATGTTCTATCTGACACATAACTCACATCGCATGACATTCATCAATCTCATCCATCGATCTCTCTTTGAATTTGAGCTGATCATTCGAAAACCCAAAATCTATAAAATGGCCTGTCATTATGATTATTCCTCCTACCGAAATCATACACTTTTGAGAAGAAACTTATCTTTGATATTTTTCTTAGCCACTCGAAAAAGTTATGCTTGCATCAATACTGAAAATTTGAGGGGCAAGAATACTGAAACAACAAAATGGAGAAGGGCAATTGAGATAATTTGAAGGAGTAGACGCATATTCAATGAGAGCTTTCCAATTAATTTGTTTAGTTTGTTATGTTTACTTATTCATTCTTTGTTGTTTTTGATTTATATTTTTTGTTAGTTTAGAATTAATCATTGTAATATGTGCATCTATTAGCATTAATCTCCAAAAAAATCTAGGTCATATAGATCATAAGTGTTCAAAATGAAATTTACCCTATAGTTGATTTTTCTCTTTTGACTCTGTGCGTTGGGATATGGCACTAGAATTCTGATTACATTTATTCTCACATGTTTTATGCTATGGCCTCAAGATATTTTACTCAAACATTTCCTATCAAATTACTTTAAGTTGAGTTCATGATTCTCTATTGATTGGACCTGATCCTTTTCAATGAATAGCCAATTTCTTGAAGGATTTCATCCATTAATAATAATTGGGGATCTATCTATTGCTCACCCATTTGCAAGTGAATCATTTAAATGCTATATGTCAAGAACACATGTTAGGGAATACCCTCTTGGATTTTATAGAGTCTAAAGTATAGGAGAATTATCCTCATTTCTATTCTCGTTAAGTTTGCCATACTATTCCTAGTATTTTATCATTGAATGTGGCGATTTCATAGGAGCTTATAGGAAACACGTATGGGTTGCAGTAAAAAGCATCAACATAATGGCGACTCCATTGGGGAACTATCGAATGAAAGGTCTCTAGTGGAGAATTGGGTTTTTCAGAGTCAGTTGTTATAATATACTTGGTTTACATTGTGTGCCTAATTTTTCATATTCAGTGTATGCATCTAGTTTTCCTAAGTTATGTGTCAGTGTGTCAAGTATATTCAAAATCTTGTCTAAAGTCATGAGTGCAAAAGCGAAGTGGAATCACTTCATAATTCCCAATATTTTGGGTGGTGACTCTGATATCTCAAACACAACTATTCATACAAAGTACAAACAACAACTTCAAAAGGAGATTCCTCGTACACCTAAGACCATGAAGAAGACTAGAAATTATGCAAAAAAGAACCTAGAGCCAATGCTAGAGCTTGAACCGGGACAAGACAAGAAATGGGTAAAAATAAATGATACCCCAAGTAAGTCTGTTTCATCTCCTGTCATCTCTTCTCCTACTTTGAATTCTAAAATAAATAGTGCTTTTATTGGTGGAGATTCCTCAGAAGTTGTTGTGTCTCAAATGGATCATGGTAGTTTTCCTTTTGAAATGGCTTGAGAAGTTGAAGTTGATATGTCGAAAGAGGAGGAACAATGGGGATTCTGGGAACAAGACAAGCAGTTCCTAGAAGCTACAACACCTGGTACTATGTCTATTTTTATCGAACAAAATTTCAAACCATGAGGGACCTCTTTGAATGAGGAAATGCCTTTGTTTCAAGATGAAGAACAAGCAAAGCAACATTACTATACTCTTTCTCCAAGTGAGGTAGGAGATATCCTTGAGAATGAAATGGATATAGACAAGGATATGCAAACCTTGAATGGAGAAGAAAAGAGGTTGCACATGATAGAGGATAATAGGGATAGACTAAGAAGAGAGAATCTAGAGAGATTTTAATCTAAGCAGTCTGAAAGAAATGCCCAGAAGAAGAAAGTTGAAAAGATGAGGGAAGAAGCAACTAAGAGAAAAACCTATGAGAAAAAGGTGGCTAAACTAGTTGCGGATAGGGCTCGAGAAGCCTCTAAAGTAATAGTCTCTATTGGAACTTCTTCTAATCCCACATAGACCCCTTCTATATCAACCACCAAAACTTCAGATCCATTTGTTGGATCCAAGAAGACAACCTTTGTATACCATGGGAAAGTTCATGTTGACCAACCTCAAAAAATTTCTTACAATTTTCCAAATTATAGAAGCCATATTAATACTAGTGATGAAAAAAATAATGAAATTAATCCTAGAGCATCATATTTTCCTCAAAATCCTGAGCTCCTAAGATTTCAACTAATAAATGATCAGTTATAGGCTGATTTGAGAGAAGTTGAAATAGAAGCTACTAATGATGAGATGGCAAGAAAATAGCCTTCTTAAAAATATCTATACCCACTCCCCAAGATTTTGGTTCAGGAAAGAGCGAGAATGAGTCGTTGAGTGAGAATTTTGAGAAGAAAATTCCTAAAGGTGGGGGTGGTGGTAACCAAGGTGGTGGAGGTGGAGGTGGTCATAAAAAATTTAGCTCTTACTCTGAGGATGAAGAGGGAAGCACTGGAAAGGATAAACAACAAGGTAATGGTGACAAGGGTAAACAAGGGGATGATAAGAAAGATATTAAGCAACACAACACCCCAGAAGTGGATGTGGTGGAGGAGCACCCCAAATTGATAGATACAGATGATTGTGTTTTGGAAATATTTGGGGATATCCTAATCCAGTTCTAGATAATGCAAGAAAGCATCTCCCAAAATTCATTGGTACTAATGCTTTTAGTGGGGAAGACCATTTGAAATCTTTTCAAGGCTTTGTTGAAGACTTTGAAATATGGGATGATGATGTAGCAATGAAATACTTTATGTAGTCACTAGTTGAACATGCTAGGGATTGGTATAGAGGGTTACCTGATGCTAGTATTGACTCTAGAGATTATTTTTGCAGAGTTTATAGGGAACAATACATGGATCAGACCGACCCCAGATTTAAATTAAATGATTTTAATAACATTACCAAGGGGCATAGTGAACTGGTTACTAATTTTAATGCTCATTTCCAAAAGGCTATGACAAGAGTTCTTGCATATTTGAGGCCTAATGAGAGTGCATGTTTAGTTGTGTATTGTAATGCTTATGATGCTAAAATGTGCTATTTATTAAGAGATAAAAATCCTCAAAATTTGAGGCAAGCATATAAGATGGTGGTGAACATTGAAAATAATAGAAGAGCTTCTAGTAAAGTAGGGAGAAGGGAAGATCCTAAAACTTTTAAAGGTACCAAGAATCATAATGAAAAGGATGCTAAACCTACTGTTGTTGATGAAAAGATAGATCAAGTCCTTACCCTATTGCAAAAACAAGTAAAAAATGACAAGCCTCATTTTCAAATAAATGATAGGCATCCCAGGCTACAGGATTATCCCTATAATACCAATTGGAATAATGGAAAACCTCTACAAGGAAATCGAAGAAACAATCAAATTCTGCCAAATCCTTTACAGAAGCATTCTCTGAATGCCATAGAAAATTTTTCTTGGTGCAAAGTATGTGGAATGCCTCACTCTTCACAATAGTGTGCAGTAGCACAAAATATGGTAGAGTCTCAAGATGATCAGGGAGATGCTTAGCCTCCCCATGATTAGGATACAATGACAAATGTATTATTAGGATCAGCTGATCTGGCCTATGATGATTATACCTCAGATGGTGACCCTTGTGGCATGGATTTTGATGGTCAGAGATAACATAATGATGTACACCATCAACAAGTGTTCCCGAATGAAGGAACAATGATGATTGTTTTGTGAATGAATTGGAAGTGTAAAACATTGTTTTAAGAAGACCTTCCGATGAAGAAATTGAAAAATATACTATTGCCTTAGTTGCAAGGGCAAGGAATAACATACAATTGAGAAACAAAATTTTTCTAGGTGATTCATGTAAGCCTTGTAGTCTATTCATAAAAGAAAAGGATGTAACTGGAACAAATGTCAATTTGGAGGCTAAGAATGTCATTTCAAAGCCTAAGGAGATAAGGGAGCCCCAGATATGGGCAAATAAAGTTGATATGACCAAGAAAAAGAATGAAGTTGTACCCCAGAATATCAAGGAAATCAAGCAACACTCCTCTAATGATGAAATTCTCAAAGGAAAAGAAAAGGTAATTTTTTGAAATCACAATTTTTCCTGAATTACCAAAGTACACTTCAATAGATATGTTTCAAGTACTTTCACAAGTTAGGGTTACTGTTCCTTTCTTGGAAATGATGTGTATAGATGAACATAAGGATAAGACTGTTGCACTTAATAATAGTATTCCCACAAGTGGAAAAAGTAAAGTGGTTTCTAATCAAATGAAATCAAAAGAGGATCAAGAAAAGAAAAAAGGTGTGGAAGAAAATATCACAGAAAGTACCCAAATATACTTAGGTACCATTATTACTACTAATCCCAACCATTTCAATCCTTTTTTCTTAAGTCTAATTATTGATGGGAAAATTTTGAGAAATTGCATGATCGATTCAGGAGAATCTAACAATGTGATGCCAGTAAAAATAATGCATGCAATGGGATTAAAAGTGGATAGTACATATGGTAAATTCTATGTAATGGATTCTAGGGAAGTACCTATTATAGGTATTATAAATAGTGTTACATATAGAAGAGAAGCATTTCCTGAGAAAGAGTTACACATGAGTGTTACGGTAGTGGATATTCCACCTACTTATGGAATGCTCTTATCCCAGCCCTGGAGTGCTTCAATGGGTGGGAGTATACAATGTGATCTATATTTTTCTATATTTTCCATTGAACAAAAAGATGTAAAGGTAGATAGGGAAAAAATATCCCCTCACATGATTGAAAATGTGGAAGAATCACAAGAACCTATTAGAATTAACTTTGTGGAAACTAATCTAGAAAACTTCTGAGATGAGGAAGATAAAACAAAAGAAATCCAATCTGCACCTATTGAAAAGGAAGTATTGAAGATGACATCAGATGGTGATTTATGGATAATGAATTTTGATGGAGCTTGTTCCAAAGATGGCTCAGGAGCATGAATTTTCTTTACTTCCCCACAAGGTAAAACATTTAAATATTCTCTCCTATTACAATTTGCTTGTACCAACAATGTTGTTGAGTATGAAGCTCTCATACTCAGTCTGAAGATAGCTTCAAAGCATGGTATTAAAGAATTAAAAGTTTTGGGAGATTTTGAGTTAGTTGTGTCCCAGATTAGATCCCACTTTGCAGCAAAAGATAAAAGATAGGAAATATAGAAATGTAGTATGGGATACTATAGAAGGATTTAGTGATTTTGGTATAGAATGGATTGAAAGAGGACAAAATGCTAAAGCTGGCTTGTTAGAAAATATAGTTGTCAAACTGGATGATGTCACTTTTGGTGGCATCTCGCAAATAGAAGTATAGACCAAGCCTACAATACCTAATAATATCTATAACTAGAAATTTTTTGATGATGACACAAATATACTGAAATTATTGCATTGTGTGGATCAGTAGGAGAGCCAAGAAATTGATTTTGGCTCATTTGTAATGGAAATTGATGGGAAGGAAACCCTATTTGGGAATGAAGTGATTCAGCTCAAAACAAACACCATCCCTAGGGGTCTTGTTGCACTTGAAAGGGTATTTGATGGCCCTGATATGTCAAATACTAAGAAAACACCATCTCATAAGGATGATCTAGAAGAAGTAAACTTAGGAACAAAAAGTGCTCCTAAGAATGTTTATGTTGGAAAGAAAATGAAGCCACATGTTAGAAACATGTTGATTACCTTGCCTAGGAAATATATACATGTTTTTGCTTGGTCCTATGAAGACCTTAAAGAATATAGGGAGGACTTATTTCAACATGAGATCCCATTGAAACTTGATATGAAGCCTTTCAGGCAAAAACATAGACCGATTAACCCTACCCTACAACCCAAAATGCAGGAAGAACTTGCTAAGCTAAGGGAGGTAGGAATCATCAAACCAATTAGACACTCATCTTGGGTCTCTAGCTTGGTACCGACTATAAATAAAAATGGAGATATCAGGTTATGTGTTGATTTTAGAAACTTGAATGTGGCTTCTTTAAAAGATAATTACTAATTGCCTAATATGGAGGCTATGTTACAAAAGGTTACAAGATGTGAATTTTTGTCTATGATGGATGGATTCTCTCGGTACAACCAAGTAATGGTTAAAGAGTCTAATCAATTCAAGACTGCTTTCACCACACCATGGGGAACATATGTGTATTTAAGAATTCCATTTGGATTAAAAATGTTGGAGAAACTTTTCAGAGGGCTATAGATCTAGCCTTTACTTATTTTGTTGATTTATTCCTTGCCATTTACCAAGATGAACTTACTGCCCATAGAAAAATTGAGGAGGATCATTGTCCTCACTTAGAGAAAAAAAATTATCAAAGCTCTGGAATATGGGATATCTTTAAATCCTAGGAAGTGTGCCTTTGGGGTAAAAGAAGGAAAATTGTTGGGGCATCTGGTTTCAAAATATGGGGTGCAGATTGATCCAGAAAGGGTCACTACCATTGATAGAATTACACAACTAAGAAATGTAAAAGGCATCGAATCTTTATTTGGATAGATAAATTTTCTAAGAAGATTTGTCACAAATTTTGCTAAGATTGTCTGCCCAATATCAAAGATACTGAAGAAGGGAGAAAATATAATATGGACATGAGAACCATCCAAGGCTTTCCAAGCTATAAAAGATGTAATTAAGCAGGTCCCTATCCTCAAGTTGCCTAATTATTCAAAACCATTCTAGTTGTTTAATTTTGCTTCTTTTCACACTATAGCTGGTGTGTTGTTGTAGAAAAATAATGATGGCTTTGAGCAGCCAATTGCATTCTTTAGTAAATCATTGCAGGCTGCAAAATTGAAATATGAAATATCTGAAAAGCAGGCATATGCCCTGATAAACGTAGTTAATAATTTCAAACCTTATCTAATGGGAGCAAGTGTTGTGGCATATGTACCAATGGCAACAGTTAAAGATATTTTCACCCAACAAGAGACTACATGAAGAAGATGCAAATGGATAAATAGAATCCAAGAGTTTAACATTGACATACAGATTACCAATCTTGTAAGAGGTCAGGGTCTAGCTAAATTAATGGTTGAGGAAAATCTGGAGGTAAATCAAATAAATCAGATAGAGCAACATAACATTGTGCCTATTTATGATATGCAAACTTGTGGTTGGTATAGGAGGATTGTTGAGTATTTACAGATGATGCAATGCCCTTAAGGTATGCCCCTTATTGAGGGTGAGCTCTGGTGGAGGAACTCTGAAGGTATTATACTCAGATGTGTTGATGGAGACAAGTTGAAGATATACTAATAGAAATGCATAAAGGATCTTGTGGAGGCCATTACATGGCTAAGGCAATGCCTCATAAAATTTTAAGAGAAGGATATTGGTGGCCTACTGTGTTCAAGGATGCCCATAGATATGTTAAAAAATGTGATGCCTGTCACAGGTTTGCTGGAAAGTTAAAGTTTTCTAGCAATTTTCCGTTAAGACCAGTTTCTGTTTTAGCTCCTTTCAAGTAATGGGGTATTGAATTCATAGGGGAGATATCTGAAAAATCCAGTGGAGTACATGCATGCATATTTGTGGCAACTGATTACTTTACTAAATAGATTGAAGCAATCCCAGCCAAAAGGGCCACAAGTAAAGTTATTGAATTTTTGACTGAAAATATTTTGAGCCATTTGGGGTACCTAAAAGAATTCTTTTAGACAATGCTATGTGTTTCAGATCTGAAGAGTTTGTTAATTTTTATGATCACTATGGTATAACTGTTTCATATTCTTCCCCTTATCATCCCCAAGGGAATGGACAAGAAGAGTCAAGTAATAGGATTTTGATGAAGATCATCAAATGTATGATTGAGAAGAACAAAAGGGCTTGGGATTCAAAATTAAAATTTGCACTATGGGCTGATAGGACAACTATCAAGAAGGCCATTGGTCATTCACCTTTTAACCTAGTCTATGGGATGGAAGCACGTATCCCACAAAACAACCTGATAAAGATGTATGAATTTTTCCAAGAATATGATGATGATATATGTGATGAGATGCAACATAGAATGGATGAATTAATTCAATTGGATGAAACTAGAAGAGAAGCTCATAAGAGAAATAAAAAATTATAACTTCAAGTAAATAATCTTTATGAAAAAGGGGCAGTTGAGAGAAAATTTGATATTGGAGCAATGGTGTTTCTTTGGAATACAAGATCAGAATATAAGGGCAAGCATGGAAACTTTGATCCCCTTTGGCTAGGCCCATATATAATTATGGATACACATGGAGAAGACTCATATTTTATATAGTCACTTGTGGGTGAAGTTCAAGAACTGCTAGTACATGGATAGTTCTTGGAACACTACTTCTCTTGAAGTAGCACTTTTTCCATGTACATTGTACAGTCTTGTAAGTAGTGTATATAGGTGTGTTTCTTTCTATTTTTTTTCTAGTCTCCTTGTCTTGTCCGAACGGGTCCTTGGTTTTTGGTTCTCTCTGTATCTGGTCAGCGTAACTAGAGATTCTAGAATCTTTCTATGCCCATAGAGGGCATACATCCCCAGTCAGAGCAACTGGTGGAGCTTTTAATTTTTCCCCTTGTAGGTATGTTTTATCCCCAACTCTGAGTGGTTGGGTCATGGTTTTTATTTTCGAGTGTTGACTTGTTATTGATGGTGGTCAGTCACTTATGTGGTCTTTTATCCCTTTTTGGTCGTGACTTTACCGACCCCGTTTACCTATCCTTTCGGTCTTTTGCATGATGACTATATTATATTTTCATAGTGTGGGGCTATTGAAATATTTTAGATTAAACCTCTAAATAATATTTTCAACCTTGAGGGTCATTTCCCCGTCCAGCTAGTTAGTTTCATTCTTTATGAATAACCTTTTCACATGTGTAGATTGTGTGGCCATCAGATGAAGTGATTTTAATCTTGACTGTTGCTCGCAGACCTCACAAGGTTTCTACTAACGTCACAAATATGGTCTGAGGCATGCAAGATGCTGTCACCTATCATGTTCGATGGTGGGGACTAGTTTTGATCACTGACCGATGATGGAGACTAATGTTGACAACTATTTGACTACCAATGCATCGTGGTTGTACCTCGCTCACCTCACGTAATTAAAATGATAGTTTCAATAATGTTGTGAGGTGTGCGATTTTGTGATGTGTGGAATCCGATGTTGTGCGCTAGTAAAAAAGGTGGGGCTCATTCCATGCTGATGTGGTGCCTAGTAGGTGAAAATCCTACCCATTTGGTGACTGGAGGGTGGACGTGGAATTTTCAAACTATTTTGACTTAATTTGAGCTGTTCTCCTGGCCAACATTTCTTTTGATGAACGAATCATATTTAAAATAAACTGGTGTTGTACTATAGCCATTTTATCTTGTGTGAGTGAATAGTAATGGTCAAGTTCGACTCTACTGACATAATTAAATGCTAAAATTTGAAAATTACTATTTTCATGTTATATCTCTACATCAAGCAAGAATTGCCTGGTATCGCGTAAACCAAGCCGTTGTTGCAATTTCTCAATTTCACTGCCTTGTATTTTTTGTGAACGAAACCATAAGTAGCATGTACGCCACTTCTTGTAATTTCATAAGATTCTATGGGTGCATGTTGAACAATTCGTGATTGTTTCCCATTATTTTCTTGAAGAATTGTTTGAATATATTTTCTTTTAGATCTCATCTAGTTAATAGTTGAAATCTCTAGAATCGTGAGATATTTTTCTATTTAAGGCTAAAGGAAGAAAATTGTAATTGCTTTCCATCTAAAAAAAAGAAAACTCTAGCTTGAATTATCATTTGTCTAGTATAAATGGCACCCAAGGTATGAAGTTCTAGTTCTGAAACCATTACCTGGTCTTTATCCCAAGATATTATTGATTTGTTAAAGCCCTCTACTAACAAGAAGCAGAAGAGAAAGGTTTTTTTCTATGGGCCTCGAATCTTGGAAGGATTGACAGATAAGTAGTGTGCAATTTGAGATGCTGAGTTGCCATACACCGGGTGGCAATTGTTCTCCAACTAGTTTGGGAATAGGAATTTTTTGGTTGCTTTGTGTAACCCCTGGAGGTTAGACTTGGGTAAGTTGGTGGTGCCTAATGTCTACTTGGATGTAGATCTTTTGAAGGATATTGCTGCAAGTTATGACCCTATGATCCGAGTTGTTAGAACTTATGATGGTGTGCTGATGATTGAGATAACTAGAGAAGAAATTGCAGAGATTTTTAAATTGCACGAATGGAGTCAAAATATGGTTCCTATCGACCCTAAGGTTTTCAGACAAGAGTATAGAAATACTAGGGGTTTGTTTAGAACATCCTTTTTGATACCTCATTTGGTTGTCTCGGGAAGAGGAAAAAAATAGAAGAAGGTAGTACTTGGCAGAAATGAGCCTGAACCTTTTCCTGTGGACTATTTCTCCACTTATTTCAAGAAGACTGTCTATGCTTTATGTCAAGTACTTAGAGTCAGTTTGAAAACAACCTTGCCTACCAATATGACATATATGATAGTAAATCTCCAGCACCCGGTTTCAATGTGGTGTATGAGTTTTCCACTTACCTAGCCAAGAAATTGCACATTGGTCTGGTATCTCTAAAGGAGGGGAAGAATCTGGTTGGATTTAGGTGGTTTTCCCTGTTAATTCACATATTTTTGTATAGGGTTCGGGTTGTGTTTGAAAAAGGTATGGAGTTAAAGAAGAGGGAAGGAAATATTGAAATGCCTATCCAATATTGAAATAAGATTCTTGACATGCATGATCATAATTTTGATTATGTAACTTTCCCTAATGTCTTTGGATCTAAATTAAGGATGGATCTGGTTCATGACCTCCCAAGGATTCCAAAATAAATTCATGACTTCTTGAGGCCAATGGAGAGAAGGCCTAAATTGAACATAATACACAATTAGGGAGACATTATCCCTTATCATAGTACAACAATTTTTAGGGTTTTTGGCACCAATGTCAATCCAAGGGTTCTGCTAAGGAACGTTCCCCTTAGAATTGGATTCTTGGAAATCATGAGGTAATTGGGAGGCGCTCAAGAACTACACTTGCTAGTTGAACATAAGAAAGGTTCTTTCTTCCCTGAATATACAACATTTTCCAATTTTGTTATGGAAAAGGGAGGATGGAAGGAGTTGCATACATTACTTGGGCCTTATAAGCTAAGGATTGTTCACCCCAAGAATCATGATCCTGAGGGTTTTATCTCTCAAATGAAGGCAAAGCATCGAATAGGGGCCTTTGTCCACAATTTTTACTTTCCTGAGGACATCATGAGGAATAATTTTGAAGTGGAATTACAAGAAGAGAGAAAGGAAATGTACATTGCCTATTCTAAAATGATAAAAAAGAAGTAAGAGAGAATACGCAGTTTCAATCCCATATCTAATGCCAAAGATGAATTAAGAAGGGCGATGTATGCTATTGATAATTTTGAGAGTTTGGTTGGGGTTTTAAAAGATGAAATGGTTGTGAAAGAAAGGGGAAAATCACAAACCATCAAGGAGTACCCTGAAGTAGGATTGGAGGAGATGCCTACTTATCAGCCCCAAAAGAAGATAAATTTGTTTTCTAGAAGAAGGGTAAGTAGGGCTAAAGATTCCACTAAAAATAGTGGACCATCTTCTTTAGGGCAGTCAGTGCCAAATTTTGTTGATTTGGATTCTCCTCTGAGTTTTTCAGAATAGGCTTTCCCACCATCACCAAAGAGGTAGAAGGTTGAAAGAGTAAATATGGTTGATTGTGATGGTGATGAGGATGATGACATTATTGTGACTCCAGATGAAATGCATCCTGAGATGCCATTGGACCTAGTTGACACTGCACCAAGTTTAGGTGTAGTTACTTTGAGGTTAGGAAAGGATGTAATCAAAGAAATAACAAGCAATGATGACTTGAGAATAGAAGCCTGCAGAGAGTTCATGATGGATGACTCTTTTATTCAAACTGGTTCTTTTAAATATTTCGTGTGCAGAGCACATACTGCATTATATGCAGAGATCATGGCACATGAGAGTAGTCTACATCCAGAGCTCCCAAAAAAGGTAATTCAAGCTAAGGTCAAGGAACAAATGAGAGATAAATTCAAAGAAATAACACCAGAGCAGGGTCAGGCATTGGCTCAAAAAAGTGGAGTATTGCAACTTCTTGAATGGGATATCGTTGATGTTGTGGTCTTTGAAACAATAAGAAGGCCTAATAATCCACCTCTTACTACTGAAGAGGAGGCCAAATTGGCACTCAAAGGATCAAATTTTAGTGAGGAATGGGATGCTTTGACAATCTGGTCCCTATCAACTAGCTCTAAAAAACCAATTGTTACACAACCATCTAACTTCATTGGCCACTTGGTTGTGAGGAGAGTTGCTAACACCCCAGCATTGGAAGCTACTGATATGGTCATGAATGTTTCCAAATTCACCAAAGCATCTGTTGAAGATTTGAACAAGGATCGTGACACTCTAAGAGGCCAATATAATGACATTATTATTGATTATAATAAGAGTCAGAATAAGGTAGCAGATTTATAAACTGAATTGACTTTATTGAAGCAAAAAATGGATACCATGAGGTCTCAAAAGCAAGCCAGTTCTACCCACACTATTTTTGACCCCCCAGTAGAGCAATCTCAACCTCTCGCTCAAGCACAATCTTTGGATATTGCTCCATATAATATGGGACAAGTGCGTATTGCAATTGAGAGGGCTAGTAGCCCTGGAAAGGGACTTTCTAGGGATAAAATGATTCATCAGGTTGAAGAATATAAGGAGATGGTAGAGCATATTAGGGATGCAGTTGGGAGAAGCAATTTAGTGATAGTGGACATTGTTTTGAAACATTTAAATAGAAGGGTCGAGAGTAAGCTAAACAGTGTTCATGCAAATTATGTCCTAATGTTGCAAGCACTAAAAATGTTTCCAAGGGATAAGGAATTGGCCATCCCATTGCTGGAAAAATGGAGCCCTAGAATGGACAATTTGAAATTCATGACAGTAGGGGCAAAACAACATGGTGATAAATATTCTACTATTATAGAAACAGATCAATTGGTCAAAGGAATTATTGAGCAAAAGTTTTAGGGATTTTTTGCCCCTATGGAATCCAAGATTAAATTGTTAAAATATGTATATGATGGAAAGGACTTGACCCCAATGTCCCATAATTTGTATAGTCAAGATGAAGTCAAACCCCTACAAGTTTGGAAGGATCAGATGAACAATATAATGATGTCTCAAACACTTGAGATATAGAAAAATGTTGATATCTACATGCTAGAGAATACATTGGAAAAGTTTTCTTTTGTTATTAGTTTCTTAGAGAACTTTGATAAAAAGGCCACATCGATAATGGTGAAGTATTCTCCCTATCAAAACAAGGTTGATCAAGTTGTGGCTTTCTAGTGGCCTTCTTAGGAGGAGTTTGAATTATGGAAAAGGGTGTTCACTGATGAATTGGAATTATGAATTTTATAGTCGAGAATTGAAACTTGGTCATGTATAATATAGGTCTGGTCTTAGATATTATATTTTAAAATTGCATTCTCCTTTTGACTTCAAGCACCAGGTACTGAGGTGGATTTAATACTATAACGGTTAAGCATGTCTTCAATATAATGGGAGCAACCTTTGGAGCGATGTTTTCCTTCCTCCATATCAACTAATGATGATTCTTGTCTTATTCTCTCCACTTGCATAATAGAATTGTAACTAAATTAGGAATTAGCAGTCTAATCACAAATGGGCATGTGTACTCTCCAACCTGAAGCTTGTTGGCTCCCTTGTTTTATAAAAGGGAATTTCGGGCCGAGAAAGAGGTCTATTGAAATATCCAAAATATGAGAGATAAGAGTCTAGTGATACAAAGAGTATGAATGGTAAGTCCAGGTTTTAAAATTTTTGAGTCAGATTTGGGGAACTTAGTTAATCATGGGGTTTTTTGAGCATGTTTGTATCAAACTCGTGAATATTTAGAATTTATTTTCTCTCCTATTGTGTTATGTTGCATGGATTATTAATGAAATATCGATCCAATATTATTTTCATTGATCTTCATTTGTTCTTTACTGTGAATTATGTTTAACTATGCTCTGGTTCAAAGGATTAGTTAAATGCTTCAATTAATTGATAAGTTCATGCAACATAACAAATAGGATTCATAAAGAATTAATAAACTTGGGTATAGATATATGTATTTAAAAAAATTCATAATAGATCATAAGTGTTCAAAATGAAATTTACCCTTTAATTCAGTTTTCTCTTTTGACTCCATGCATTGGGATATGGCACTAAAATTCTGATTACGTTTATTCTCGCATGTTTTGTGTTATTGCCTCAGGATATTTTACTCAAACATTTCCTATCAAATTACTTTAAGTTGAGTTCACGATTCTCTATTAATTGGAGCTGAGCCTTTTTGAGGAATAGCCAATTTCTTGAAGGATTTCATCCATTAAGAATAATTGGGGATCTATCCATTGCCCACCCATGTGCAAGTGAATCATTTAAATGCTATATGTCAAGAGCACATGTTAGGGAATACCCTCCTAGATTTTATAGATTCTGAAGTGTAGGAGAATTAGCCTCATTTCTATTCTCGTTAAGTTGGCCATATTGTTCCTAGTTTTTTATGATTGAATGGGGCGAGTTCATAGGAGCTTCTAGGAAGCACGTGCAGGTTGCAGTATAAAGCGCCAACAAAACCAATATGAAAAGATGAAATAAAGTGCTGAATTTTCACTATGGTGGAAGAAAAATGATTTTTTATACCCTGATACCTTCATTTTCCAAGCCAATTTCTCCCACTTTGCATAGCTCTGCCATGTTTGTGGATGTGATATGTCTCCTACAAAAAAAAAATGTACCAGTTTACAGCCTTCAATCCAACTACATCCAAGTATATTTTTAATTCCTCTATCTTTCATCGATTTCTTTACTATTTGAACCTCGTACAAATATTTTAGTTGAAGAACCCATTATTGTGAAATATGCCTCCAGTTGAGTAAAGTGAATCCATGCTCTACATCATAATTTGATGTTGTTTCCATTCCAATGTTCTGAGTTTAGTTTGTTTGTATGGATTTTTATGTATACCACATTGTGTTGTGTGTGGATTTGGTTTCAAAGATATGTTTTTTTTTTTAAGTGGTGACATAACTCTAAAATTTGACTTTTGTGCATAACAGGTTAGTGGAAAATTTGATAGCTCTAAAGGGTTTAGAGGCTCGATTGAGATAGATACATGGATATTTGGATCTTTTTGTTGATGGGAGGCTTTCACTTAACCATGAAATTTCGTACCATCTACAGGTATGCAGAAATTTCTCTACTTACATTCATTCAACTTATTGTAATATAATATCTAACAAAAATCTCCTTTTTATTATACTTAGATGCATTTCATGCCCCGTTCCAAAGCATGTGTTTTAGAACAGGAAAGAAGGATGTTGGAAAGGGTTAAGGAATTTGGCTTTACACCTGCCAATTGCATAGTTTACTTCATTCATCTAATATATTTCCAATGTGTTTCACAATTTTCAGAATCATATCCTATAATTATAGAACTAGTAAAATTAAAATATGTAAGTTTCAAATATGGAATTACATATCTTTCTATGATTTTTTGAAAGAAACTATCAAAATGGAGAAGTATTGAAAAAATAATCTACATAATTTCTAAGAGATTGGGGAATTTTTTTGCAGATTTATCTTGAATATATTTAAGACAGAAGTAACTTATAAAGATTGAAGTAGAATATCAGTAGTCTAAAATCACCAGTCAACACATCTTAGTAGTATCTCAATTCAAGATAACTAGCTCCACTATCCATTATTCAATAAAACAAATAAAATTAATTCATAAGATTATTTTGTTCTAATAGGGTTGACTGGTTGCTTGTTTCTTTTTTATTATAAGGAAGTCATCAATATACACTTCATTTTCCAACCTTCTCTTGCCTCGTGGCCAGAGAGTTTCTACAGAAGGCATCAAAGTAACCTTCAAGATTGACAATGGAAATGAGTACAAGGTCAATATAACTCAATGTTAATTGGGTATGATTCTATTTGTTCAAGACCAATTTAGGTTAATTTTTTTCTCACACTACTTTTATTTACATTTATGTTTTTCTAATATCCATTTTCCTTTACATTCATATTCTTCTATACATATTGTGTTTACAATAATTTTTTCCTTAATTTAATCTAGGGGAGAGGACCCAATACCTGAGCATGTTTCAATAGTTGTGATAGTAGTGGTTTATATAATGCCCAATATTTTTATCAATATTGGACCAATAGTTGCGACTTTAAAGTTGTTAGTGTTGATGATCACTCGTAGTATTTGCAAATTAGTTGCATTCAACTTAGATTTGTCGAATGTATAGAATGAAATGAATTAATAACATTGAATTTTTTCTTGAACTATATATAATTATTGAAGCTTTTACCTATATATAATTTCTCATACTTCCCAATAGGTGTTCTTTTTGTTAGCTCTCGAAAACAAAGGAAAAATTCCTCAAGAGTTTGCCAAACTCTTGGTACGTTTCAAGGTAACATACAAGGAAAAATAGTTTAGACCTTCTTCTCTTCAAGTGTTGTTAGACCTAGGCGGGTATACCTATATGAATGAAACATAATTGATTTGTGTTTTTTTTTTTAAACAATTTATCCACAATGGCGAGTGAGAGTGGAAAATTGAATATGTATTATGGTATAGATTGTATAAGAAATATCAAGGCTAATCCTAATATGTTCAGTTAATAGATTTAAAATATAAAATGGATGAACTAAAATGAAGTATGTAAGACTAGTTCCTCGTTGGGTATATGGAGTCTAATGAAGATCTAGAAAAGTGTAATTTGTGATGGCAACAATTCAAACTATTTGACACACAAATGTAGTTTGCAACTTGTACAAACGTGCAAGTAAATGGTTGAAAACTCTACTTGAGATAGGATGACAACCCTAGTTATTTGATTCTTCTTACTAATCCAATTAATACTTTTTAGTTACTATGATTGATTATAAGGATTTAATATTTACTTGAAAGAACCAAATGATCACATCACACAAATACAACACATGTGTATCAAAAAACTAATATATACTTGATATACCAACGAAAAAGCATAAAAATGGAGACAATCAAATAATTGTATAATTCCATAGATAACTGATACCAAAGACTAAGCCATAAATTCATATATCTTCATTAGCTTCATCGAACTTCATGCATGCATCTGAGTCTTTTTTATGAAAACATCTTCACAAAAAAAACTATCTATAGTATTCTTTTTTCCTATTCGCCTCTCTCCTTTTGATATCAAAAAATGGATACTTATGATACATCAAATGTTTGAAAGGGCACATCCTTTCATAAATGTCTTATACATCAAATATCACCCAGATTCACCCCAATAATTATTTCGATCCATTTGTATCTTCATCGATAAGAGATCATGTATCGCTAGGATATTCTGTAGTTTCCCTGACATGGTGATTCTCCTGGATGAATATTGTTTCGATCTCAAGTATGTCACCATGAATCTTTCCCATGTAATATTATTGGCATGATGTAGCGATATGGATAGACATTCAAAACTTACTCTAATGGTAAATGTCTTGCCGATATGCTTCCCTTGTGCTTCATCAATGAGAAAATATGAGTATCGTACTGATGAAACTGCATTGTTGAGACCACATGCAATTCCTCCTGATATATCTTCTTAGGCAATTTTGATCTGTATAACAGTCCTGATATTTCACTAATATAAATACATTTGATAGAATAATTATTTTTTTAAATTTAAATTGTTTCGTCAAACTTTGGATGAACCTCCAAAAGAGTCTGACGAATTTGCATTACATTCGACGAAACTTTCATCATAATGACTTGCCTATTTTGTTGTAAGTTTGATGAAATTTTGTTGTTGTTCTTTCGATCTCAAGTATGTCGCCAAGACTACTGCTAATGTAATCTTATTGGCATGACATAGCAGGTCAAGTAGACATTCTGAACTTACTTCGATGGTATATGTTTTGGTGATATGCTTCCCTCGTGCTTCATCGATGAGACTATATGATTATCTCACTGATGAAACATTATCGCTAAGACCACAAGCCAATCCTCCCGATATATCTTCTCAAGAAATTTTGATCATTGTAATAGTCTTGATCTTTCACTGATATTTGCAATATGTCCAATGAAACTTTTGTCGTAATGACATGCCTATTTTTTCGCAATTGTGATGAACTTCTATTGTTGATCCAAAACTTTGGCAAATGCATGCCACTTGTCTTCTAGCTATTGTTTGTCCCTAGATTGATGAAATTTCTATCGATATTTCAATGAACACAAGGTCCCTTTTCCATGGAAAAAACTTATGAAATTGAGCCTTGATTTTGATGTTTTAAAGCTAGATGGGAAAGCAATGAAAATTTAGCTACAAAAATTATTTCAGTGATTCGTCGGTATTCTGACAATAGATTGTTGATATTCCAGCAAACGTTCATCAAAAATTGGAGTCAAATACAATAGTGTATGAGTCTCCTTATATTTAGGTCTATCAACTATGGGTTTTCCATCCTTCCAATTTGTAATATATGGTATATCATGTAGTCTTGGTCTTTCATTTCTATATGTATTCTCTTGCCTCTGGAGGTTGCTAGAATTTTGGGGGATTCAGAGGTTATCTCTTTTACCAGTCATCCCAACAACTTTCATGTTGTTCTCCATGGTTAGTTTTTTTTTTCCTTTGTTAAACTTCTAGGACATCTATTTCTGAGTTGATACCTTGTTTTTGGATGCAAGGATTTCAGATAAATTCTCAAGGATGTGGGGTCAGTCAGGCTGGACCCATGTGGTATTTTATTTTACAACTTGGAGAACCTCTGATTAAAGTCATATACTAATTCATTTTGATACTTACTCTGATGGTAAATGTCTTGCCGATATGCTTCCCTCATGCTTCATCGATGAGAGCATATAAGTATCTCATTGATGAAACTTCATTGCTGAGACAACATGCAAGTCCTCCCGATATATCTTCTCAGGCAATTTTGATCACTATAACAGGCTTGATCTTTCACTGATATAAGTAAATTTGAACGAATAATTCTTTTTTAAAATTTAAATTTTTTTGTCGAACTTTGGACGAACCTGCAAAAGAGTCCGATGAATTTTCATTACGTCTGATGAAAATTTCATCATAATGACTTGCCTATTTCATCACAAGTTTGATGAAATTTTGTTGTTGTTCTTTCTATCTCAAGTATGTCGCCAAGACTCCTGCTAATGTAATCTTATTGGCGTGACATAGCGGGTCGGGTAGACATTCTGAACTTACTCCGATGGTATATGTTTTGGCGATATGCTTCCCTCATGCTTCATCAATGAGACTATATGATTATCTCGCTGATGAAACTTTATCACTAAGACCACAGGCCAGTCCTCCCAATATATCTTCTCAGGAAATTTTGATCATTGTAATAGTCTTGATCTTTCACTGATATTTGTAATATGTCTGATGAAACTTTTGTCATAATGACATGCCTATTTCATCCCAATTGCAACGAACTTCTGATGTTGATCCAACACTTTGGAAAAGGCATATCACTTGTGTTCTAGCTATTTTTTGTCCCTAGATCGACGAAATTTCTATTGATATTTCAATGAACATGAGGTCCCTTTTTCGTGGCAAAAATTGATGAAACTGAGTCATGATTTTGATGTCTTAAAGCTAGTCAGGAAAGCGATGAAAATTTAGCTATGAAAATTATTTCAGTGATTCATCGGTATTCTAATAATAGATTTTCGATATTCCAGTAAATTTTTATCAAAATCTGGAGTCAAATACAATAGTGTCAGAGTCTCATATTTAGGTCTATCAACTATAGGTTTTCCATCCTCCCAATTTGTATTATATGGCATATCATGTAGTCTTGACCTTTCATTTCTATATGTATTCTCCTGCCTTTGGAGGTTGCTAGAATTTTGGGGGATTCAGAGGTTATCTCTTTTACCAGTCATCCCAACAACTTTTATGTTGTTCTCCATAATTAGTGTTATTTTTTGTGCCTTTGTTAAACTTCTAGGACATCTATTTCTGAGTTCATACCTTGTTTTTGGATGCAAGGATTTTAGAAAAATTCTCAAGGATGTGGGGTCAGTCAATTTGGACCCATGTGGTATTTTATTGTACAGCTTGGAGAACCTTTGATTAAATTCATATATTGATTCATTTTGATACTTTTTGATTCTTATCAATTCATGTAAGGAAAAATCATGAGCACATTTATTCCCATATTGTTCTAGGAATTGATTCTAAAAATCTGCTATAGAATCTATTGAAACATTGGATAGACCATTGAACCAAGCCCTTGATTCTTCAATTAATGACATCATAAATAATCTCATATTTACATCCTCATACTCCATTTCGATATCTTATATGAAACCATTGAAATTTCTGATATCCTCTTCAGCTGACACTACATTATTTCCAGTAAACATAGGAACCATATTTCTCCAATTGTTGTCCATCGGGTATGGGTATAATTGATATCCTGTTAAATCAAATTGTCTACTTATAGGGTTTTGTGGAGGAAAATTCAAAGGTGGTGGATTAGGATATTGTTTGTATCCATGTTGAGGGTAGTGATAAACATTGTATTATGGTTGAGGATGTACATTCTGATGTGGTACATATTGTTTTCCTGGTGGTGGATAGTATTGGGAGGCATTTCCAATGTTATGAGGTTGGGATCTTAGTGGTGGTATGTTATGTTGGGAATGCTATCAAGGATTGCTACCTACATTATGAGGTACTCTCATAGTACCAAAATCACCGACATTCTTAGATGGTCCTTTCAAGTTACCAGTGACACCTTATTTACATGGAGGAACATATTTTGGTGGTTTTTGTGCTTGGATGTCTAACTGTGCCATTTTTAAATCTATCTCTTGACTTTCTTGTATCATTTGTTGCCTCCTAAGTTGTTTCCTTTTCAATTGTCGATGGGCTTCAATTTTTTATTGGACATACCACCAAAATCCATGGCACCTTGGTTAAGGAATCCCTCCTAGTTTTCTTCTCTTGGCAGTGATGTGAATCCTCTATCATACTCCTCTTGTCTTCATTTCCTTTCTTCGTCAGCCTGGCATTGAATTCTTCTTCTTCTTGAGGATATATTTGGAAATTGAGGACCACATTACTCAGATCATTTATTCCAGGTGGTGTTGTGGGGTTTTAATCATTAGAATGGAAAGGATAGTTAAAAGTTTTGAAGGTTTGTTCTAATGTGTTTACATTGTCTTCTGGTTGTTTAGATATCATTTCACCCTTATTTGTGTTTCTTTTTCCACTAGGAGATCCATGTTTATCTGACCACCTAACATTGTTCTTCTTGGGATTCTCTTGGTGTAAAGATATTCTTCCATTCATATTGGATGATATGAAATGTATTTGATGTCTAATGTCTATTCTTTGTGATCTGATACTTATTTCATCAGTCATATAAGTTTTTTAGAGTCGCCACATACTTTAATAAGTAGGAAAAATAATTGTATTCTTTCCAAGCAGAGTCTTCAATTTATTTTGGTATAATGACTCTATGATGGAAGGCTTTAGGTTCAATGTTGGCTTAGTCCCCAGTATATTCACCAATCTATTGGATCTCAAAAATGTAGGTTACAAATCCTTAGAGGGTGTCAAGTTTTATGACCAAACTTGCAACATTCTTGAACCAATGAATGGAGATAACCTATTCGGTTGATGACTCCCTACACTTCAGGCTCTGCTAAACCTAGGCGGGTAGACCTTTATAATTGTGCATATCTAGAGGAATGTGTGACTTCAATTAAATTGGTGGATCTATCCATAGTGGTAAGTAATGTGGGATAGATAAAAAATTGTTAACTACTCCTCCTAGTATTGAATTTGAAATGTGAATGTTTTTATAGAATTCTAGAATGAAGTGGGTAAGAACAATAACTACTTCAATTGGGCTAATGGAGTCAAGAGATGAAGGATATGTGACTTAATTACTAGCTGTAATTCTAATTGTTTGGAACTAATACTTGTTTATACTTTGTATAAACGTGTGAGGATGTGGCTGTAAGACTCTTCTTATTGATCCAATTGACCTTATCAAGTTACTATGACTAATTGAAAGGATTTTAATCCTTCCTTGAAGGAACCAATTAAAAGAACCACACAATGACAACAAATGTGTATTGACAAAAAAAAGTAGATTATTAATTTTAATAACAAGAAAACATCAATTTGGAGTCAACTTGACAATCTTATTAATTACCCAACTCTTCTTACTGATCCAAATGTTACTTCCAAGCTACTATAATCAATCAAAAGGATTTTAATTCTTTAACAAAAACCAATCAAATTGATCACATGAAAACAACAAGTGTGTCTTGATGAAATATAAATATCAAGTTGGATACACAAATTCAAATAACAAAGAAATAACATTGTGGAGACAAATAGATAATTTCTTAATTCAACAAACAATAGATACCAATATTGAGCCAAAGATTTAAAACTTCTTCTCCATTATGTATATCTTCAAATAGTATGCATTATACAAAATTTTTTGAATATGTGAGCAAGATTTTGCAATCTATCTTCTTACTATGCCTATTCTAAAGTAAAATGTATTGATGATCCTTTCAATCATCATGAATTCAACATAAATATCAATATTTTGAAGGGGAGATGCCTCTTCATAAGAGTCTTTTGGAAATAAAAATAATTAAACATAAAAGATTAGGCTCTAGTGAGCCACAAATGAAATTTTGTTATGTTATCCAAGTAGTCTTGCCTCCCATGATTATCAAAATCTTCAAGAACATTCCTTGAAGCTATCTCCATGATCACCATCTTCTCCAAGTATTCACATTTCTCACCTATAGGTGATTCCTCACTCTTGGTTGCATCCAAGGCTCCCTACAACATAGACCTACACTCCTCTATCCATCCATTCTTGTCCTTCACCTCACCACCCTCTTTTAATAATATACACACTCCATCCTTTCCAACATCGATGAGTTCCTTTGTGTCTACTTGAAGCTCATTATAATACTTTTTATGTTTCCTCAGAAGGTCTTTAACAACTATGATGGCTTCACTATTAGAAAGATCTTTCTCTTGTGTTTCTTGGATCATTTCCTGAATTTGGTCATTCAACCTTTTATGCTCTTGAACTACAACATGACTCTGGGAATGAGTTCCCCATAACTTGTTCAACCATATCATTAAGTTAGTGTGCCTTTTATGTAGTACTATAAAGAGTGTCATATATTTATTTGGCCAGTTATGCTTCCTCCTATTTTCCTTTCGATTGAGATCTCTCCCCTTGTGTTAACAAATAACTATCCTTTAGAAATTCATTTTATCTCACTATTCTTTCATTACTGGTTTTGTAGATATCCCTTTCTTTTATCAACATTTGAATTTTTTATTTGTTCAACTTGGCTACATTGATGCCAATGTCAGTCATAGCTATAGGATCAACTTCACCCACTTTTAGTGTCATCACATGTCCAGATGCCTTTTTTGTGTCAATGATCATAGACTTCCTATGTGGTGGATATAGAGCCCAAATAATGAGAGAATTATCATTAGGATTATATTGTGATCTTGTATACACTTCTATAACTCCTTCATGTCTAATTTTGTGATTAGCACCATTATTCTACAAAAAAAATATCAAAAACAAGAGTTGAGTTCAAATCCAAACAAGGAAAGATCATTACACCAGATTCTCCAAACAATTTCCTTCCTCTTTCTAGAGTAATATTATTTTCTCATTGTCTACATCTAGTTTCAAAGTGTTCAACAATTGGGTCTCGTTGCAAGGTGTGATACTAGTGATAGAGTCTCTTAACGCCTTCCCCTGTTGTTTGTATAGGAATGATCTAAATTCAGGCGACTTTATAAATTCATTATCAGAAAGAAAAGATCTATAGGCTAGTTGCCTTGTATCTACATCAAAGCTTTCATCAACTTATTTTTCTCTATTGGAATATTTTTATTCTTCAATTCTTGTTGTAGAGATCTTGTCATTTTGACCTTTACGTTCCCTTTCACCAGTGGATCCTTCACTTCTAGAAGAGAACATTTCTACCTCTTCCATTTCCTTTAGTTGTTGCTCAATCTTCCTATTGTACTCATAGATGAATAATTCAGCCTCCCTTTCCTCCATATTTCTAATTATATCATCCTTTGGGTAAGGTTTATGCTCATATCTGCTCAAATTCACTTTCTTTCTAGCAGCATTGATGTACTCTTCTAGATCAAATCCCTTTCTAGGTGTATCTCTTTTAAAATTGAACTAGGATAGTTTGTCTAGGGTTGAATCATATCCTTCCTTTGATAGCATAGTAAAATATCCAAAGCATAAAGTACTTGGAATTTATGATTGTTTCTCATAGGAACTTAGATTCATGACACTCAAGTAGGAAACTTTGTTTAGTACTATTTTTTTTTAAAGAAAGGGTGTGTCCTAAATACTATACACCCTGATCATGGTAGAATATACATAATAGTATCAGTCACCCCAATTATGTCCCACAATTGTGGGTCCACCAAAATATTTTGGACTCAAAAATCTTTTGATCTCATCAGTCAAGGAATACTTGTAGGGGTCATTAAAAAATATGTACAATGTTTTAACAAAATGCTCCTAAAAAAGAACATAGTTATAATTTAAAAACCTATTGTCCCAAATAGCAGTCCACAGTTGTATTGGCAATGATTGGCCTTCCTTATCATATCGTGTAATTTTTAATTCTTTTAGCCATATGCCTATCTCTTGACCATAATGTAATATCAAGTGCATAAGAACAAAATATTTTTTGAAGTGTAATGTAGGAGATCCAATTTTAATTGCCATCAACCCTAAATCAATCTCCCTTTCAATATAAGAGGCATAATCAAATGGTTTGGCATTATAACATTGAACATCTACCGCAATCACCATTGGCCCTATTGACATGAATTTAGAGGCCTTTGGCCCCAATATCTGACACACTAAGAGATATGTGTGCTTCAAGTAAGGTTTTAATAAATCAACATGGAAAGGAGGACAATCGTCATCTTCCAGCGGGACAAGGTTTCCATCTTTTCTAGGTCTATGCAATGGAAATCTCCACCCTTTGTAGGTTTCATCCATTCTCCAGTATTCCCTTTCCAAATCCTCATACACAATTGGCTCATCACATGTGCCACTTAGGTTAAAAAACTCTACAATTGCAGTCTTGGACACATATATAAATGACTTTCCTTGTTGTTAGGAAAATTCGGTCATATCATAAAGAAATATCTAAGAATAGTAGTTCCTCCTATGATTTTACATCCTTCAAATTTCCTCAAAGACACGTACTACTATGCCATAAAGTGGAAACTAGCACAATTGATTTCCCACATTGATTTTTCTGTGAAAATAACATGCAGATTTTACTAGATTCAACACTGTGCACAAATTCAAATTACATAATCAAACAACATGGAAGACAAACAAATGAACACATAGATTTATGTGAGGAAAAACCATTTTGAGTAAAATACCCCACACTCCGAAAGATCGATCCATTATATTATTCAAGAACAAAAAGAGTTACAATACAATCTCACACTCATAGCCTTTACATAGAGTTATATCTTGTTTCATCTGGAGAATATAGGAAACACCATTGTTCAAAATCCTCACATTGTTACAGTACCCTCACACAACACAAAGTAGATTCATTTCATCTCACCAATCCACTTAGTCAGCCAACCTTTTGACTAGCACAACCTCATTGCCTCTCAAGTTCACATTATGCTTTGTTCTGTCTCACACCAATATTCTCCTTGTTATAATGCTATATACAACATACAGTTCAAACACTCTCTTAGGAACTTCCATGTTGAACCCATTTTCTTTCCCCAAGACATCAATCTGTTTATTTCTTGTACACATGGTTTGTTTAGTTTCCCTACAATTTAACCATCAAATAACAATTTCTATATCGAAGAGGCAACTACTCCATTCAATTCAAAACAATGATGTGAAGTGAACAAGTCATTGTTCCATCGTAAAACTCAGTAGTCTGCAATGACCATCCATAATTCAATATCATGTCCATTGACATGAAAAACACTATCAATGACAGACTAGAAAGTCCAACTGATAGATCAAGTTTCCCTAATATCCCAAGAGAATCATCATGACCATGATCTTCTCCAAGAGTCACACCAAAGACCAAATGGAACACATCATCGACAAGAAAAAAACTATCAGGAAAGAATCAAAAAGTTCCACCAAGATCCCAAGTCATCCCAATCACCTTCAACTCATTGCAATTCAGAACCTTTCATCGATAAGACTCACACCAATCCCAATTCATCGGTTAGACTTTAAACATTAGACAATGATCTAAAATTTGGGTCGAAGTCATACTTCATACTGATGAACCATCGACAAGACTTACACCAACCATATCCCATCAATTGAAGACCAAAGTTAGCCCAATCAATTTTTCATTGGCAAGACTCATACCGATGATGTACATCAGCATTACCAACACCATCAGACCAATCTTGAGAACTAATCTCGAAGGACCATGTGACATTGACCAAGCATAATCAGCCAGACACACTGAACAAATCACATTGGCCAAAGATCCATCGTCAGTAAGATGCATTCTAAAGTCCCATGTAGGACCGACCATATATTCATCGGCAACACATATGTTGATTAGACCTATCAGCCAGAATAACAGAGTCAGTTCAATATTTGTAGGTCTACCAGAAGACCAATGCCATTCTGACGCAGTTCACTTCGATAGGAGTCTTCTCGATAGAACTCTTTGGCTAGACCACAAGCACCAAAGTGAAATTCACAAGTCATCCCAATAACCAATGTCACCCCAATCTGAACATCGTCCAAAGTCATATTTAAAGTCATCCAAGATACTTTGCATACATTCCTTAGATTGGCATGAGTCTCACTGACGAACCTCATCAGCTAGATATCTACTGTCGATATGAAACAAGGAACTCACACCGACAGTTCAAGTCACTCTGATAGTTCTCTTTGAAAATACTAATCACATGTCACACTAATTTGAACACTTCAAGCCTTCAAGACTAAATAGCTCATTGGCAGGATATCTCAGTGTCTCACCGATTTTCTCTTATAGGAGGTTCAAGTCAGCAAGATTGAGGCACATATTTCCAACAATCTCCAACTTGATGAAGATCTCACTGACCACTCTAGAGAACCAACAAAAAACCATATAGAAGCACAAAAAATCATCAACTTCCAAGGCCCAAACCAAAACACAACTATGAAAACATTCTCTAGAAACAAGATAGAAAACAGTTAGAATAGTAACCAGAAACATGACTGCTTCTATCCAACTGATGAACCCACACGACTATAAATATCACCCAAAACTCATTTTATTCCATCCAATCTCACATACCTTCAAGGTATCCACATTATTAAACTCATGCAAGTAGCATAGTCAACTCATCAACTATAGATACAAGCACCATGTACAAACCAGTCGAAGAAGACCAAACACATCCAGGTACTTCCACTTCATGGGTAATGCCAAATCTAAAATATCAAAGGAATAACAAGTGTACCAATAACAAAAAATAGAAAGTGTAAGCATGTAGTACAAGGGAAATATCCACAATGATATACATAGTGCGAAACCAACTGCTACAAGAATCATTTCTCTCAATAGTATTCCAGAGCTCTTCCAAGTTCTTCAACACCCAACATAAGAAAGAGATAAATAACCTCCAAGTTACCACTCAAAAGATTGAGTGAAAACAAAAGGTCCAACCAAATCTCAAACCAATGTAAAATGAAATCAAACTTCCAAGAAGACAACCAAGACCAAAGAGAGAAACTCTACATAACATATACATGTAGAACAACCTCCTACATACACCTCTAAAATCCAGCTATGTCAATTATGATCTCCTTCACATCCCAAAGGAAAATCCATAACAACACCCAACCATTCAATCAAAAAGATCAAACTTAATATATGTAACATTTAATCAATCATGGACGTAATCCTCTCAAAGAAGATCAAACTTCCTCATTTCCCATCTCAAGAAATTAGCCCATAAAGAATCTCCTACCAATTCTCATAAAAAATGATATAATACAAAATCTCAAGGAGATAAACCATGTTGTCCATCTTCCACTATGAATCTTATGGAGCCATTAAACAATAATTCAAGATCGATAACATGAAAGAAAACATCAAACACATCTGAAAGATACAATAGGAAAATATCTATAAAATAGACTTCACTGCCGAGAAAACCAAGAGTGGGAAAAGAGAATGCTCCTGCAAGATATACAAGCCACCATGACTCATCTAAGAGAAATATCCTCATTGGTATTTTTTGAACTCACGTTCAATCAAGGTGTAGGCTAGTCAAAATTTCTACTAAAATCAACATCTTTCTCATCTCAAGAGAATTATAGCCTCACCTTATTCTCCATGTATCCATAAAAACCATCAACTGATCATCTCATGCTAAACTCCAATCTACATTATTGCACTTAACATGAAGTTCTCAAGCATATGAAAAATGTACCCAAAACATAGAGAAACTCCAAACCACTATCAAAGCTCCAAACATCTGAAATAGGAACTTATAATGACACCATGATCTACACGTCCCCCTTAGGAGATACCACACTCCAAGTGACTTCACCATGGTCTCAAGAGAAATTCCTCATGCCAAAAGTCTAATGCACAAGAAATAGTATAACATGACATCAAGCAAACAAACTCCAAACCAACATCACCTATCAAGCACCATGAACACATCATCTAAAGACACCAAACATCCTCCATGGTTCCAATATGTTGTAAATCCTCAAATAGTGTCCATGCAAATGCATAAGAACCCTTCTACGACAACAGGATCTAAGAGTCCTTCCTAGTAACATCTACAACACTAAAGAAGATCATTCACCACCAAGTGATGAACCCACGGTCACTACTAAATCTCCCATTGGACTGTGACATATGAGCTTTCCAAGAATCATGACCAAAAATTTTCTAATTTGAAAAACCTCCAACTACAATCGACATGTCCATTTGACAACAATGCCAAGCAACACCAAGATCTCCAAACCATGCGCACTACACTGTCACCATCAAAATATTACACTATAATGTGTATCAATCTCTCCATGTCATCGTGATACACATGCTATAGGTACCCATAATCAACTATTTAGTTATCCAATTCCATCCTTCATCTCATCTAGAAGCAACCACGCCAATGCACAAGTGACCATAGGCAAGGCCAACTAATAGATCTGCACCAATAGTGAATCAAACTCATGGATATAGATAGTCCACTTCAGAGTTATGTCACTATAGACAATGGGTGTCTAATTCACCAACCGCATAACTCCACAATCAATAAAAACAAAAGTGCAAACCCATCATCGCAATGGAAACTAAAAAATTGAGATCTTAAAGAGAACAACAATGTAGACAATTTGACTCAAACACCAGATCACAACAAAATCCAACTTTCCAATCATGTACACAACTGGAGCACCATATTCTAGGAAACCAACAAGAAAAAATTACATATAGAACTACAACTATCTCATCCAACAATGCCCCAAACAACCAGGGTCTTGAAAATTGTTATTACCAGTATCTCCACACAACCACAAGTTTTTTCTTGACCGTGCAAAACCTAGAAAACCGCCATGTTTATAAAACACCCATGCACATCCATATCCACTGCAGATTTTGACAACTCAAAAGTCTTCACACAACCATCATGGTTAACCAAGACAATGAACTAACATGAATATGCATCACCATTGATTTTTTAGGAAAATCTATAGAAAACCTTAAGAACCAAAGAGCATGAATCTAAACAATGGAAGTATAAGGTATTCATAAAAGGAACAAGTAGTACAAGAACTCCATCCCCATTCTAGACCAATTCCCATACCAAAATCATGCACATGCATGCGAGAGAGCCAGGCTATTCAAAAAAATTTAGACCACCCAAAGATCAACTTCATAGCCTTTATGTGATGAGGGTTATAGAGAACAATACCTTCAATGCCAATTCAAAGCACCCAACATAAGCACAATACTCCATGGTTGAATAAAAACCCAAGCATCTTGATACCATCAGGGAGGCTCTCACATTGATGGCCAATATGAACCACGCTTTGCTATAACACACCCATAATCATAAAATCACACCCCTTGCATCACGATCATTTTCTACCAACCAGGATCCTCAGACCACATCATTGCAATATGATCAACTCAAATTTATCCATATTCAATGTCTTTCACACTATGCATTGTGTCAAAAGAGCAAGAACTTTTATTCACCAAAGGATCAATCATCAACAAATTCCTGCAGATTTCTTCAAGCCTGATAGACTAAGAAATCTTCATAGGAGAAATACCCAGAACCAGCAACCAAATGAAGGCTCTGATACCACTTGTTAGGAAAATTGGGTCATCTCATAAAGAAATATCTACGAACAACAGCGACTCTAGTGATTTTAATTCCTTTAAATTTCCTCGAAGACACGTACTACTATTCCATAAAGTGAAAACTCGCACAGTAGATTTCCCACATTGATTCTTCTAAGAAAAGCATATGTAGATTTTACCAAATTCAACACTATGCACATATTCCAATTACAGAATCAAACCGCATGGAAGAAAAACAAATGAACACAAAAATTTACTTGGGGAAAAACCCTTTCAGGTAAAAGTCCCCACTCCAAAAGATCAAGCCACTGTATTATTCAGAAACAAACAAAGTTATAATACAATATCAGGCTCATAGCCTTTACACAAAGTTACATCTTGTTTCATCTGAAGAATACTAGAAATACCATTGTTCAGAATCCTTCCATTGTTACAATATCCTCACACAATAGACAATGCAAATTCATTTCATCTCACTAGTCCACTCACTCAGCCAACCTTTCGGCTAGCATAGCCTCACGACCTCTTAGGTTCACATTCTTCTTTGTTATGTCTCATACTAGCGTTCTCCCTGTTATAATTCTATATACAATATATAGTTCAAACACTCTCTTAGAAACTTCCATGTTTAACCCCTTTTCTTTCCCCAAGCCATCAATCTGTTCATTTCTTATACACAGTTTTTTAGTTTACCTATAGTCCAACATTCAAATAAAATTTTCCATATCAAAGAGGCAACTGCTCCATTCACTTCACAAAAATGATGTGAAGTGGTCAAGTCACCGCTCCATTGTACAACTCAACAGTCCAAAATGGTCAACCTTCATTCATTATCAAGTCCATCGGCATGACAAAAACTATCGATGATAGAATAGAAATTCCAATTGATAGACCAAGTTTAATCGATGTCCCAAGAGAACCATGATGACCATGAAATTCACCAAGATTCACACTGAACACCAACTATAATAGATTATCGACAAGAACAACACTATCAGATAAGAATCATAAATTTCCACCGAGATCCCAAGTCATCTCAGTGACCTTCATATCACTATATTTTGGAACCTTTCATCAACAAGACTCACACCGATCACAATCCATTGGTCAAACTTTAATATCTCAAAGTTGGTTTGAAGTCATACTTCATACCGATGAAGAACCATTGGAAAAACGTACACCAACCATATCCCATCATCCAAACTTCCCAAGTCTAACAGAAGAGAAAATTTAGCCTAACCACCTGTTCATCGGTAAGACTCATACCGACGAAGTACATCGGCATGAAAATCACCATCAAACCAATCTTGAGAACTCATCACAGCATACAATGTCACACTGACCAAGCACCATTGGCCAGACACACACCAAACAGATCACATTGGCTAGAGATCCACTATTGATAAGATGCATTCCAAAGTCCCATGTTAGCCCGATCATTTTTTCATCGGCAAGATGGACATCGATGAAACCTATCAACTAGAATAATAGAGTTAGTTCAACATTTGTAGGTCTACCCGAAGATCAATGTCATCCTGACACAGTTCACTTTGGTAGGTGTCTTCCTCACATAACTCTTCAGCCAACCCACAAGCATTAGAGTGACATTCACAAGTCATCCTAATGACCAATTTCACCTCGATCCGAACATCAGCTAGAGTCATACCAAAACTCATCCAGGCTAGTTCACATACATTCCTCAAATAGGCATTAGTCCCACTGACAAACCTCATCGGCCATATAACTACTGTCGATATGAAACATGGAACTCACACAAATAGTTCAATTCACTCTGATAGTTCTCTTTGGCAAGACTGATCACATGTCATAACAATCTAAAAACTTCAAGCCTTCAAGACTAAATATCTCATCGGTAGGATATCTCAGGTGTCTCACTGATTTTCTCTTATAGGAGGTTTAGGTCACCAATATTGAGGCACATATTTCCAACACTTGTAAATCATAAATATCCCTTAAATTAGGGTTGTAATTCTTAGCCAATAGTTTAATTAATTCTACATTCAAAAATACATTTGGGATGAATAATTTTCCCAAATCAAATTTCCATGGATTACACACTGGTTTGAACCTATTTCTTTAATGATAATGCAACATAAATAACTCATACCCCCTAACAGAAGTCCAAGTATCTCATATATGTCTATAATTTTCCTCAAATTTCTCTATATCAGCCCTCAATTGTGTGGTCCTCCTAACCCTCAACCCTGATCAATGAGGTCTTGGTTGAGCTTCCTTTCTATTGATTTTGGCTCATCCCCTATTTCAGTCCATTGTTTCTTGATTTTTCTCTAGCTACCCTCACCCTATTGTTTTCTACCTTTGTCTTTTCCTAAACTCAAACCTTCCATTTTTAATTTTTCAAATTAGAAGTTACTTATTTATAGAGAAGTTTGTGGGCTTTCTTGTGAATTGTCGATCACATTTTTCTCTTGGAATTTTGCTCAGCCTTCCATGTCCACTTGCTACAACTCCTAATAATTCCTTTTGTTTTGATTCCTGTTGATCATGAATGTTCATATGGAGTTTATTCATGTGGCCATTAATGTCTGCCACTAGAATTGGATGCAATGGTGTTCTCAAATTTCCATTTGTCAAAGTTACCCAAATGATTGCATCGGTGAGACCCCTTTTCCCCTCAGGCTGAGTTGTACTTCGTATTTTTTTCCATCTTTATTTATACACTTATGATCGATTGCCAATACATAAATGAATGTCTCTTCGATTGGAAATATCCCTTTAGTTATTTTACTAAATCAGTAGGACCATTCAATATTTTTACCAACCTTGTGCAACTTCCCTTTGTATTGTTCTTAAACTTATATTACTTTAGGGAGAAAATTGGAAAGTTCCATTGATGTTCAAATGGTCTGGTTTTCTTAGAATTTTCTTTTGTCATCCCAGTCTCTTTCTGATGAGTACAATCTATTCTTTATTACCATCAGGCTGATATGATCTATTACCAAGAAAATAAGATGCTCCACTAATGTGTTCTTGTCTCCCCAATGTGCTTCTTCTATTGCTTTATCAGTTGTGAAGGGTCGGTTAGACTTTCCATAAAATTATTCTTATCGGTGTGACCTTTATCATCAGAGAGACCTTAGGGATTCAATCCAATCATACATGTCTCTCTGATATGTTTCTTTCATCATTTTTTCCATTAGGTTGGATTGGAAAGAATCTCCCTGAAACTTCCTCCATAGTTGTGACCCATAAGATCGATGAGATCCAAGGAATTTGAGTAGATGATATATGTCTCCCTGAAAAGACAATCCTTTGTTTTTATCGGTTGGATTATATGTGTCTTTCGCTGATGGAATCTTCGTCGGTGTGACTTTTGATCTTGGCATGATATTGGAAATTTTTTCCAATGAATTTTCTCATGTCGATGGACTTACATCAGTGGAATGATAAGCTCTATCCTACCTATTATTCCATCTTGTTACCTCTTGTGCCCTTTGATCATTTTGACCTAGCTCATGTCTCCTTGATATTTCAAATGAAGGATCTATGATGTTTTGATTGGGAAGACAAGTGTATGATATGTTTGATAAGGGGCAATTATCCATGATATGAGAAACAACTCTGCTATATTTTGGCTAGGCATGAAATGATAATGGATCTGAATGATGAAATGACAAATGAAAATGAAGAGAAAAGATAAAATTTGAGGAAGAACTCAAAGGAACATAGATCAATTGCTTTTTGTGTTTTTCTCTATCATTATTAGGGGAGTATTTATATGCAGAAGGCCATATTATTGGGACTATGGAATGGATATTATCACACAAATATCACTTATTTTTATTGATCATAGTATTGATGTGAAATAAATTTATGTGGGGACTAGGAAATAAGCACGTGGAGGCTAGTGAAAATGTGAGAATTTTCCATTCGTAACAACTCCCAATGTCACCACAAAGAGAAAAACACATTGCACAAGGTAAGAAAATCACATCAAGGAACATTAAAAATAAAAATTCAAAAGAAATTATGCCAAAATAATTCCAATATATGCCCACACTTTAAAGAAATATCTAAACACCATGCTATGAGAAATTACTTTAAAGTAGAAAAAAATGGAAAATAAAATAGAAAATAGCATTGCCCCCAAAAACACATAAGGGATGTATGGATTCGGGGTCAGTATCTATCTTTTCTACAATGATATTAGAGAGCTCAAAACTTTCATCATTCCACAAATACACATAGAACTTGATGAATGACACAAAGAGATTGAAAACAAATTAAAAACCTTTTGGGTCACCATGGAAGAGACATAGGGTGTCTCTATGCCTTGTGTCATCCCCAAAAGGAAAACACAAGAAAAAATGAAAGGAAAATAAAATATAATTAAAAAACTTCTTTTGGGACATAGGGTGTCTCGACACCTTGCATCATCCCCAAAAGGAAAACACGAGAAAAATGGAAAAGAAAAGAAAAAAAAAAGGAAAATATTTTTGGTCAACATGGAAGAGACATGAATGTCTCGATGCTTTGTGTCATCCCCAAAAGGAAAACACAAGACAAACATGCAAATGAAAAAAATATATATATTTAAAGGAAAAATCTTACGACATATAGAAGAGTGGATGTACAAATAGAAGAATGCAATAAGAGAAAGAGAACATAAAATAGATCAGAAGGGATCACATTACGCACATGCAATCATACAAAAATAAATCAAAAAGGAAAGTAATGAGACTAGTAAAGAATAGGTGATTCAACCTAGAGTAGGTCATCTTCCTCCCAATCTAAGTCCATATAAGAAGAAGGTAGACAACGAACCTAAGGGAAAATGGAAAATTAATTACTAGGAAAATTTCACTTCTTGTCCCCACTGAATGTAAGACAAGAATAATACAAGTTAGGTGATGAGAAAGATCATGTAATAGTAATAATAGAATATTCTACAACTATTACATGACAAAGGGGAATAGGCTAACAAATTACATCATAGCAATCATTTCCATCAAAGTGAAAGTTTTGTAATACTAAATTGAATGAATGACACTCATTGATACTATGTGTGAGGGTTCTATAATATCAACAATGTGGAAATTTTGCATCTTTGGGATATAGAACTAATCTATCTTTTATTCGTGGTAATATTATTTCTTTGTTTAGAAGCAATTGTATTTTCCTTTCACTTTCAGGTGGTGGACAAGGGAACTTTAGTTTTTTTACCCTATAGACCTCTTACACTTTTTAGATTCACCAAATTCTCTAGTTGAAGGTTGAGGGAGAGGACATATGGTGGTCCTATCATCCTTGTCATTTTTATGAATCATTGGTTGTTATTTAGAAAGAAAGATATTTATATCAGGGGAGAATCAAAGATCGCACTGCCATCACTACAAAGACTTTTGTATTCTTTAGGAAATCCTATGTTGTGAGGGGTATATTGATATCCTAACCCCTTTTTGTTTTCATTAGTTGGTATTTTCTTTAAGAGTTGATAAATTTCATGTTCACTTGTTGTATCATACGCTTGTTTACTCAAGATTGTAAATCCTTTTCCACATGTTTCTTCTATATTGATTGGAGTGTTTGTTGATTTTTTATCATAGGATGGTTGAGTATTTTCCTATTTAGAGGAACTAGATTCACATATTATAGGGAACTTAGATTCAACTTTTGTTTCAGTTTTGAGATGTAAGCAACCAAGAATCTCAAAAGGTGGTATTGTAGGGGGCTTTGGTTGTTTCATGGATGGATAAAAGGATTCATTAGCTTCAAGTTTGTTAAGAAAATCATTTAGGAACCTATTAATTTTTTCATCATCTTCTCCAATGATGTCAACATCATGAGGAGTACATGCATTAGGAGTTGATTGAGCATGAGTGTGTTTAATTTCATTAGGATCATTACCAAATGCACAACTTGACACATCTACCAAATATTTCAAGGACATCCAAAATTGTTTGAAGCACATATCCATGATGCAATATTGAACAAATACACTTGAAATGAAAGAAATTGGAATAAAAACAATTTTGTAAAATGTAATAGAAAATTGAAGGCAGCTAAAAAAAGCACAAAAAATCACTTGCAAACCCTAAAAACTAGAGAGTCAAAGTTGACAGGGACTAAGATTCCAGTAAGGGAAAATTAGTCCTACTGGTGTGATTTTGATGTTCTAGGGACTGGAATAGACAACAAAAAATAGAGAGAGGTTTTTCAGCTAGAAATCCACAAAGGGACTAAGACGCCAAGTTTTTTTTAGTGCTAGAAGAGGTCTTCATCCAAAAGACAAAAAATTATGAGTTGTTCATAGTGTTCAAAGGTTTTCTATTCAGGGACTTCATGTTTAGAAATATGAAAGTATGTGACAAGAAATGCATTGCAAATTTGAATGCATTGTTTCAATTTTGAATGAAATAACAATGAGAATAGGATGATGGACAATGCACTTTCAACCTTTTCAATGAGATAAGATGATGCAAGAAAACAAAAATGCAACCTATATGCACTTTCACTAATGCGGATATGAGAAACCCTAGATGCAATTTCACTAATGGAAGATGTGATGGAACCCCTCAAAAATAATTTGGTTCGACCTTAAAAAATTTGAAAATTCTTTCTTGGTACCTTGTGCCTAATTTTGGGTCATATTGGCATCACTGTGATAGGGTTTTGTTTCCATAAAACTTCCCAAATTTATCTTGTAAATCAAATAAGCCCTTCTTCATTCTAAAAATACATTCAAATATTTTCACCATTCCTGGTCACTTAAGTTGTCAGTTGTGCCATTGAATTCATTGTTCCACCGACCCCTGATCTTAGGTTTGTCGGTCGCCTTGTTTCTTCTAGGTCTCCATTCCCTATGATCGAAGGATTAATCTTAAAATTTTATATGCTTAGCCTTTTTTGCTATGGGTCAGTGTCTTGTTGCCTAGAGATGACCCCTATTTATGATTAACTTTTGTGGCATGTGCAAAAATAGAGCTTCATGTTAGTTGTCTAACCATGGGAATCAATCTAGGTCATTCCTCGTATGCTTGCCCTGCTTTATTGTTTTTTATTTTAAAGACATAGGCTAGTGGGCTTCGACCACATGTCTGGGATACTAGTGGATCTAGTCTCCTTGGTAAAGATGACTAAAACTTTTTCAAAGAGGATCTATAGTTGATTTATTGAAGATGTGGTCATATCTGTATTTCTCCCTATGAGCTTGTCTTGTTTTATTTCATATTATTTTAAGAACATACGCTAGCGAGTGATCGTCATATAGTACTACTTGATGGTGTAACCTGATCCTTCATAGGGTAGTGGGTGTTTTTCGAGGCTTGATCAATAGTAAAATGTCACAACACATGTTCTCATTAGGGATTTTATCCATGCTCCCATTCATATACAATAGTAAGGAGGGATAGTCATACGGATTAGCGAGTGGTGTGACACCTATCATTTTATGGGACCCACTAGGCTTTGAAGACAAAGGCTTGTTTTGTGGAGGGAGAATTTGAAGGTCGATGGTAGGTGACATGTTCTAATCTTGAACACTCCCCACTATCCCGTGGGGGCTTCTCCCATATATTGTATCCTCCAATGGGCATGCAAGAAAGTGCCATGCAAACTACTTGTAAGAACTTGGAAATTTCTAGTAAAGATGGGTGCAGTTAGAGATATTAGTTGAGATCATTCTAAGATAAAAATGATGCTAAGTTAGAGCTAATTCTTGAGCACACTTGTGAGATTGGTAAACAATTTTAGAGTCATCAAATCTATTAGAAGCTAGTATTTGTGGGAAGATAAAATGGAAGTGAGGTAGGGTATGGGCTGATATTCTCAAGGTAAATAATGATCGTTCCCCCCTATCCTACTATGATGAATTACAAGTGAGTTATTTTCTATGGGAAAGTGGGTAAATTTTACATGACATGTCTGGTTGGGAAATTAAACGTATGATTGACATGCATGTTAAGGAAATACTTATCTCACTCAAGTCTCTTTATTTGGGATGAGAATCAAATTAATGCATTTAATTTGTCATCATTAATAATCTAGAGCTTTTAACTATTGATTTGGTTCAAAGTATGATCAACGGTTGAGATTTAAAACTAGGTTAATTGATTTTCGATGCTATAACAAAATCTTTCCTGGAAAATTAATGCAGACGCACACCAATTTCTCTATTTAATGAGGTTCACTTGCTTTATTAGTACCACCATCTAAATGTGAAAATTTGAAGTCTAAGAGGGAGTGATTTTGAGTTAGTTATTTCTTAGTAGGTTGGTAATTTTTTTTGAGACCTTTTAATAGCAAAGTGGGAGAATGGGAAAGGTAAGTGTGAATATCAACTGGGTCGGCCATTCCAAGAGGCTCAATCCTCTTGAATTTTAGGATTCTCCTCCTCAGGGTGAAGAAGGTGGACTAGAAGTACAATTAACACTAATGAGAAGACAAGAGATGTCAAAGATTTAACACGAGGTTTTCTTAAGCATGCCTACCACCCTAGGGACCAAACTATCTCAAGGGAATTGGTCAAAAGGAAAGGATAATAAGGTTGATAGGCCAAAAAGGGAAGCTGCCTGAAAGAATAGGTATCACCACACTTATATGGGATGTCATCATTCTCCCATTGAGGTTTTTGATGATTCTTTTGATAGTGGAAATGAGAGTGATTCTAAATATTGTCAATATCTTATGGCCATGAAGGATTGGGTTGATTTTCAGGAGGAGTTGATGATGGCTACTCCTCTAAAGATAAGGACACCGAGTGGGCACACAAACTCACCAGGTGAAAGGGAAAAGTAACATCCTATTACTTTCTTTGGTGGGTGCTCATATTTTTGTTCCTGCATGTTGATTTTCATTATTTGGTTGGTGTGGTTTGAAGTGTGTCTTTGATCATTTATGCTTTTTATGCTGATAGTGATGCTTTTCGGGGTAGAGTGGATTTAATTTTTTTGGTGCTTCCATAAAGACACTTTTTGATAACTAGAAGGATGGCTCTAATTAATGGTTTCTTAAAAAAAAAATGTTTTCATTTGAATTAGAATGATGCTTCCCAAATCAATTTGGGAATATTCTCTTTTTTTCTATTGAAATTCATTTTGAAATGAAAATGAAATGAAATGTAAAATGCAATTCAGCTTGGTTCTTGTCGCTCCCTTGTCTTATAAAAGGGACTCAAGGGCTGGTTACAAAAGGGGGGTCAAGAGGTCAAGAAGTCGGGAGAAAAATTGGTAGTTATTTTCAAAGAAAATAGGTACAAGTGAAAATGGATACTAAGTCTTACAGTAATATGTTCTAGAAAGGGATCAACCATTTATGAGTGATTTTTCATAACAATACAGACAATTAAATAATACTAAATTTCTATACATTTCTGTTCTACGTACAAATTATACAAGCTATGAATATAATAATCAATGGTTATCTTATTTTTCTTTGTTGAATTTCAATAAATGTGTTGTTTTATTTGTGGTTGTCCATTCAAGGAATATATGTAAATTATTAAATTTAATAGTGGGTTTAATATAAAAAAATTATGAGGATGCTAGTAAGAAGTTATTTATCGAAATAACTAGTGGGAATATTGTAATGCATTATTTCTTAGGCTGAGGGTATTTTTCTAAAATACAACATTGTTAGCTAATCATATAGATTTATGGTTTGACTCCATTTCCCAAAATATGGCACTGGCTTGGTTTAGTATTCATGCTCTATTTTGGTAACTAACTTGACTGGTAATCACACAATATAATTAAATTACTTTTTGATTTCTTTTCTAGGTGTGTAGGAGTATTGAAATGATTATATCTTCTCTTATTTAAGTTAGTCGCTACTATGAAGGTTAGCCAAATATTCAGGGTAGGATACCATTAAAACAATTAAGGAGAATAATTTGTTTACTTTGTGTTTGATACTAAAGACACATCGGTATCTAGGATCATAGTTTTTTTGGGATCACCCTCCCTAGTTTAACTGAGCCTAAAGTGAAGAAGTAAAGACCCAAAATCCTTTACTTATGTGTTGGCTAATCCTTGCCCTTACTGATAATTTTCCTTGGAAATTTCAAGTTTTCTGGTGAGGATAATTTTGGTTCTAAAAAAAAACAACATAAATGGTGACTCTACTCGGGTGCTTATTTGAAGAGGTATCTACAATAGATCATCTTTCCTTGATAGATTTTGTGAAGTTTTGAATTAAAATTTCTCATTGAAAGTGAGTGGTGACTTCGAAGAACTTTGAGCTAATGGAAAATATTAAAGAAGGGACTTGAAGTGACAACCACCTACTGAAAAATACTATTGAAAAATTGGTCCTCTACAAAGGAGGTGGTGACTCTATGAAAAGCACTTGATAAAGTGTGATACCTGCTGATATATCTAGGTATTTTCCCCTATTTTAATTTGCAAACGAGAATAGATCTATATGGGTGCCATTTTTATGGAAATATCAAAGTAATAATATGTTCCTATTTCAGTAAATTAAAGCATTAAGAAACAAAATAGTGAATATTGTTTTGCATACTTCATAAATTGGAATTTGTAATATTTGGAATGAAGAAGTATAATTGTTCTTGAAATCTACCAATTTGAGAGATCTTAGGTGTATCTATATTTGATTTATACATTATAACATTTTAAGCTCATGATAAAAGCATAAAATAGGGTAGTAATCAACTATAGAGTTGGTGTTTTAAGTTTGTAAATGGGTTTGAAAAAATATATCATTCAATTGTATATCCATGTGGGGTCATGATGTAAACACGAAGAGTATGCAACCCATGTCATGTCATCAAAAAAGTATATTTATGGAAAGATATAGATCCTTAAATTTTAATGGTATTCAAGGTTTCTCAAACCCTATTCATAATTAAGTTAGGAAGCATTTTCCAATATTTAAAGGGAAAAAATCAGAATCAACATTGCAACATCTGCAAATATTTTCTGATTTGATGGGAGATTATGAGATAATTCATGAAGATGTTGTTATGAAGTTCTTTGTTCAATCTCTAAAGGGAGATTCTAGAGATTGGTTTTCATATTTGCTGGAATGTTCTATTTCTTCATGGAATGAGTTCATGGTAGTATTCATAGAACAATTTGGAAAAAGAATCAAGCCATACTCTATGAGACAAAGATTTAACAACATCCAGAAAGAAGATGAGTTGGTCCCAACCTTCAATCTAAAATTTTCAAAAACATTAAGTGAAATTCCTGAAAGCTTGAGACCAAATGATGCAGTATGTTTAATTGTATATTTTGATGCATTTGATGAAGAAATGAGTTATATGTTAAGAGATAAAGAGCCTACAACATTATGTCAGACATATAAAATTTCCATGGATATTGAGAACGATCTGAAATATTCAATGATGAAAGGATACATGGATGCAAGTGTTGGTTATTCTAGAACCACTCATACAAATGGAATTTATGGACTAGACAATAGAAATGATTGTCAAGATGATGGTGCTTCTATTGTTCCTATTTTCCCATAACTACAACACATTTATCATAATGAGTTCCAAGTTGAACATCAAAAAAATTTGAGCAAAGTTGATCGGATATATTTTGTTAAAGAATTGTCTAACATAAAGAAGTGCAAGGATGAATCTCCCTATGATTTTTTCTCAAGATTTTTGGATGCCTTGTTGGAAGTCCCCAAAATTTTAGACTTGGGGATTCAACATGCATTGATTTATTTTTTGAAATCTTTTAGCCAAGGCTGAGTACTTTTCAAAAATAATTGAAACCTCATATTTTTTATCAGGTACTTGATTGGATAAAGGGTGTTGAAGGATCCAAGTGTGACTATGCACAAAAAATGATGCCTCAAGATGTTAATAGCAGTTGTCACACTGTGAAAAATCAGAACATGATATACAAAAGTGAAAATGTTATATAAAAAAATGAAAATTCATCATGTTGTATAGATGAAAATAGTGATTATAATCAACCCACAAGTAGAATATATGAAAATATGTAAATGAGTGATGAAGATAAAGATACACTTGCAAGTGTTTCTGATTTCTCATCACAAGTCAGTGGTCAAGATGTTGAAGATGAACATTTAAGCATTCACTCTGAGATTTATGAACATAGTTTATGTAGTGAGGAGTTTCTTGTTTATGAAGATCATGATGATAGTGAACTTGATTATTATTTGGATGATTACGAATGCTCCTATGAGGAGGATCTAGAGATTTTTTCTTCATTTGAATGATATAATGATTTAAATGACGATGAAGCTTCTTGTTCATAAGTAAATGGAAACAATTTACATGATGAATACTTGGAGTGGAGCTCAGGTTTTTTATCACTAGAGCATACTGATTCAATGGATGATGATAACTTTCAAGATAAAAACTTGTGTATTCAGTATTTTGAACCTAAACACAGTGTTAAAAATGATAAAGACCTTGATGGTGTAAATAATGGTCATTCTCATGTTAGTAAATGTGAAATTGAGTTCTTTGTTCATATTCCTTATGTTCAAAGTATAATTATGGACATTTTTTCATCTAATAAGGAAAGAATTTAAGTTAAGGAAAACAAAGATACTTGTTCAAAGGCTAATGAAAAAATTTCAGATAATAGTGAGCCTTTGACACATAGGTCAATATGTCTATCAACTAATGGTTCACATGAAGTTACCAATGCACATGAAAATGATTTTGTTGATCCTGTTAATCCTTAAAGTGATGACATTCAAAGTGATTCAGATGAAGGTATTGTGGGTTTTGGTAAATATAATTTTTAGAACTTTGAAGCATGTGATGATGTGACTAATTTGTGTCATTTGAATAATAATAAACTGACCTATGGTGCAATTCAATTGAAGGAGCTTCAAAAGTGTGAGTATTCTTTTCCCAAAACATAAGAGAATTGTATATTGTGTGTAGGACATGCTGTATTTATTGAGCCTAACCACTATGAGAGTTTTAGATTTGATTTACAGATGAATTATGAGGGGAAGTCTCATAGTGACCCTTTTAGATCACATTGTGAAATTTTTCACTTTTTGGTCCAATTTGACAAGAAATTATTGTGTATGAGAATGATCTTATTAATGAAGGCACTGGAAACCATAGTGATGTGGTCAAGCATTCCAGGGAAAGTTTTATCCTTAGACAAATGATGATTCCAATATTTTCAGACCGGGCTTAGTATAGGTAACAAAGAATAACATTTTTGATATACGAAACATGGATTCCTCATTTTCATTAGGTGGCCTACGGCCATCGAACGTGGTTTGAAAATTTGAATAAAAATTTTGTCACCCAATGTTTCTAGCAGTTGGTCTACTTTCCCATATGATTCTAGGATATCACCATGCCTATGAGAGGCATGTGTCCCCAACAGGAGCCACTAATGAAACCCCTCAAAAAATTCTTAGTTCAACCTTAAAAATTATGAAAAGTCTTATTTGGTCCCTTGTGGCTCATTTTGGGTCATAATATCATCACTATAATAGCATTTTATTTCCATAAAAATTCCCAAATTTGGCTTGTAAATCAAATAAACCCTTGGTCATTCTAAAACTAGATTGACCTATTTTCCCCATTCTTGATCACTAAAGTTGTCACTTGTGCCATTGAAGTCATTGCACTTGCCCCTGATCTTAGGTTTGTCAGTCTCCTTGGTTTTTGTCGGTCTCAATTCCCTATGATTGAAGGCTTAATCTTAAAAATTTATATCCTCATCCTTTGTTTCTATGGGTTAGTGTCTTGTTGCTTAGAGATGGCCCCTTTTTATGATTAAATTTTCTGGCATGTGCAAAAATAGAGCATGATGTTGGTTGTCTGATCATGGGAATCAATCTGAACCATTCCCCATATGCTTGCCCTGGTTTATTGTTTATTATTTTAAATGCATGGGTTGGTGGGATTCGACCATGTGTCTGGTATACTATTGGAATTGATCTCCTTGGTAAAGATGAGTAGTGTGAGCCCATCTTGTTTTATTTCATATTATTTTATGAACATGGGCTAGCGGGCGATGGCCACGTAGTACTACTTGGTGGTGGGACTTGATCCTTCACAAGGTGTTGGATTTTGTTCAAGGCTCCATCAATGGTAAAACATCACAACATGTGTTCTCATCAAGGATTTTCCCTATGCTCCCATTTGTCTATAGTAGTAAGGAGGGATAGTCATAAGGGTTAGCGGGCTCTGTGAAACCTATCATTTTATGGGACTTGTTGGGCTTTGAAGACAAAGGATTATTTTTTGGAGGATAAATTTAATGGTCGATGGTAGGTGATGTGTTCTAATCCTGACCAATCTTCACTATCACACGAGGGGTTCTCCCATATATTGTATCCTCCAACAGGCACATGGGAAAGTTCCATGTAGACTGCTTCTCAAAACTTGGGAAGTTCTGGTAAAGATGGGTGCAGTTAGAGATATTAGCTAAGATCGTTCCAAGATAAAAATGATGCTAAGTTAGAGATAATTATTGAGCATGCTTGTGAGATTGGAAAACAATTTTAGAGCCATCAAATATTTCAAAAGCTAGTACATGTGGGGAAGATATAAATTGAAGTGAATCAGGGTATGGGCCTATATTTTGAAGGCAAATCATGATCATTCCCTGTTGTCCTGCTATGATGAATTACAAGTGAGTTATTTTCTATGGGAAAGTGGGTAAATGTGACATGACATGTATGATTGGGAAATTAAATGTATGATTGACATGCAAGTTAAGGAAATACTTATCTCACTCAAGTATCAAATAAATGCCTTTAATTTTTTCATCATCAATAATCTAGAATTTTTAACCATAGCTTTGGTTCAAATTATGATCAATAGTTGAGATTTAAAACTAGGTTAATTCATTGCTAATGCTCTCACACAATATTTCTTAGAAAATTAATGTATATGCACACCAATTTCTATATTTGATGAGTTTCACTTGCTTTATTATTACCACCATCTGATTTTAAAAATCTAAAGTCTGTGAGGGAGTGGTTTTAAGCTAGTTATTTATGAGTAGGCTAGTAATTTTGTTTTGAGAAATCTTAATAGAAGAGTGGGAGAATGTGAAAGGTAAGTGTGAATATCAGACCGGTCTACCATTCCAAGAGGCTCAATCCTCTTGAATTTAAGGATTATCCTCCTGAGGGTGAAGAAGGTGGACCAGAAGTACCAGTAACACTAATGAAGAAGACAAGAGTTGTCAAAGATTCAACACGAGGTGTTCTTAACCGTGCCTAACACCTTAGGGGCTGAACTATCTCAAAGGAATTGTGTAAGGAAAGGATAATAAGGTTGAGAGACTAAGGAGGGAAGCTTCCAAAAAGAATAGGTATCACTGCGCTTATATGGGATGTCATCATTCTCCCATTGAGGTTTCTGATCATTCTTCTTATAGTGGAAATGAGACAGATTTTTTCTATCATCAATATCTTATGGCCATGAAGGATTGGGTTGATTCTAAGGATGAGGTTATGATGGCTACTCCTCTAAAGATAAGGACATGGAGTGGGCACATTGACTCACTAGGTGAAAAGGAAAAGTAACATCTTGTTACTTTCCTTGGTGCGTGCTCAGATTTTTTGTCCTGTATGTTGCTTTTGTTTATTTGGTTGGTGTGTTGTGAAGTGGGTCTCTAATCATTTATGATATTTGTGTTGATAGTGATGCTTTTCAGGGTAGAGTGGATTTATTTTGGTGTTGCCACAATGACACTTTTTGATGACTAGCAGGATGGCTCTGATTAATGGTTTCTTGAACTTTGTTTTTATTTTCACTTGAATTAGAATGATGCTTCCGAAATCAATTCGAGAATATTCTCTTGTTTTCTATTGAAATTCATTTTGAAATGAAAAATTAATTCAGCTTGGTGCTTTTCACTCCCTTGTCTTGGAAAAGGGATTCAAAGGTTGGTTACAAAAGGGGGGGATCAAGAGGTCGAGAATTCAGGAGGAAAGTAGGTAGTTATTTTCAAAGGAAATAGGTACAAGTGAAAATGGATATTAATTCTTTGAGTAATATGTTCTAGAAAGGGATCAGCCATTATGAGTGATTTTTGATAACAATACAGACAACTAAATGATACTAAATTTCAATACATTTCTCTCCTATGTACAAATTATACAAGCTATGAATATGATAATCAATGCTTATCTTATTTGTCTCTATTGAATTCCAATAGATGTGTTGTTTTATTCTTTCTTTTCCATTCAAGGAATCTATGTAAATTCTTGAATTTAATAGTGGGTTTGATATAAAATTTGTATGAGGATGCTAGTAAGAAGTTATTTATGGAAATAACTAGTGGGAATATTGTAATGCATTATTTCTTAGGCTGAAGTTTTTTTCTAAAATACAACATTTTAATCTAATCATATAGGTTTATGGTTTGACTATGTTTCCTAGAATATGGCACTGGCTTGATTTGGTATTCATGCTCTACTTTGGTAACCGACATGATTGATGATCACACAAAATAAATAAATTACTTTTTGATTTCTTTTAGTTGTTTGTAGGAGTATTAAAGTAATTATATCTTCTCTTGTTTAAGTTAGTCACTACTGTGAAGGTTAGCCAAATATTTAGGGTAGGGAGCCTTTAAAATATTTAAGGAGAATCATCTTCTTACTTTGTCTTTGATACTAAAGACACACCAGTATTTAGGAACAATTTTTTTTTGGGATTACCCTCCCTAGTTTAATAGAGCCTAAAGTGAAGAAGTGAAGACCCAAAACTCTTTACTTATGTGTCGGCCAATCCTTTCCCTTAGTAATTATTGTTCTTGTGATGTAGGGGCATCTAGAAGATTCAAAGAACATTCAGTTACAAAGGTGGTTTGTGATGTAGTGAAGTTTAGGATGATGGCTAGCTTAGTATATTGAGGATGAGAAGTCACAGATTAAAGGGTTTGTTGACAAGCATGTCTAGTTTAGCCATCAAACCTAGCAGAGGTTCGCATGAAGATTTGATCAAGTTATGAGTTTTTGAGTTCTAACAGTTGTTTTGTTGCTTAAGTTAGTGTTCCTTAAGGAATATGATGTTATTCTAGTTATCAGTGTTACTGTGGATTTTTCAGTGAGCATTCGTGGATGATTTTAGATCATGATCTAGTTGTGTTGTTGGTTCACATTGTTTGTGCTCATGATTGGTGATTTTCCTTCTAGGAGTTCATGTTTTCCTAGTCTTGGCCGAAAGGGTTATTGTAACATGTTAGGAATCTTTGAGGCTAATTGTTTAAGGTGTTCGTGTTCGAGGCATGTTGTTTTGGGTCCCTACTATGTTTGGCCTGACCATGGTTGATGCGCATTGATAATTTCTTATGGATTTAGGTCGACAGTTTGTACACTTTTTTATATATTGTTGGGTCGACATACAGTTGATGTTATCCTTGGATGCAGATATATAGGACTGATTGTTTTGAGGATATTGATAACAAAAAAGGAAAGAAGGAAGGCATATGTACAATATGTGTGAATTTTTGAGTGCGAACAATGTTCTAATATTTTTAAGCAAGAGACGAAGTGTGAAGAATAATAGTCATGAAGCATGGTGATGAGGCATTCTGATCTTGTAAGATCAGTAGAGCAGAGAAATTTTGAAGCAGAAGGAAAAATCGATGAACAATTATTATTATATGAATTATTTGTAAATCTTGGGTTGTGGCCTAGCATCTATAAACCCTGAGTAGCATATCTAAATTTTTTTGAGATCATAATATAATGAGTGAACTTTGAATGTTGGGTTTTCTCTTTGAGGGTTTTCCTAGGGATTTTCCTATGTCATGTGTTCTTGCATATATGTTATCCTTATGTTGATTATCTATTAGCTTCCATTACATATCAATAGGATTTCAGTGTTAGTCATTTAAGATACAAGGTTGGACAGTCCCTCATTGGACCCTCCTACCTTGGTCTACGTCAATTGGTATCAAAGTTGGTTGAAGATATGATTGTGAATTCATCAGAGTAGGTTGTGCATCTATGAGCAGGTTGTGAATTTGTCGGTTGGTTGCAAATATATTTTAGAATAGGTTGTAGAGAAGGTTGAAGCACTAGTTGTGGATCTTGAGAAAGTTTCAAATCTGATTGTATGTTTGCAAATCTATTTTAGAGCAGGGTTGTAGATAAGGTTGAAGAGTTGGTTTTGAATCTGTTACAAGATGGGGAAGATTAGGAAAAGGAAAAAGAAGGAAAAAGAGAAGCTAATAGGTGAAAGGGATACTTTGGAGGAAGAATTATGCCAACTCGGGAAGTGTAATTCAAAATTGATGGAGAAGATGAAAGAACTAGGAAAAGACAAGTGTGATGCTCTTGAAGAAGAACTGGAAATCGAAAGAAGGGGGAATGAAGAACTGGAAGCCAAGATAGATAAGTTTGGAGAAGGATTCATGTTGTTTAAGGAGTTGGATATGAAGAGCAGAGATCTGGAGGGAATTTTGAAAGAGCTGAACAAGGAGAATAGTTTATAGAAGAAGGAAAAATCTAACTTGAAGGAACATGCTAACCGGTTGGAGAAGGAGAATGAGGATCTAAGATCTAAACATGAAGTGTGTGATGTTGCAGAAACTTCTTTATAAAGTGGGATTGAAGATGAAAGTATGACTAATCCTATAATCGTTGGAGATGGTATTGGTTTCAAAATCATGCAGAAAATGGGATACAGAGGAAAAGGATTGAGAAAGAATCAACAAGGAATGATAAAATATATTGTACCAGTAAGGAGAGAAAGAAGCGAAGGCCTTGGATATTACAGAGGTGAGGATGTTGTTACAAGTTAAAACAATTAGAATTTGGAAAGAAAAGGTATGTACTATTCACATTGTAATAGGCATGGACATGAAAAGGAATTGTGTTGCGATCTATATCCTTGTAAGTTTTTTGGACTAAGGAATCATTCTGAGAAGATGTGTTGGAATAAAATGAGAGGGAGAAAGCCTAGGAAATATTGTATATAGATGAGTTATGGATGGATTGATGGATCAAAATGGAAGTATGTTGCTCATAAGTTTAGAAATTTTTACAGATTGAATCATTCATATGTTGAGGGAAAGGAAGGATCAAGATGTAGGGAAAGAAGACCTTATACAGACCAAAACAAGGATATTTATTCCAACTATAGAGGGAGAAGTTACAAGAGTCATAATACTTATCACAATGAAGGGTACCAAAGGAGTGAAAGAGGATTTCTTAGAGAAGTGGTGTGCGTGGTTCAAGGTGTGCTTGCACAGGTGCTAAGAAGACTTTACTTGTCTTCTTCAAGGATCCTAATCTCCTCCAAGATCTCAAAAAGGCTTAGATGATTAACTAAGGCCTTTTCTAACTCTTCTCTAAGAGCCCAACTCCTTGTGCTTAACCTTGAAGGAAAATCACCCTTAGTTTACTTCAACACTTCCTCCTACACTTAGAAGACTCTAAGTGCTATCAGCACACAAATCATTGAATTAATTGCAGGGGTGCCCAAAAATATTGAAAACATGCCATGTGCTTCCATTTGGATCCATCTTAGAGGATTTCCAAACAATTCTCCAATCAGGTGCAAGAATTTTCCTTGAGCAGGCCTAATTTCTTGTAGTCCTTGACAATGTCCTTTTCCTCGTTTCTGCCAAAACTTCCCAAACAACTTGAAAAACTAATTCCACATTCGAGTACCCTTTTGTATGTTCTGAAGGATTCAACAACTCTTAGAATCCTAGGTCTTTCGTACATAGGTTTCCTATTATCTAGGTCAAATAGGGCTAATAGACCTAGTTTGTAGGACTTCACTAGTTCCTTACTCAAATCCTACACAAATGGATTGATAATTCCTCAGTCCTCCTATCACATAAAGACATGTTCATATCCTATCTATAACTAGAATTATGTCATACTGTACTTCAATCCCTTGCCTAAATTACTCAATTCTTCACTGTCAAACCTCTAACCGGGCACTCTGAGCTCGCCTAGGACTTGACATCAAAACCATTTGCTCGACTCTTCATGACTCCTAACACTAAAAATGTATAGACCAATGGCTCTCCTAACACATCTATCTATCCTTAGGAAAATCCTATGACTAGATTTCATGGGGGAGCCATAAAAAAACTAGCTGGTCAGGACAGGACAAGTAAAACCCCTAAACCTTAACCTATCTATTCAAGACAATAAAATAGCTTAAATCGACTTGCTTACAAAAAGAAAAAGTCATAGTACTATCCTATGAACAAAAATCTAACACTAATTCACAACATTCAATTCACTCAGTATCACTATCACTCAATAACACTCGGAGTTCACATAAAACAGAATTGCGGAGCTATCTTCTATTCCAGAAACTTGATTACAATCTCTCTTCTTTTGAATTTGAGCCTCTCCTTCATATTAGATGCCATTCACCATGTTTTTAGGGTATGTAGGTCAATCCCCCACTCCTATCATTTAGGGGATCCTATGTAACTGAGTTGCATGCAACATTTTCCATTATGGCAAATGTTGTTATGACAATTTCGTAACAACATTTCGCAACTTTGTCATTATGCCACCTTTGTAACTCTTAGGACCTCTATCTCCTATATTTTGAGTAACCAACTCCATTAAAGGCCTCATGGAATCTTTCTAACATCATTCATGTGTTTAGAACACATTTAAGACTCTAAACTAACCTTTAAGCTCCAAAAGACTAAGTAATTTAAAAGCTACTAACAATGAATAATTTTGGTGACCTTAGTCCTAATGACTAACTCACATAGTTCAAAAATAAGCAAGACCTTATAAGGTCCAAAATAAATACACAATCACTCTGACTTTCCTAAGGTCAAATACAAGCCAAAATAACAAGTGATCTCGAGGTTAGCCTAGGTGCTCCTGCACCATCCTCCCCAAAACAAAAGTTTTCAATCCACCCTTGGATTGAGTAAGTTGAGGTCAATGCCCAACTTCTTGAATTTATGATTCTTTGATCCACACTGCATCAACATCCATTTCTCCATGCCTATTGATCAGATGCTCTTTGTATTCCTTGGTTCTAGTCTTCTTGTAGACTCTAGTATCTAGTATACTGTCAGCTTGCTTGACTATAGCAGAAGGTAGTTTGAGGTCTTCCACATCATGGATGACTTCATTGAGACTTTGATCCATGTCTAGTGGTGGTCCTTTGTAATAAACCAGGTTTGCAATGTTGAAGACAGGGGATATTCCACTATCTTCTGGTAACTCCACTCTAAAAGCATTGTTCCCATACTTTTCCAAGATAGGACAGGGACTTATCCTCCTCATCTGCAACTTGTGAGGGACTCCCTTCAGTAGTTTAGACTTATTTAGATGTATCATCACCAAGTCTCCCACATTAAACTAAACTTCTCTTCTATGCCCATCCACCTTGGTCTTATGCTTCATGGTGTTGTTTGTCAATGTCTTCCTGACTGTGTCATGAATCTCCTACATTGCATAGGCAAAATCATCAGCATATCCACTTCCCTTAACTCCATCTTTTAAGGCTCTTAGCTCATAGACTCCTCAAGGATGTAGACCATAGACTATCTCAAAGGGACTCTTCCCTATTGACTTGTTCATAGTGTCATTATAGGCATATTTAGCTTGTCCAATCAACTGATCCCATTGTTGACCATACTCCTTGGTCAAGCACCTTAATAGATTTCCAAGGCTTCTATTTACAACCTTGGTCTGACCATCAGTTTGGGGATGGTATGCAGATCCAAAAGATAAATTAGTGCCCAATCTCTGCCAAAGAGTCTTCCAAAAATGACTCATAAACTTGGTGTCTCTATCTGACACTATGCTCATGGGTAACCCATGAATTCTTACTATCTCCTTGAAGAAAAGAGAGGCTATTTGGCTGACATCATTGGTTGTCTTACATGGCACAAAGTGAGCCATCTTGTTGAACCTGTCCACAACTACATAAACACTATCCATGCCTTGTCTCATCTTGGGTAACCCAACTACAAAATCCATACTCAAGCATTCCCATGGCCTAGTAGGAATAGGTAGTGGTTGATGTAGGCCTGCATTTGAAGAACTGCCCTTGGCCTTTTGACATAATATAGAACTTCCCACATACCTCCTTACATCAAGGTTCATTCTTGGCCAAAAGTAGAACCTTTGAACAAGTTCTTATGTCTTAGTGATTCCAAAATGACCACTCAATGCTCCATTGTGCTTTTCCTATATCAAATTCTCTCTAATAGAGCCTCTAGGGACACATAACTAATTTCCCTTAAACAAAAGGTTACTTTGCAAAGTGTATTTAGCATATTTGCTATGAAAATGATTCTTTTATTCAGCACATACCTTATAAATGTCTACAAAATCTTCATCATCTGCATATAGATCCTTGAAATGATCTATTCCCATGCTCTTCAATTGAATCTCTTGGATGGTAAGAGCTCTTCTAATCAAGGCATCTACCAACTTGTTGAGTACTCCTTTCTTTTGCTTGATATTAAAACTGTAAGCTTGCAGGTATTCAACCCACTTCATGTGTTTGTGACTTAATTTATCTTGTGAATTTAGGAAACTAAGTGCTTGGTTGTCTGAATACACTATGAACTCCTTAGGAAGCAAGTAGTGCCTCCATTTCCTTAAAGCCTGGACCAATGCATACATCTCAAGGTCATAAGAAGAATACTTCTTCTTGGCTTCACTTAACTTTTCTGAATGAAAAGCCACTAGTTTGCCCTCTTGGCTTAGAATAGCTCCAATAGCCACATTGCTTACATCACACTCAATGGTGAATAGCTTCTCAAAGCTTGGCAACACTAAAACAGGTTGGGTAGCTATCTTTTCCTTCAACATCTCAAAACTCTTGTTAGCTTGTTAATTCCATACAAACTTAGTCTTTATGCCTCCTTTAATGGTATCCAACATAGGATCACAAATAGCACTAAATTGTCTTATGAACTTCCTATAGTATTGAGCAAGGCCATGAAAACTTCTTACCTCTGTTGCTATCCTTGGAGTAGGCTAATTGAGGAAGGCTTCCACTTTGCTAATGTCCATTTTTCAGATTTCCATGAGATAGCACAAACCCAAGGTACACCAGCTCTGTCTTGATGAACTTACACTTCTCTAAATTGATCATCAACTCCTCCCCATGTAGCTTCTTGAAAACCAGCTCTAGGTGTTTGAGATGTTCTTCTCTTGTCTTGCTATAAATTAGTATATCATCAAAATATACAACTAAAAATTTGCCAATGTAGTCTTTGAGGACTTCATTCATGAGCCTCATGAATGTGGAGGGGGAATTAGACAATCCAAATGGCATGACAAGCGACTCATATAAACCCTCATTGGTTTTGAAGGCTGTTTTCCAATCATCTCCCTCATGTATTCTTATTTGGTGATAGACACTCTTCAAGTCTATCTTGCTATAGTACTTAGCTTCACCTAGACAATCCATTAGGTCTTCAATCCTAGGGATAGGGAACCTATACCTTATGGTTATCCTATTAATATCCCTTGAATTAGTACAAAGCCTCCAAGTTCCACCTTTCTTAGGTGCAAGGACAGTGGGTATGACACCTGGACTAATACTCTTTTTAATGAGACCTTGGTTTAGGAGTTCTTGTATTTGTCTAGCTATTTCCTCATTTTGTTGAGGGGTCATCTTGTAGGCTGCCTTATTTGGTAGGGTATCCCCTGGTATCAAGTCTATCCTATGACTTATGGCTCTTTTAGGGGGTAATGTTGTTGGTTGTCCACTGCTTACAATGCCTTCATAAGTCTACAACATATTATGTATCTCTTTAGGTAACTCTGGCCTCTTAGCTGCTTTGTCATTACTTACCTCTCTTGGCCTTAACACTAATGCATAGCCAACTTCGTCTCCTTCTTCCAAAGCTTCTAAGAACTCTTTTTCACCAACCATGAGCAGATTAGGACCTACTGTCTTCACCTCTACATCTTCTAATAGTGACAGAATTTTGAATGTTACCTTATCCTTCTTGAAAGTATAAGATTTCTTCACTCCATCATGCATAGCTTGGCGATCAAATTGTCATGGTCTACCTACGAGCAGGTGACATGCATCCATAGGCAACACATCACATAAGACTTTTTCCTTGTACCTTCCAATTGAGAACTCCACCCATGCTTGTTCATTTACTAAGACATGTTGGCCTTTATTGAGCCATGTGACCTTGTAAGGATTGGTGTGGGGTATCCTTGTCAACTTTAGCTTGCTGACTGCTTCCTCTACCACAATATTGTTAGTAGACCCTGAGTCAATGATGACTCTATATACTTTCCCCATCATTTTTCACTTTATCCTAAACAGGGACCTCCTTTGGCTTGGTTCCTCCTTAATCGGCTCTTTGATCAAAGTTCTCCTCATCATGAGGTTCTCACCTTCCTCTGAATTTAATGGTACCTCAGAATGTTTCTCTATTGCATTTGTCTCATCATGAACTAGATTAGTTCTCTTATCACCTCCTTGAGAAGTACTACCCTTCTCTGGACACCTATAGGCACGGTGTCCCATTTGATTGCAGTGATAACACTTCATATTGGAAAAGTAATTGCCTCTTCCTTGTCCACCACTTCTTCCTCTAAAGTTAGAGCCTCTTCCTCTACCACCTCTACTAGAGCTTCCTTCTTGGTGCTCAGTGTACTTAACTTCTCCTTGAGCCCTTGATACTGAACTCCTTCCACCATAGCCACCTCTTTGTCCTCTACTATATTTTCCTTTACCTATACTCTTGAAGGTTTTCTCTTGCTTCCTTTTGCTTTTCTCCTCTATCTTCAAGGCCATTTGATAACATTGGTGGATGTTTTTGAAGTTCACTAGACTCATGTCTTCTTGAATAGACCACTTGAGTCCGTTCAAGTATCTTGCTAGCTTGATGCTTTCATCTTCAACCACCTTTGATCTTAGGCACAACTTTTGGAACTCTTCGGTGTATGCTTGGACATCCAAATATTTTTGTCTAAGATTGTGTCTCCTCCTATGCAACTGGACTTCATAATCATCAGGTAGGTAGGTCTGCCTTACTTTAGTTACCATGCCCTTCCATGTAACTATAGGACCCTTTCCTTCTTTCTCTCTTTCATTTTGCACAAACTTCCACCATGTGAGAGCTGAACCTCTCAACCTTGACTTGGAAACCTTTACTTTTTGGGCTTCTAATATACCATCACATTCAAAGTGATTCTCAATACTGTCGATCCAGTCCATGACTGAATCAAGATCCATTTGTCCACTGAAAAGTGATACACCCTCCAAAGCTTTGCCACTTAAAGCCCTTAGTGCCTTCAAGAAGGGTTCTTCAAGAATAATAGGGTCAGGGGTTGGAGCTTCCTCTTCCAACTCCAACTCCTTTTCTATGACTTCTTTCTCTTCCTTTTGATCTATTTTATCCTTTACCTTGTCTTCCTATACTTGGACTTCATCCAAGAGTTGCTCCATTCGAGCCAATCTTTCTCTCAGCGGCTTGTTATCCTCTTCTTGTTCTTCTACCTTCTTGGCTAACTTAGCATTAGTCACCAAGGTTTTATCTTCCACTAGTGTATTCTCTCCTACTAATTCAGTGGGTTGTAACATCAACCACAAGCCTGATCAAACTTTGCTCTGATACCAATATAGTGTATGTGGTTCAAGGTGTGCTTGCACAGGTGCTAAGAAGACTTTACTTGTCTTCTTCAAGGATCCTAATCTCCTCCAAGATCTCAAAAAGGCTTAGATGATTAATTAAGGCCTTGTCTAACTCTTCTCTAAGAGCCCAACTCCTTGTGCTTAACCTTGAAGGACAATCACCCTTAGTTTACTTCAACACTTCCTCCTACACTTAGAAGACTCTAAGTGCTATCATCACAAAAATCATTGAATTGATTGGAGGGGTGCCCAAACATATTAAAAACATGCCATGTGCTTCCATTTGGATCCATCTTGGAGGATTTCCAAACCCTTCTCCAATCGGGTGTAAGAATTTGCCTTGAGCAGGCCTAATTCCTTATAGTCCTTGATAGTGTCCTTTTCCTTGTTCCTGCCAAAACTTCCCAAACAACTTGAAAAAATAATTCCACATTTGAGTACCCTTTTGGATGTTCTGAAGGATTCAACAACTCTTAGACTCCTAGGTCTTCCGTACATAGGTTTCCTATTATCTAGGTCAAATAGGGCTAATAGACCTAGTTTGTAGGACCTCACTAGTTCCTTACTCAAATCTTACACAAATGGATTGATAATTCCTTAGTCCTCCTATCACATCAAGAAATGTTCATATATTATCTGTAACTAGAATTATGTCGTACTGTACTTCAATCCCCTACCTAAATTACTTAATTCTTCACTATCAAACTTATAACCGGACACTCTGAGCTCGCCTAGAACTTGACATCAAAACCATTTGCTCAACTCTTCATGACTCCTAGCACTAAAAGTGTATATACCAATGGCTCCCCTAACACATCCATCTATCCTCAGGAAAATCCCATGACTAGATTTCATGGGGGAGCCAGAAAAAGACTAGCTGGTCATGATAGGACCAGTAAAACCCCTAAACCTTAACCTATCTATTCAAGACACTAAAATAGCTTAAATCAACTTGCTTACAAAAAGAAAAAGTTGTAGTACTATCCTATGAACAGAAATCTAACACTAATTCACAACATTCAATTCACGTAATATCACTGTCACTCAATAACACTCGTAGTTCACATAAAATAGAATTGCAGAGCTATCTTCTATTCCAAAAACTTGATTACAATCTCTCTTCTCTTGAATTCAAGCCTCTCCTTCATATTATATGCCATTCACCATGTTTGTAGGGTATGTTAGTTGATCCGCCACTCCTATCATTTAGGGGATCCTATGTAACCGAGTTGCATGCAACATTTTCCATTATGGCAAATGTTGTTATGACAATTTCATAACAACATTTGGCAACTTTGTCATTATGGCACCTTCGTAACTCTTAGGACCTCTATCTCCTATATTTTGAGTAACCAGATCCATTAAAGGCCTCATGGCATCTTTCTAACATGATTCATGTGTTTAGAACACATTTAAGACTCTAAACCAACCTTTAAGCTCCAAAAGACTAAGTAATTTAAAAGCTACTAACAATGACTAATTTTGGTGACCTTAGTCCTAATGACTAACTCACCTATTCCAAACAAAAGCAAGACCTTCTAAGGTTAGATACAAGCCAAAACAACAAGTGATCTAGAGGTTAGCCTAGGTGCTCCTGCACCAAGAAGGAACTTGTTTTAAGATTTGGAGGAAGAAAGAATCAAGCACTAAATGTCATCAAAAACCTAATACCAAAGAATCTAATGAAATATCAGCAATAAAGGATCTAGAGATAGTTTGTGTAGATGAAGAAGAACTTGTTGATACATAATTAGTTTATCTAGAGGAAGGGGAACCTTTGGAGGAATCAGATTGGATAGTAGAACCAGAAGAAGAAGCAATGATCTTAAGGAGACTTGCGAAAGTAGTGAACTGGTGGAAGTATAACCAGAAAGGGGGAGTCTACATTGAAGAGATAAATAATATTATATGAACAATATATAAAATTTTGAGGTGTTTAAAGGAAATGCAAAAATTAGAAAGTGTTGCAAAGGAAATTTGGAAATGATATTGATGAGTCAAGGAATTCATATGATTGTTTTGGAGGATGTAAGTAGGTGTTAAATTTTATTTGATTGAAGTAGACAATGAAGGACCTAAGGCAACTTGTAGGGTGGTCTTGCTTAGATCATTGACTAGTGAGGCAATGCAAGGCCTGCAAGTAGATCACCGAATCCAAATTACATTTGAGGTAGTTTTGCAGGGTGGACTTCAAGAGACTACTGACCTTGAGGCAGTTGCAAGTACTTGATATCTTTTAATTGATTGAGGTAGACATTGATCTTGAGGCAATTTGTAGAGAAGGCTTTCTCAGATCACCAACCATTGAGGTAGTGCAAGGCTTGTAGGTAGACTGTCGAATCCAAATTACAATTGAGGTAGTTTTACAAGGTGGAATTGAATAAACCGCTGATTGTGAGGTAGTTGCAAGTACCTATGAATAAATCTCTAAACCAATTCAAAGAGACAACATTGATCGTCATATAACTTAGCCCAAAGTGAAGAGGCTCACTTTTAAAATAACCTTGAGATTCTAATGCAGGGGCATCCAGAAGATTCAAAGAACATTTAGTTATAGAAGTAGTTGGTGATGTAGAGAAGTTCAGTATGATGACTACCTCAGTATATTGAGGATGAGAAGTCATGGATTAAAGGGTTTTTTGACAAGCATCTCTGGTTTATCCACTAAATTTTTCAGAAGTTTGCATGAAGATTTGATCAAGTTATGACTTTTTGTGTTTTAACAGTTGTTTTGTTGCTTTAGTTGGTGTTCCTGGAGGAAGATGATGTGATTCTATTAATCTGAGTTATCATGGATCTTTAGTGGGGATTCACTAACATTTCTAGATTGTGTTCTAGCTATTTTTTTGGTTTTCATTGTTTGTTGTGCTCATGATTGGTGATTTTCCTTCTAGGAGTTCATGTTTTCCTATTCCTGGTTGATAGGGTGATTTTAACGTGTTGTGAATCTTTGAGGCTAATTGTTTAAGGTGTTCATGTTTTTTTGGGTCCCTACTATTCTTTGGCCAACCTTGGTTGATGCGCATTGATAGTTTCTTATGGATTTGGGCCAATAGTTTGTACACTTTTTATATATTGTTGGGTTGACATATAGTTGATGTTATCCTTCGATGTGGATATATAAGACCAAATGTTTTGAGGAGATTTATAATAAAAAAAGGGAATAAAGAAGAAATATGTTTGAGATGTGTGAAGCTATATGTGAGAACAATGTTCTAATATTTTGAAGGAAGAGATGAAGTGTGAAGAATAGTAGTCATGAAGCATGGTGATGAGGTGTTTAGATTCGATAAGATCAAAAGAGGAGAGAAATCTTGAACCAGAAGGAAGAATTGATGAATGATTGTTATTATATGATTTTTTTGTAATTCCTTGGTTGTGGCCTAGCATTTGTAAAGCTCAAGTGGAATATGTAATGTGTTTTGAGATCATAATATAATGAGGAGTGAGATTTGAAGGCTAGGTTTTCCCTTTGAGGGTTTTCCTAGGGTAATTCTTGTGTCATGTGTTCTTGCATATCTATTATCCTTATGTTAATTATCTATTAGCCTCTATTTCATATCAATAAGATCTAAGTGTTAGTTTTTTAATCTGTGAGTTTGAATAGTCCCTCATCAGACCCTCCTACCTTGGTCTATGTGACCTTGGAAAGTTCATAGGTTTGTGGTGAGAATAATTCTGGTTCTAAAATAATAACCAATAAGATGCAATGCATGAATGAATGAAAGCTACATCTAGGACTTTAATGGACTCCAAATCATAAAATGAATGCTCAAAGATGTCAGGCTCACCAAAATGAACCGTATGGAAAAATGTGTGATACTATATGGCCTATGTCATAGAACACCACCTTTCTCCTATTTTCATTCTATAAGGTCCTATGAATCTTAATTGGATTGACTATCAACCTCAAGGGTGAGTCAATTATCAAAAAGGAACACCTAGGAAGGGTTCCTTTAGGATTTGAAGGTTTCACCACCAAGAGAAACCTTGGAAAATACAACTTAGCATTCAAATTACAAAACTTAACAATGCAAGCTAAATGAATGATGCAAATGATGAAATTATGCAACAAAAAGTTAGAGTATGTCTACCGGGAGTTCTGGTAATGTAATGAGGATTCTAAAAATGCAAAGAAACTATCAAAATATGCTAAGGAGGACTAAGATTCCCTTACTATTGTCTTAGTCCTATTGCTATTTTTTGGGGTAGATGCAAAACCCTTGGATGCCATAACCAAATCTGAAAGAATATTCTAAAATTACCCTTGTGAGGACTAAGACACCCGAGGTGGCAACTTAGTCCTATCTGGAAATTTTGAAATCTTTGAATGTGGTCATACGGTCCAAAACTTGCACCTCCTTCTCCAATATCATGTCCTAAATCTTTTGGATTTGTCCTGTAGGTGAGTTTCCATCAAGCTGACAACTTTACAATGCAACTTTGCACCTTTGCACTTCAACTCTTCTTCAAGTCTTCAACCTAAATCTGCAAACACAAACACACAAGAGGGGAAATACTTGTTGATTATTAGTAAATGGGGTTTTTACTTGGTTAAACCCCTTGTTGGTAATTAAACCTTAAAATGAAATGAAATGGAGGGAAATGATGAATGGAAAACATGCAATGTTAAAATTCACCAAACCCTTGCTATAAAATCTGAAAACTTATGTGAAGTGAGTAGCTTGAATGTAGATCTTGACTTGAATTTCTTGCTTGAATCAAAATCCTTCATCACAAATGTTATCTCAAAAACACACATGATGCAACAAACTCCTTGATATGATGCTTGAATCTTGATGGTGGCTCCAAATCCTTAATGAATTTCTCTTGAATGCTTGTATGTTTAGATTTCTTTCTAGATTGCTAGATAAGAAAATGAGTGAAATAACCTTGTATTTATACCTATTCATGTTTAATATCCTAAAATTACACCACAAAAAGCTGACATATGAAATCAATAATTAAAGGAGGCTAAATCCTACCAGAATTTGAAATTAAATCCCAAAAATTCTTGAGGGAGACTAAGACATCCTAGGCGACATCCTAGTCCCAAGGCTAAAAACTTGGGGCATAGACTTCAAAAAGGTACCCATTTAAGGTGCCTTTGAAATCAAGGTCCCAAGACCTTGGGGGGACAAAGATTCCCTTCGTGGCATCTTAGTCCCGACCCAAAAATTAGGGACACTTAGAATGAATCATTAAACTATCATGTATTCATTGATGTTTGTCAAGATTAGCCAAAAAAAGATATAGTTTATTAGGCTTGTGGGTGCAAAATAGGAACAATTAAGACATAGATAGGGATAAATAAAGCAAGGTGGGCCTAAACAAGTGTGAAAATGCAAGGATATGTATTTTCCTACACTATAGTTGTGGGACATAAGCACATGTGCCAAAGGAGAAGTAAACAAAGTTGTAGAACAAGGTTGTGAAATGTATGTTTATTAGATATAATTATGGTGTGAAAGGATACAAGCTTTGGGATCTTGTTGCATAGAAGGTAATATACAATAGAAGTGTTATTTTTAGATAAACTAAGCCTTCTTCTGTTACATTACAAATAGAACAAAGTAAATATGAATATGTGATCAATTTCTTTCTACACTTGAGAAATTTGAATTGAGGCCCAAGGATAGACAAAATGTTGAGGAGATCTTATCTAGCTTTGGGTCTTCAGAAGAGGAGGAATAACCTCCAACTCAGCTTGTTCATAGTTCTACAAGGCATAGACAACCACTTGAAAGTTAGTCACCTAATGATCAGAAGTGTAATTTTACTTTGAATACTAACATGGATGAACCCAAATCTATAGAAGAGGAACTAGGTATTAATGATGTAGAATCCTAGAATATTGCCATGGATGAAGAAATGGAATCTTTGAAAATGAATGATACATGGAATCTTGTACCATTTCCTGAAGGACAAAAACCTATTGGTTGTAAAGTGGTGTTCAATTAAAATATTGGTTTAGATGGAGGTATTGAGAAGTACAAAGGAAGGTTGGTTACAAAGGGTTACTCTCAAGTTGAGGGTGTTGATTTTGGTGAGATATTTTCTCTTCTTGCAAAAATGATATCCATTAGATTTTTTCTTTTTATTGATGATGTTTATGATTTGGAGGTTCAAAAAATGGATGTGAAAACTACTTTCCTTCATGATCATTTTGTGGAGGATATTTATATAACACGACTAGAGAAATATGTGGTGAAAGGTAAAAATAAGTTGGTTTGAAAATTGAAGAAATATTTGTATGGATTAAAAAAAATTTCTAGGATGTGGTACCAAAAATTTGATATGTATATGTTGAGTTTGGGATTTCAACATTCTAAATTAGACCATTATATGTATTAAAAAATTGATGGTGATAATTTCTTATTTATTTCATTATATATTGATGATATATTATTTTTTGGTAGAGGGAAAGGTATGATTTCAGAACTAAAATCTCAACTTGTTGCTAAATTTTAAATGAAATATTTTGGTGCAACTAAACACATTCTTGGAATGGAAATTAAAAAAGATAGAGTGAACAAAAAGCTATGGATTATCCAAATAAATTATGTCAACTCAATTTTAGATAGGTTTGATATGCGGGATTGTAGACCATTGTGTGTTATTGTTTTAGTTGGAACAAAGTTATCTATTTCAAATTGTCCAACATCTCCATCAAAGATGGAAGACATGAACATAGTGCCTTATCAAAGTGCAGTTGAAAGTTTTATGTATGATATGGTTTGAACTAGACAAAACATTGCCCAAGTAGTGGGAGTTATTTCCAAATATATGCCTAATCCTTGTAAAGTTCATTGGGATGTGTGAACCCTTAAACGTGCAAATGAACAAGAGCAACAAAACACATTAGGTTGTTAGATAAAATGCATGCAAACTAGTATGAGAGATTACCCATGAAATCCACCCATTCAGACTAAAATTAGGAAATGAAGAACACAACACAAGAAAATGAAATAAAATCCTAATTAAGCCAATAGATTAGTGATCCCATGGGGGAATTGGTGCCAATAAAGTGTTGCAATTGGCCCTTTCCCAATTCCTAAGTTGCAATGTTGATTGATTGAGAAAATAGTCAAATCTCCAAAGAGATTTGAGCATAACCTTGTTACAAATTGTGAAAATGGTGATAGGCTAAGTAAAATGGGCAAAATTGGCTCTCACTATGAAGAGAGTAACTTTGCATGAAGATTGTGGATGATGATGGATTTGAGTATAGTAAGTTTACTCAAATTGTGGATAATAGAATGAGAGGAAGAGTCTCTCATTTATAGATTTCCAAAATGGAAGAGAGAGTGAAAATAAGCAATGTGGGATCATTCAACATCTAATGGCCAAGTGCCATTTGTCAAGATGTGAATGGTTGAAGGTTGAGCACATTTTGGTCAATGTGCCAAAGAGGGGGAGATTTTAAATTTGAATTTGAAAGTTGGGGGTAGAGAAGAGTGGAGTAAATGTCACTTGGATCAATGGACAAGGACATTTAAGAGGAGTGAATGCCTTGTTGGAAGTACCCATCCACTTGCATTTTTGAATTCAAACTTGAGGGAATATTCCCTTTTGATGCTATGTGAGGGAAAATAGATGAATTAATAAATCAAAGTAATTGATTTATTGTGCAAGTTGCATTCTCTAGAGAATGTGACATAGATTAAGATTAAATTAATCAAAGTTTAATTAATTTAATGAGGAATTTAGGAGATGTGACAGTTTAGACTTAAAATTATGAATTGATTTAAATCAAATTGAGAGGAAGGGTTTAATTAAATAAATGATTTTGATTTATATAACTAAAGGGAATAATGTTAGATTAAATCAAATAATGTTTAATTTATTTAATTTAATAAGAAGACTTTAGGGATTTAATCAAATAAAATGAATTATTTAATTAAAAGGAGTTTTACTTACAAAATTAATTAAATAAAATTGACTTATTTAATTAACAAGAGATGATGAATTAATTAGATAAAGTTGATTTATTTAATTAAGAGATGAAGAGTGATGAATTTAATCAAATACAGATTATTCGATTAAATGACTAGCAAAGGAGATGATTCAGGATGAAATGGTGTTAGTAAATCAGGATCCAATGTGTCAGATCAAATTGTATATTTTCCATGTCTAAATTTTGCACCTCTTTGAATAAATGTACTTGTTGCATTGATTCAAAGAATAAATTGTTGGGATTAAAGTTTAAAATTTCTTGATTTTTCAGATGCCCCAATGTTGCCCCAACGGAAAAGATTATGCTGGTATACTGCCCCCTCGAGAGATTGAGCGGAAATGTATGATTTTCCGATCGAGATCGCGATAAATGCAAGAGGAGTGGTTCTATTGATCAAAGGAAGAAATATAATTCTTTGATGTAGGCAATTTTTATGATGTATAGACAGTCATCGGCCATGGGTAGGCTCATGTATATTTTGATACAACACACCAATTTTAGATAGAAATGTTAGTAAAGATAGAAGAATAAGAAGAATAAGATGGATGGAAGGAGGATCCACACAAGTTCACATTATGAATGATCATGATGATGTATTGCTTACCAAGAGTTGGGATTTTCAAAGGGCCAATTGTGTTATGTTTGATAACACACATAGGTATGATGCATCAAGGTATAAAGGACCAAGATGGCATTGTACCTAGTGTGATGGAATTTGACTTGTCAATTAGATAGGAGTATTCTTGTTCACACTTGACATACATAAACCTTGTTAGGACAGACCCAACAAAACAAGTATTCGCCAAGTTATTTTACAAGAACATCCAAAAAGCACAACAGATAAAAAATATAATGATCGTTGCCCCATTCCTTTCTCTCTAAACCTATTTTGTTTAGGAATCATCGAGAGTTCCTTGAAATGAGTGCAACATAAGATAATTCATAAAGACCAATATAAAGTAAACAAACAAGCTAATGTTCTTCATACTGCTAGCCAAGACTAAACTACTGTGGGGTACCTGATGCTCATGTCCATTACATGAAAGCTTCATCCTAGGGCATGTAGTGATCAAGGTTTTGGTGGGAATTATTGGTTGATAAGCTATTGATATTCCAAGTTGACCAAATTGCTTGCTTACTGACCTAGACTTGAGACTTATGACGGTTAGGGTGTTCACTTTGGAACTTGCTAAACTTGCTTCTAATTGAATCACTAAAGGGTGAAAGTGACGATTGATTTTATTATGAGTGATGACAATCACGGGTGAAAGCGAAATGAAATGGATGCACCATTTTGGGTTTTCAGATATTTTGAGGTTGTTTTTGGTGTTTTCAAATTTTTCACTTTTTTGGTATTTTTAAGATTTACGATGAAAGGACTAACTTAAAGACCTATCTTAGGGGTCTCGGGAGCTGATCCATAGATTAGCCTTGCCTACATTATACACATAGAGACCATGTAGTTCAACTAACAAAGGACTGACTTGATGCTAAGATGGGCAAACTGATTGCCATTTTATGGCTTAAAGGACTGACTTAAGATGTAGACTAGTGTAGACATGGAAAATATACAATTCGATCCGACACGCTGGATCCCGATTTACTAACATCATTTCTTTCAGAATCACACTCTCAGCTTATCATCACCTTCTATCTCTTAATTAAATAAATCATTATTTATTTGATTAAGTCTTTCTCCTATATTGATTAAATTAATCAATTTAATTTAATTAAGCTTATACCTTCGTTTATTTAAATAATTCATTTTATTTAAGTCTCTAAAGTCTTCTTATTAAATTGAATAAATTAAACCTTATTTGATTTAATTTAACATTATCGCCTTTAGTTAAATAAATCAAAATCATTTATTTAATTAACCCTTCCTCTCAATTTGATTTAAATCAAATCATAAATTTAAGTCTAAATTGTCACATCTCCTAAATTCCTCATTAAATTAATTAAATCTTGATTAATTTAATCTCAATCACTAAAATCATCTAGAGAATGCAACTTGCACAATAAATCAATTACTTTGATTTATTTAATTCATCTATTTTCCCTCACATGGCATCAAAAGGGAATATTCCCTCAAATTTGAATTCAAATTCAAATGGACTTAGTCCTTCCAACAAGGCATTGAAGGCCTCTTACATGTCCTTGTGCATTGAGGCAAGTAACATTAACTCCACTCTTCTCTCCCCCCAACTTTCAAATTCGAATTTCAAATCTCCCCCTCTTTGGCACATTGACCAAAATGTGCTCATTCCTCAACCATTCACATCTTGACAAGTGGCACTTGGCCATTGGATGTTGAATGATCCCACATTGCTTATTTCCACTCTTTTTTGCAAGATTGGAATTTATAAATGAGAGACTCTTCCTCTCATTCTATCATCCACAATTTGAGTAAACTTACTATACTCAACTTCATCATCATCCACAATCATATGCAAAGTTACTCTCTTCTCATTTCAATCAACCATTAATCATCTTTCAAGATTTGCAACAAAGCTATGCTCAAATCTCTTTGAAGATTTGACCATTTCTCAATCACACACCATTGCTACATAGGAATCGGGAAAGGGCCAATTGCAACACTTGATTGGCACCAATTCCCCCATAAGATCATCATGCTATTAGATTAATTAGGATTGAATCTCTTTTATTTAAAGTTTATTGTGTTCTTCATTTCCTAATTTAGTTTGAATAGATGGATTTTATGGGGAATCTCTCATACTTGTTTGCATGCATTTGATCTAATAACCTAATGTGTGTTTTTTCTTTTATGCATTTGCAGGTTTAGGGGTTCACAACTAGATGGGCAAATGGATTGCCAATGCGACAGATGCCTAAGGACTGACCCTAACTGTAAAATAGATGGGCAAATGGATTGCCAATGCGACGGATGCCTAAGGACTGACCCTAATTGTCTCGGGGGATGATCAAAGATCAACCTTGCCTATGTTCAAGCTTAGAGACAATGTAGTTCAGACAAGGTGAAAAACTGACAAGACTCAATGATGAATTTTTTGAAGATTTTCTAATATTTTCACATGTTTTTGGATTTTTGATGATTTGGATGTTTTTTGGATTTTTTAATTTTTCTAATGTTTTTGAATTTTTTGATGAATTTTTGAATGTTTTTGGATTTTCGCATGATTTTGACAATTTGGAGGTGGATATGCATGACGATATCAGTGCTTTTTTTTGGGATTTTGTTGAAAAAAAGCTTAATGTTGATCGATCAGATTGATGGATTGATAGTTTGATTAAGTGTGTTAAGTAAAAAAAAAGTGATAATGCACTCATAAACTTTAAGAAGTTGTGTTATCCTAGAGTAAACTCTTACAAGAGGGTAGTTTGACTAAGTGTGTTAAGTCAAATGAGGTGGTTTTGGATTTGATAATTTGGCTAAGTGTGTTAAGCCAAACAGAGTGATGATAATGAACTTGTAAACCCAAGGAAGTTGTGTTATCCTAGAGTAAACTCATTCACAAGATGATAATTTGACTGTGTTAAGCCAAACAAGGTGATAATTGATTGGATTTAATTGATCAAGGTTTATGAAGCTTGATTTGGAAAAAAATTATTTTGATGATTTGATGTGACACTGATGTGCACATTGGATGCAATTGATATGGATTTCTTGCATTGATGTTCAATTAAATATAAAGCTTGATAAGGAATGTCTTCTTGTCAAAATATGCCATGGGCTAGTGATTTGGATTGATGCTCACAAATTCTTTGACCAATTTTATTTCATGATTTCCAATGCTCGGATCACCACATAAGTGTGAAGGATAAATATCAAGATTTATTCCTCAAACAAGATGTAAATATCTACCCCCAATGTCTAGCAATGTTTGAATGGCAGTGCGTGGATGCTTGGATAGGTTTGTGGATGGATGGATATGGTAAGAATGCAAAGGATGCCAAGGATCATCTCATGATAAGATAAGGTGTTTGAAAAAAGGATTCTCATTTGGATAATGCTTCAAGGCTCATATAAAACTGGGTAGGATGAGATCAATGAAAATGATTCATGTCACGTGTCTACCATAAGCAAGTATAAAGTGTGCACCAAAATTTTCCAAGATCAAGATAACTTGGAGTATGGATGCATATGGATAAAAATGGATTGGATAAATGGTTCATGGATGAACAGATGATAAGGCTAGAATGTTGGCTTTATTATGGATGTGATAAGATGCTTTCTCTTGAAATGGCACACGTAGATGCTTGATTCTACATATGACACATGTTTTCCAGGTTTTCCTCATGGTACTTGCCCAAAGTTCCACCATAGTGGTTTTCTCTAGAGGATGATTTTTTCTTTACTATTTTTAATCCCTTTTCTGATTTTTTTTTATTTTTATATTTTTTGATTTTTTTGTATTTTCTGAGAGATTTTAAGTTGATGTTGAACCACCTAGTGGTGCTGATTTAGATGCTTCTATCATAACGTGCCATCGGTATCCTGCTTGAAGAAGTTGCTTTGCCAAGATACATGCACTTGAAAGAAAATTTTGAGAAATCTTTTCTGCTTTGTCGATACCAGAGTTAACTCCATCGTTGTGCGCACATTGCAATAGAGTGCCTTCTAAATCCTTATGATGAAGGGTCACTACCAATACATGGTCAATGTGAGAATTGGATATCATGCATGGAGGCATGGATGGTGGAGTGTGTTTAGGAATAAAAGATGGATTTGTCGATAGTTTCAAACCTTTGACTCTCCAAACTTGGGAAGATGAGCAATAATGGGTGGATATGGAAGTGTTCATGGAATTAGGACCAACTACTTGATACACTTTGTATGTCACTTGAGAAGATTTTTTTTTCCTTTATGGAAGTCTTTGATGGATACTTGCCCCCTTTTTATTTTTCCCCATAGTTTCTTTGACTAATGGAGTTTGATAGGGATAATTTTTCTTTGTTATTTTTGGTATCCATATGTATTTGATTTGTCCTTCATGCTTCTGAGCTTCTTTTTTATTGATAACATTCTTCATGCTTTGATTCAAGTCTTTCTCTTGACGTTGGTCCCAATTGGTGGATGGGGTGATGGGTGGATGAAGATTTGTGATACGGCGGGTTGTAGTATTGGCATTGGTTTCATCATAAGGATTCTTTGCGCTCCCTATGTTAACGTTTGCTCGAGACGAAGTTGCCCCAATTTTTGTGGAAGTATCACTGATATGTTGAGATCCCTTGATTGTTGAATAACCAAGGCCTTGATGCTTAGGGTTTCCAATAATCTGCACTGGTTCTAGGATACCCTATTCATGCAGGCCTAATCCTCTACCTTGATAATTCATCTTCTAAAAAAAAAAAATTATCTGCAATATGATATGATTTACCTTGGAAACAAGGTGCTAATCCTTCTCTGCTTTGTGGTGGATCTTCAAAAGTGACAACTTCTTTATTGATGAGGTAGCTTGCCCTAAGAAAGGTAAGTGATCTAATTTTATAAGTGATAGGACCCTCTATCTTTGAGATAACCTCCTGATTGATCTTTTTGGCTTGATCTTGTGAGATATCAGATTGTAATGCTCCTTCAAGAGGTGTTGATGCTTCATTGTATTTTTAAAAGTCTTCCTCATGATTCATTCTTGATATGCATTCACATGATGTTTCTGATTCACAACTTTTTTAGAAGCCTTCTTCATGATCCATTTCTGATATGTCTCTAGTTTTCTATATATCTTGACCATGTGTATAAATGTTAAGAGTAAGAGACTCTTGTTCCTTGGGAATGATTTCAAGAATATGAGACTCTTGTTTTAAATGAAGATCATCTACATGTCCATCCAAATAAAGCATCTCATGGGTAGATGGAGGAGTATGTCCTATGTGGATGTGGTCATCTTGTATGGATAGGAGAGTGTCCATTATATCATTGTAGTAGCTTGGAGATGCCAATTCTTGATCTTGAATGATTTCAAAATTTCTTTCGACATGCTTTGGATCAAGTTCTTGACATGGGTAAATTTCAAAGAATGGATTGCTTTCTTGGATATCTTCACTAGGCATAGGAAGTTTCTCAAATGTTATGAGGTCAAAAGATGTCCATATGTTTTGGAAAGGATCATTGCTAGACCTTGGTGAAAGATGTTCATCATGCTTTGGAGTAAATTCTTGAGATATGTCCTCTGACTCATTAGGTGATGTAGAGACAATTTCAACATTATCATTGGTCAAAGGATCTTGATAATCATTTTCAACAATTTTGGTGAGAATTTTTTGCAAGCTTTTCTAAGGGAGTAATTCTTGTGTTTGTTGTTGAGCCAACAATGCTTGTTTTATGGTTTTGTTGCTATTGTGCCAATAAATCTTGTTGTTGAGCTCGTTGTTGTGCCAACAAAGCTTGTTGTTTATCTTTTTTCTTTTCTTGGAAATCTTGCAAGGCTTGTTGGTATGCTCGTAGATGAATTGCTTGTAACTATGCATGACTTTGAGCCTGTGCTTGTTGGGCTACTTGAGCCACTTGCGCAACTTGTGTGGCTTGTTGTGCTTGGAGTGCCTTTTGGAGGGAAGCTTCTTGAGTGGCTTGCAACATGATGGAGAATGAATTGACCATGTTGTGTTTTGGCGGCGGTGGTGGTGGGTTGCGAATGGTGTTGATTATTGGGGTTGCTTGAATGGTTGTCATATGTTGTTGCGATATCGATGGAAAAAAGGGGGGATTGGTATGATGTTTTGATTTGGCATTATAGGTTGACTTTGAACATTGTTGTGGTTGAGAATCATATTGCCTTGATTTAGGAAACTTTGATTTTGCATGGTGTTACCTTCAATTGGATCAATACCTAGAGTCATCAACATATTGCTTGGATTTTGAACAACATTGATGGGATTTGCAAACATGTTGACCCCAAAGTTTACCAAGTATGGATTTGAAATGGTCATGTTTGGTAAAGTTTCACTTGGCATGTATGGATTTGATGGGATAATGTTGTTTGGAAAACTCATGCATTGAGCGTTTGGTTGATAAATTTGCAAATTTGGACTTGGATATAAATCTACCATTGGGAAAGGTGTTCCAAACTTTGGATTGGGCATAACATTCATTGTAATTTTGAGGTTTGGAGGAGATAATGATGCCATGTATAAATGTGAGTTTCGATAATCAATTGGCATTTTGATACTTGGATAGTTTGGTTGACTTGGATTACTCATGATGTATTAGTCGAGTTTGAATTTCATGTTCCTCTTGTTGATCTGTATAGGATCTAGACTAAATTGCAGTATTTAAATGCTTAACTTTTACAACGATTATTCCAAGTTAATAATATCAAAATTAACTTATGGAAATAATTAAAATGACAAGGTGATAACAACAGAAAGAGAGAAGAAATAGAGAGACGAAACCACAATTGATAACGGAGTTCGCCACAAACGTGACTACATCTCCGGGCCCCTCTCCAATGGAGTGACCGATCCGATTATAATCCAAAACAGTTACAATTGAGACAGCATCATCCCCTTCAAGCACATCGATAGCATAGCATAACTTTGATGTACAGGAACAATTACAATCATCTCCCGAGCATTCTCTTGTTCTCCACCTGGACTTCACTATGTCACCTGCATTCACTGAACTCCTAAGAGCTACATTCCTCCTCCTTTTATACATGAAATTAGCCTAAAAAGGCTTAACCACCATAACAACATAACCCCCTAATAAAAATTCATACATTGGCTCATTTGTCTTTTAGACACATTTTGTTTTAGTGGTTAGGGGAAGTTTAGCCAAAGTAGGCTATTTGTTTTGGCCTCGAGCCATATCATACATCAAAAATAAACAAACCCGTTCATAAATTATACAAGTTTCGGTGGCCTAATTGTCCGCCTTAATTTTGCTAAGCTGTGTGGTCGGGGGTTCAAACCCCGCTGGCCACGTTTTTAAAACAAATCCGTCAAACTCTCCACAATAAAAGAAACCTGCTCCATACATATATGTGACGGCAATGTTTGACACAACGGTGAAACGACCCGCTATTTTCGCCGAAATCGCGGGTTCAAACCTGTCCACAATACTTTTGGCATTCCGTCCAACCAACTAGACCGCTGCTATGGAGACACGTGTCGACCTGCAATTCGTCAACTCTGATGACAAGGCAAGCTCGTACGCTGACAAAGCCGATGACGTGTGCTGACTGGACTGCCACCTGTCTGATGATGTGTCGTACGGATGCCATGTGTCACACTCTCATTGGTCCGTACAATCTGACTCATCTGCCACGTGTTTCATCTGAATTCATCCACTTGGCTTCCATACTGTACGGACTGACACGTCAGCATGATGACATCATCATTAGTACCTTCAAGTCAACCGAACTTTGACTAGCTGTATCTTGAGCCTCCGATGTCGGATTTCGATGAAATGAGTTGCATTGGAAAGCTTGCGATGAGCTCTTCGCGATGATGCTAACTTCGATAAATTTTTGACGACACCATTTTTTTCACTTCCTGGACGCCCTCTGATTCCAGTTTGACCAAAGGTTTGACTGGCTATAACTCGTGCAAACGGACTCCTTTTCGCTCCGTTCGAGTTGCGTTGGAACCAGGACGTCAACCTCTTTCTGATGGTGCTGATTTTGGAGAGAAATGGAACACTTCAATTTTCACTGAAAAATGTCCACCGGATCAGGCCTCCCCTCTAAAGACCTTTTGGACCTCCAAAAGTGGCATTTAATCTGACATTAAGTGAGGACTTGGCCTCCCCACTTGTCCTGTATCCTCTGTACATCTGAATACCTGACTCACAAGCATAATCAAGACTACAACAATATTGTTGAACATAAACATAACTTTATCACTTCCATAAGCATCTACATCAATTGTCGTAGCCACTAACCAACAAAAATTGACTAGCATCAAGCTGAACAACAATGCAGAAATGAAAGAGAATAAGTTAACAACAATTCAATCCTTTACAACAAGAACATTTTTACCCAAGGATTCATCAATGCTTTCAATCATCATTTTCTCATGCTGTACTGCAAGTGCATCCTGCAACATTTGACCCTAGTTAGCTACTCCAAGTTCAAGTTGAGAACCACCTGTACTGACAGACATAAGAGTTAACTCTTTACTTGCATTAATTACCCTCTTTAACTGTCCTATGTTTGCAAAAGAATGATCAATCTTAATCCTGTGAGAATGTACAATATACTGTATGCCATCTTTAAACAAGTGATAATGATTCTTTTCCCTGTAGAAAATAGCTTTCCTGTCATATAAATAAGGGCTACCAAGCACTATCCCACAAATATCCAGTGGAACCACATCAAACTGTACTTCATCCATAAATTTACTAGTGATTGTGAATCTCAAAGTGCATTGTTTTGTTACTTGCAACTTATCATTTTCACAAATCCAGCCTAGTGGATAAGGTTTCCTATGCAATGTAGTTTTCAATCCCAAGTTCTTTACAACACTTTCTGAAATCAGATTAACTTGAGAACCACTATCTATGAGTGCATCAATTTTACTATTCTTAGCAACAACCCTTAAATGAAACAGCTCATTCCTTTTCACATCTTCAGAGAAATCATTAACTGTAGAAGTAGAAGCACAACTAGCAACAGAAACACTAGAAATATGAGCTTTACCTTTTAGACCCATCGCTGTTATCTTAGTCTCATCATCTGAATCTGAACCAAGATCCATAACAACATTCATGGCTTTCTCCTTACCTTTTTGTTTCTGATTCTGTCTTTGACCCCACTTAGGCTTCAGTTCTGGATGCAACTTCCAACAATGATCTTCATCATGACCCTTCCTGTCACAATGAGAGCAAGAAAGCTTGTCATCCTTCTTAACTGTAGCTGCCTTCTTTCCTTTCCCTGTCTCTGCAACTTTAGAAGATTTCTTTACAGAGTTATCATTATCAATAAAGGAACCTTTACCCCTTGTCTCTAAGTGTGTAGCTTGAACAGACACTTCATCCAAATTACAAGGGTTCAATACCAAAATGGAATGTCTAAGATATGAATGAAGACCTCCTATGTACTTTAACAAGGTATCTTGGGTGTACAAAGGAACATTCAAAGCAATAGCCCTTTTCCTAAATTCATGAGTGTACTCTTGGACAGTTTGACCTTTCCCTTGCCTAAACATTTTCCAGTCCATCATTAACTGTTGCATATGTCCTAGGGGATAAAACTGCTTCTTAAGAGTATTAATAAATTCTGCCCAAGTTAAATTGACTCTACCATGTTGTGAAATTTCTGCCTTAGACTTACTCTCCCACCAGGTTAAAGCTGTACCTCCTAACCGAAGAGTAGCTAATTGGATCCTATCAACATCATCTAATAGGTTCTGGACTCTACAGTAGACTTCTACTTGCTGAATCCAATCATCCAATTTTTCAGCATTAAGTTCACCACAATACTTTGGTAAATCAAATTTTACATCCAATTTAATTTTAGGCTTATACCCACTCTTGAAAGGATTAGAAGAAATAGAATGAGGAGAAGATGGAGAAGAAGGAGAAGAGGGAGGAGAAGAAGAAGAGGGTGGATCTGGTTGCTTGTCACCATCTCCATGATGTTTCCCTTTCTTGTCTTTGTGATCTTCTTGCTTTGACGAACCTCCTTCATGTCCTTTCTGCTCTTGTCTCTCTTGAAAAAGAATGTCCACCTTAGCCTTCATCTCAAGGAATGCTCTTCGAAATTCCTGCTCACTGATTTCTTCAGGAACCTCCATTCCAGAAACAGACATCTTCAGAAATGTTCTACGCTTCCTGATCTCAGGATCAAATTCTTCAAGCTTGCCTTCGCCCTTCTGAATCCTGGATCTCGTTAGCATTCAAAAAGACAAATAACTGCAATAATAGTCAACTGAGCTCTGATACCAACTTGATCTGTATAGGATCTAGACTAAATTGCAGTATTTAAATGCTTAACTTTTACAACGATTATTCCAAGTTAATAATATCAAAATTAACTTATGGAAATAATTAAAATGACAAGGTGATAACAACAGAAAGAGAGAAGAAATAGAGAGACGAAACCACAATTGATAACAGAGTTTGCCACAAACGTGACTACGTCTCCGGGCCCCTCTCCAATGGAGTGACCGATCCGATTATACTCCAAAACAGTTACAATTGAGACAGCATCATCCCCTTCAAGCACATCGATAGCATAGCATAACTTTGACGTACAGGAACAATTACAATCATCTCCCGAGCATTCTCTTGTTCTCCACCTGGACTTCACTATGTCACCTGCATTCACTGAACTCCTAAGAGCTACATTCCTCCTCCTTTTATACATGAAATTAGCCTAAAAAGGCTTAACCACCATAACAACATAACCCCCTAATAAAAATTCGTACATTGGCTCATTTGTCTTTTAGACACATTTTGTTTTAGTGGTTAGGGGAAGTTTAGCCAAATTAGGCTATTTGTTTTGGCCTCGAGCCATATCATACATCAAAAATAAACAAACCTGTTCATAAATTATACAAGTTTCGGTGGCCTAACGGTCGGCCTTAATTTTGCTAAGCTGTGTGGTCGGGGGTTCAAACCCCGCTGGCCACGTTTTTAAAACAAATCCGCCGAACTCTCCACAATAAAAGAAACTTGCTCCATACATATATGTGACGGCAATGTTTGACACAAAGGTGAAACGGCCCGCTATTTTCGCCGAAATCGCGGGTTCAAACCCATCCACAATACTTTTGGCATTCCGTCCAACCAACCAGACCGCTGCTATGGAGACACATGTCGACCTGCAATTCGTCGACTCTGATGACAAGGCAAGCCCATACGCTGATAAAGCCGATGACGTGTGCTGACTGGACTGCCACCTGTCCGACGATGTGTCGTACAGATGCCACGTGTCGCACTCTCATTGGTCCGTACAATCTGACTCATCTGCCACGTGTTTCAACCGAATTCGTCCACTTGGCTTCCGTACTGTAAGGACTGACACGTCAGCATGATGACATCATCATCAGTACCTTCAAGTCAACCGAACTTTGACTAGCTGTATCTTGAGCCTCCGATGTCGGATTTCGATGAAACGAGTTGCATTGGAAAGCTTGCGATGAGCTCTTCGCGATGATGCCAACTTTGACAAATTTTTGATGACACCATTTTTTTCGCTTCCTAGACGCCCTCTGATTCCAATTTGACCAAAGGTTTGACTGGCTATAACTCGTGCAAACGGACTCCTTTTCGCTCCGTTCGAGTTGCGTTGGAACCAGGACATCGACCTCTTTCTGATGGTGCTGATTTTGGAGAGAAATGGAACACTTCAATTTTCACTGAAAAATGTCCACCAGATCACTTGTGTTTTGACCTTGTTGCGAGAGTGAACCTCTAAGGTGTTTAGGACCAATGATGAGATGAAGGATGAAAGGGGTGAATGATATGGGTGTTTGAACTTCTAGGAACTTTGGATCAATGCTAGATTTTAGGAGTTGGTTTGATTTTGATTTTGATTGATGATAGTTTGAGTAAGTGTGTTAAGTCAAACAAAGATGATTATGCACTTGTAAACTCTAGGAAGTTGTGTTATCTTGGAGAAAACGTATACACAAGATGATAATTTGGCTAGGTGTGTTAGGCCAAACAAGGTGATATTTGATGATGAACTTGTAAACCCTAGGAATTTGTGTTATCCTAGAGGTAAATTCGCTTAAGAGGATTGATAATTTGACTAGGTGTATTAAGTCAAATGTAATGAAAAAGTCTAGCATAAATGATGTTTTCAAAGTTCCAAAAGTTGTTGGTGAGATGGAAATTTGATTGATGTTTGAGAGATGGGTGAAGTGATGATTTGATCCTAGATGAACCTAAGAGGACTTACTTACAAGACCAAGGTGATGAAGAACATGTTTTTCCCTAGAAGTAATTCAAACCAAAAGACTCAAAAGAGAACAAGCACATGTGTGGTTCAGTTATTTGTTTATCTTGCTTAGATTTGGTTCTTTTTGACACAAGCACTTTCTTGATTATGTTTTTGAAATTGAATATCCAATGTCCTAATTTTATTTCATCCCACAAAGTGCATTATGTGGAAATCAAGGAAATCAAGACAAAGGTTTCTCAGTGTTTAACCTTGGTGAAAAAAAATGATGATATAATCCACGCACTGAGAAACCTCTAAGGATATAATCCCTAGGGAAAACAAGAGTGCCTAAATTTTTCAAAGGTATTTGTTTCCTACAAGGGGTTTGAAATTTGGAGGTCTTGTGAATGTTTTTTTTCAAATGTTTTCGAGAACCAAGCAATGTGTTTTCCACTTCCAAGCACTTTTTACAACCCTAGGATGATAAGGCAATATTTTGTTGGGTTCCCACTTGGACGAATCTAGCTGCACATATTTTGTGCGAATGGCTAAATGCTTGACCACACTGGCTCCCCTCCATGGCACACACTTCTCGGGTCAACCAAGCATTAGTACCTATGAATCTCCCATGGCATACTTTCCATCTCTACAAAAAAATTGCATGTATAACGTGGGGCGACTTCAAAGGACATGACCTTTTGTACCAACAAAATAGACAAGGTTTTGGCCTTTTTCTAAACAAAGGGTTTTAATTCAGGCATTTCATTCATAGGGGATTATCCAACAGCGGCAAGAGTCCATTTTTTTCCATGTCGTTGGAATAATCCTCGTGATTCTTGAACTTTCCTCAAGAATCTATAGTTATATGCTGGTTGGAAGTCGCTTGGCTTTAGTGTGTTCCCAGTTGGGTTGTTCCCTTGGGTGATTATTTTTTCCCACAAGGAAGCCCCTCGAAGATAAACAAAAGTGAATAAACTTATCCGTAGTTCGATCAACCTTCATTTAGAAACAAAGGGAGAACACTCACGACAAGTTCACTCACACTCGCATGTTTTGTTCAATTGTTAGGTACCCAAATTGAAATGTGGAGGCAATATTTTATGCAAGTTAGTGTCACCAAAAATACTTTTGACTCTCAAGATCGTTGTGAAGCGCGAGAGAAGCGCATACACTTTTTCAAATGACACTACTTTGCAAAAAAGATTACAAGACATAAAAAACACATGTTCATTTTAAATTCCTCAAAGCAATAATGAATTCCTTTTAAGCACCAAATGAAATGTGAGATTTTTTTGTTCAATTGTTATCCTTTAAACAAAATCTAGTATGTTTGTCTAAACTTCTTTTTAGCCCCTTGGCAATTTTTGAAAAGAAATTTGATTGTTTATTTAGAGCCCAAAAGAAATTTTAGTGTCCTAAGAGCCTGAAAGTAAATAAATTCCTTAGAAAAGGATTATAAGTTCTCCCAAAGTGTTTAAAAACACTTGATACAATGATATGATAAATTCATAGAGAACCTTTGGCCTTCGTTTTCCTTCACTTTTAATTAAAAAAATTCCTTTTTAGGCAAATTTCAACAATTTTTTAGATTTTTCCATTTTTAGTAATTTTGCATGCATAAGTTTGAGTCCTATTTTTTTCCAAAAAAAATCTAAAATTCAAGTAGGATGAATTGCCAACTAACATTTGAAATTGGAAACATGGACTTTGAGTTATTAATAGAAACAACTTTCAAAAACTAGGAAAAAACTTTAAATTGTCATTTTGAGGGCCAAGATCAAAGTTTGAAGCCTCAAAAATGTGCCAAGATGGCATCCACTTCATAGAGCTCAAAATCACTTGCCACCTCATAAAGAAACCACTTATAAAATTTCAGCCAAAACCCACATCCGAGTCAAAAGTTATGACCTCGGGAAGTTCCTGCATCACAAAAAAAAGTTAAAAATATCAGAAAACTTAGGAGCAATACAGTTTGTAGAAGTAGCGTAGTTTGGGACAAAGGCGACGCTATATAGTGTTGCGTGGTTGACTTTGGGTGGCCCTCTATAGAAATAGAGAGTGAAAAAGTGGTGCGACAGGGGTAAGGTGCATAGTTTAGAAGCAGTCAAGTTTGAAGCTTCAAATTTTCTAGGCGACAAAGTAGGAGTAGTGGAGTTTGGAGGAAATGCGGTGTGTTCTGGCACCGTGGTGCTAAAAGCGGTGCAGTATAGTGCTGCATAGTAGAGTTGGAAATTTGAAAAAATGACAGGCGGGAAGAGAAAAGCGACGCAGTTTGAAGGTTTGTGCGGTTTGATATAGCACCGCACCTCTAAAAGTGGTGCAATACTATGCCACACCTCTAAAAGCGGTGCAATATTGCAGCGCACCTCTAAAAGTGGTGCAATATGGCGCTGTGTGGCATAGTTTGCTGTGTACTACAAAAAAAAGGTTAAAAAACACAAAATTTTTGAAAAAACGTGATTAAAATTCTTGAATTGCCCTCCTTCTATCGCCAAAATGTGAACCCCTAAACCTGCAAATGCACAAGAGCAACAAAACATATTAGGTTGTTAGATCAAATGCATGCAAACCAATATGAGAGATTCCCCATGAAATCCATCCATTCAAACTAAAATTAGGAAATGAAGAACACAACACAAGAAAATGAAATAAAATCCTAATTAAGCCAATAGATTAGTGATCCCATGGGGGAATTGGTGCCAATGAAGTGTTGCAATTGGCCCTTTCCCAATTCCTAAGTTATAATGTTGATTGATTGAGCAAATGGTCAAATCTCCAAAGAGATTTGAGCATAACCTTGTTACAAATTGTGAAAATGGTGATAGGTTGAGTGAAATGGGAAAAATTGGCTCTCAATATGAAGAGAGTAACTTTGCATGAATATTATGGATGATGATGGATTTGAGTATAGTCAGTTTACTCAAATTGTGGATAATAGAATGAGAGGAAGAGTCTCTCATTTATAGATTTCCAAAATGGAAGAGATAGTGAAAATAAGCAATGTGGGATCATTCAACATCCAATGGTTGAAGGTTGAACACAATTTGGTCAATGTGCCAAAGAGGGGGAGATTTAAAATTCAAATTTGAAAGTTGGGGGGAGAGAAAAGTGGAGTAAATGTCACTTGGATCAATGCACAAGGACATTTAAGAGGAGTGAATGCCTTGTTGGAAGTACCCATCCACTTGCATTTTTGAATTCAAACTTGAGGGGATATTCCCTTTTGATGCCATGTGAGGGAAAATATATGAATTAATAAATCAAAGTAATTGATTTATCATGCAAGTTGCATTCTCTAGAGAATGTGACATAGATTAAGATTAAATTAATCAAAATTTAATTAATTTAATGAGGAATTTAGGAGATGTGACAATTTAGACTTAAATTTATGAATTGATTTAAATCAAATTGAGAGGAAGGATTTAATTAAATAAATGATTTTGATTTATTTAACTAAAGGGGATAATGTTAGATTAAATCAAATAATGTTTAATCTATTCAATTTAATAAGAAGACTTTAGGGATTTAATCAAATAAAATGAACTATTTAATTAAAAGGAGTTTTACTTATAAAATTAATTAAATAAAATTGACTTATTTAATTAACAAGAGATGATGACTTAATTAGATAAAGTTGATCTATTTAATTAAGAGATGAAAAGTGATGAATTTAATCAAATACAGATTATTCGATTAAATGACTAGCAAAGGAGATGATTCAGGATGAAATGGTGTTAGTAAATCAGGATCCAGTGTGTCAGATTGAATTGTATATTTTCCATGTCTACAGGATGAAGTTAAAAAAATCTTCAGATATTTGCATGGTACCTGAAATTATTCCTTATGTTATCATACTAATATGTTTGAAGGTGAGATTTCCCTTGATATTCATGGTTATGTGGATTCAGACTGGGAAGGTAATGTTGATAGTAGATCGACTAGTGCTTATGTGTTTACTTTATTTGGTGGTGTAATTATTTGGATGAGTAAGTGATATGTTGTGGTTTCTTTTTTGACTACTGAAGCAGAGTATATGGCACCTACTCATGCTTATAAAGAATCCATTTGTCTTAAGAGTCTATATTCAAATATTGAAATAAAACAAGGTGCAATGACAATTTATTGTGATAGTCATGGTGTGATATCTCTAGCAAAGAACCCAACATCTCATGTCAGGACCAAGCATATTGATGTACAATATAATTTTGTTAGATACATGGTTGAAGATGGCATGGTGAAGCTAGTTAAGGTAGAGAATTTGATGAATGTTGTTGATTCTTTAACTAAGCATGTGAGCACATATAATTTCAGATGGTTTTTAGAGACTATGGAACTTTCAACCCCTAGTAGTTAGAGATGATAATGACACCCTTCCATTTTCCTTGCAAAGTGTTCGACAAGTAGGAGATTTGTTGGGAAAATGTATCTCAACATTGCAATTATATACAATTTATTGATAGAATGTATGTTTGTACATGGTGAATGATCATGCAAAAACTATACACTCATAACAAGACATGGGGTTTGGAGCAACAACTCAAAAAAAAATATTCACTTACATGTCAAGGTTTTTTCCTTGTGACACATCAAGATTTTTCCATCAACACATCAAACGAAAAATGACCTTGTGAAACCCTAATTCTAGAAGGTTCCAAAAATTTTGTTATAAATGGGTGGGATGTATGTAGATAGGGTGTATTTTGAGAGTTTGATAGCATTTTTGGTGTCTCTATATCTCTAGTAGTGATAATCCTTTGAGAAGCTTGCTCTACAAGTATATTGTAATCTTTTTATTTTTGAATAATATATTGGGCAGCTTTTAGAGTGGGGTTTTTCTCACAAAATGGTTTCCCCACATTAATCATTGTATTATGGTATGCATGATATTTTTATTTATTTTTGTTTGTATTTTCTATAACTGTTGAAGATCTATAAAAAAAATCATGATTCTCCTCTCACGGTTAGTGTAGGAGGTTTTTCCACTACCTTAGCTTTCTTACATAATTTTGTGTTAAGATTACCATTGGTTGTTTTTATTTTTTGGTTTCTTTTGTTATGATTTTGTATTCTCCCATGAATATTGGTGTGAAATCTAAGGAACCCCAATCATATTCTAAAAACTTAGTGACTTCATAATTGTTTTTCTCATGTCATTCTCCCTTGATGACTTCAATTTTTGTAGTTGGTATCAATGCTTTCAAAGGATCTCATTTTTCCCTCTCAACAATCAAACAACTTTCAAGTTCAAGATCAAACTTGAGTGTGTAAACTTTATTTTCATAGACATACTTCATTACATGGTGAACAGTAGAAGGAACTCCAATCATTTCTTGAATCTATGGTCTCCCTAAGAGGATATTGTAAGAATTATCATGAGGCATACCATGCAACGAAATTTGTAATAGGACCTTTCAAATTTTATTAGGTAATGTGATGACTCCAAGCAGTTATTTTCCTATATTATCAAATCCATGGATAGAAAAAGAATCAAGGATGATGTCACTCTTATCCATATAAATTTTAGTGTAGAAAAATATATCCCTTCAAATTTTCAAACTTGTTTAGGCCCTCCCTACTAAAATTGAGCTTCTTTACGCCTTATTTGGTCACCTACGAAAAGTAACCTACAAAGCATAATTCAGTGTTTCAAATTTAAATATTTAATAATAGAGAAGCTAAAAAAAATAACTAGAGGATATTATAGTTTTAGATCAACCCTGATACTAGGACTAAATCAACACTTGTGGCATATGAGTTCTATTATACCATATTTCAAGCATTTTTTGTAGATCTTGGTTTAGAAGTTCCAAATTTTGAACTCAGCCTGAAACACTAAACTGAGACTAAATCACCCCTACTGGTGTATGATTCCTAGTGTAAAATAAAAGTTATATTTTTGGGAGTGAAGACCTAGTTTCAAGCATCTTCAGTTTTCTAGGAGCCCTTTTGTCCTTTCTCAGTTCATTATTCTGATTTTTAGTTTTATATATTGAGTTTCATAGTTAGTTTTGCATTGCATTCATCTCCTTCTTTCTAGGCATTTACTTGGTTTTTAACCCCCTGTTGTCTTTAATCACACCCCTAAGACACCTTATTGTAGATACATTTTACCAATTCCATCCTTAGATTGAAATTTATAGCGTTCCCTTGAATGAAACTTGAAGGCAATAGGTGGAGGAACCCTAATCCCCCTTTAGTTATATCTCCTAGAACATAGAATGACAATTTTCATAATTTTATTTTGGTCAACCAACCCTTTAAAACACCTTATTTTGTGATTTTGACTCCGTCATAGTCCTAGATCTAGCTTGGACTGACTTTTCATTAGGTTTTCCATTAGTTAATTTGCATCTAGGGTTTCTAAGTCTTCACATTAGTGAAAGTGCATATAGATTGAATTTTTGCCTCTTGCATCATTAAGTTTCATTTAAAATCTATAATTGCACATTTTATAGAAATCATTCAAACCAAGAAATCAAACATTCACTTAGAATTTGTTGAAATTAGTGTAAAAACCCTAATATGGGACTCACACACCCCTCTAGGTGATTTAGTCCCAATACATGTGGCCTTACCTAATTTATGGGTATTTTGTGTGGAAATTTTTTTAAGCATTTGAACCCTAAAAAAACCCTAACTAGGACTCATATGCCTTTATAGGTGATTTAGTCCCATGTTGGATCTAAAACTGCATTTTACAGCATTACACAAAAAAATTCTATGCTTTTGTTTGATGTGGTTATATTTCTATTACAGTTTACTGAGTTCCTATTTCATTCATTGCATCTAGCTTAATTTGGTTCATTTTGTACATTGCTTGATTTCAAAATTGCATTATAGGTTATTACATTTCATTTCATCATGGATATGTGCTTTGATAAGCTTTGGATGTCCTTGAAATCATTAGTGGATGTGTCAAGCTATGCTTTTGGAGATGACCCTAATTAAATTCAACTCACTCATGCTCAATCAAATCCTAATGCATGTCCTCCTCATGATGTTGAAATAATTAGATAAGATGATGACAACATGAAAAAAATCATAAACAATTTCCTTTAACAACCTTGAGACTAATGCACCCTTTTTCCTTCTATGAAACAACCAATGTAAGTTGAGATGTTTGAGACACAAGTTGAGCCTAAGTTCCATATAATAGGTTATCCTAGTTCCTGTAATCAAACAAACATTCAACCATACTATGTTAGCAATGTTACCAACACTCCCATCAACCTAGAATAGACATATGAAAAAGGATTCACGATCTTAAGCAAACAAGTATGTGGTACAACAAGTGAGCATGAAATTCATCAACTCTTAGAGAAGATGCCAACAAAAGATACCAAATGGTTAGGATATAAAGATCCTTTTCCCAACATAATTATCCTACTTCCTAAAGATTAACCAATACCTTGTAATGATGATAGGGATGATAGGATTTTCTTAGATCCTCCTCCTCATAATATAACTCAAGAAATTTTTTAATATAGCAAGCAATAAAGGCAATAAAAACTAAAGAAAGTATAATTCCCTTGTTCTCCATCTACAACTAAAATAACTTTACTTATACTTATAATCCAAGGACTTATTACATTACCACCCATGAAAGAATATTAATTTCCAAATCCTAAGAACACAAACACATCACATTATCAATATCATATAATTTTTAGACATAATAATGATGAGTGTCATGCTTTAAAATAAATATTTAAAAAGTTTCATATGATAGAAATAATCCCTTAAAGCATGTCCTTTCTCTCCTTTCCATGAAATGGTTATAGGATTGTAATATTCTCACTATTGCATGCCTTATATTCAATGTAGATCATTTCAAAATGCAAGGAGCTCTTTCTCATCACCTACCTTCGCTCATTCTTGTCTTGCACATAGTGCGATCAAGAGTTATATAGCCTTGTTCTAGTAACACCTTTTCTTGTTGTCCCTTTGAATATTTTCCTACCTCCCATATATGACGACCAAGATTGGGATGTAGTTGACCTACTAATAGGTTGACTCGCATGTTCTTACTAGTCTTTTTCATTATTTTATTTTTCATGTTATGTCTGTGATTGCATCTACGTAATGTGACGCCCCGTGCTATTTTGTTTGATGTATCTCTCTCTTTGTGGAATTCATCAATTTTTCCCTACATTCTTCTCTATGTCATCAACCTTTATCTTTTCTTTGTCTTGTGTTTTCCTTTTGTGGATGACACAAGAAGTCGAGAAATTCAGGTCTCTTCCATGTTGACCCAAAATCTTTTTTTTTATCTTTTCTTTGTCTTGTGTTTTCCTTCTGGGGATGATGCAAGAAGTTGAGACATTTAGGTATCTTCCATGTTGACCAAAACATTTTTCTTTGTTTTTTCTCTGGTTGTGTCATTCTTCCTATTCCATGAGTATTTGTGGAATGATTATAGTTTTGATCTCTCTATTAACATTGTATCAAATACATACTGATCCTAAATCCATGGATCCCTTATATGTTTTGGGATTTCATTTTGGGGGAAACCCATTTTCATGACATAGCTTTATTTGGAATCATATGACTTGGCATAGGGCTTTCCAAATAAGAAATTTCATATCATGGTGGTTAGCAATTTCTTTATAGTGGGGGCTTACATCAACATTATTCTTTTTCAATTCATGTTTCATTATGTAGTCTTCTTACTTCATGCGATGTGTCTTTTTCTTTGTGTTGACATTGGGTGTGATGTCCTTCAAGAGTGTGATCTCTCTTAGCATATTATATTCCTCTTAGTCGCTTGATGTGATACATTGCATCCCCTAAGCTTTGAATCTTCTATTCTTTGATTGGTCCTCTCTTTGATACATTAGGCATGATATTCCCTAAGTTAAGACCTTACATGAACTAATAAAAAATCCTTTGATCATACCTTACGTTATTTCACATTTACAATATCTATTATATGGACACGTTGCATAACACATTTTACTTGCTTGTGGAGCTATTTTGTTTGTTCATGGGTGTCAAGTATATGAAGCTTTTCTTGCCTCATGGATCTTGGTGTCATGTTGTTTGGTGCCTTATGAAAGTTATCAAGAGGTATAGATATGGTGTGGTTGTATGTATGGGAGTTGAAGTTAGGCATGACTTTCTCATAGCCACTTGCTTATCTGTGTAAGCACATGTGGGCTAAGTCTGTATGCGTCTTGATGGGGGATCACCTATTGGATGTCATGAGGTTCCACTAGCCTGTGAGAATGTGTTTGGTTTGGATTGTGGACATCGTGTTCCACTTGTAATTTTTTTTTGACAAACAACTTAGAGTTGATCCTTAGCATGTCGGACAAATAGTCAAAGCTTGGTCCACCCCCTTTTTGTTTTTGTTATTACTTTTTCTTTTTGTCTTTCGCAATGTATGCTTATAAATTTGCATTGCTCCTTATATCATTTACATGTGCTTTCTTTTGTGCTGATGTAATTAATTATTTAATTAAACTTTATTAAGTTTACTTAGGTACTGATTAGTTTACTTAATTAATAAGTAAGATTTATTTATTTGAGCTATTTTAGTTCAAAATTAGGTTTACTTTTAGGGCTATGCATACATTGTTTTTATAAATAAATTCATCTCTTGTAATTTCTCAATTCCTAAATACAATTCATTTGCACATCTTATTGCAAACTGCTTTTCTTTTTCTATTTTTCTCTTGTGGAAGGTTTTTTCTGGTTTGCATGTTTGATCTTGGTTTCTAACATGGTATTAGAGCCTTGATTTGCAACCCCTTCTTAGTTTTTGGAGAAATTCATTGTAGAGCACGTTCGCATTTCCTTGAGGGTTTCATACCTTGAGCTTATTTCTAGAGAATTTTGGATGAAATCAGGCATCTCCATTAGATTCAGAGCACTGGAAAAAGTCAAGATTGACTTTTGTTTCATTGATTTTCATCTCCGTTTATCAGATCTGTGAGAGTTTGAAGCTACAACAATTTTTTTGCTAGATCAAAGGGTTTGTCCATGTTTTTTTGAGAAATTTTTGACCTTTATCTCTCAAACAGTGCATGCTAGTGCAAAACAGACCTCATAAGTGCGCTCAGAAGGCCCAAAAACCCCTATTTTCATTTTAAATATGATAAGGTTTTTTGAAAATTGATTTTTTAGTGTTTTTGGGGTTTTACAAAAATGTTGTTAGAAAAATCCATATGATTATACAGATCCATACAAATGCCTCGATTTTCGTGCCATATTTTTTTGGGTACTTAGATCATTTTTTAGAAGCCTCATTTTTTGTGCCATTTTATCTCGATTTTTGTGCTACCTCAATTTTTGTGCCATGAAGGTATAGCTGAATATTTTATTATTTTTTTAGTCTTTAAATTAGTAAAATATTTGGTTTAAAGCCAAAATAAGCATTTTTAGTAAAATGGTCGTATCTTGAGTATACAAAGTCCATTTTTCAGAAACAAAATACCATTGGAAATCTAGTTCCAATCCCATTCCATTGGTGTAGGTTTTTTCTAAATATTTTGCTCTAGATTTATTTTGTAGGTATTTGAAGTCAGATGAAGTAGTTTTCGCTTCAAAGGCCATATCTTTTGCCTCGGTTATCAGTTTTTTGCAATTCAAGTGACACTAGAAAGTTGATTAAATCCTCTACATAGATCTAAGGTCATATTTTAATCATGGAGGAAAATGTGAACATTGATTTGTGCATGCACTCTTTTTTTTTCTCATGCATTAGGTTTGTATTTTCTCTTTGATTTATGCATGTTTTGCATGTTCTCCTTTTACAATCATGAGGTATTGTAATAAATGAACTTCTATAAAGTTCCATTGGGGGGGATTCGTGCATAATAATTTGATTAGAGTGTATTTGCATGGAATGCACTTTGATTCCATCTTCATATTGATGACAACTTGCATGAGTTGTATCTGGATTCAGTAGTTTCTTTTTTCCACATCTTGCTCATAGCTTGACACATTTTGGTTCGTATTAGTTCACATCTCAGATTGAGATCCTATGGTTAGTGATCATAAATCACATCAGATTCACATCGGGTCACATCTCAATTTGAGAGCCATTGATTTTATGGTTAATGGTTCAGAATCTTCATGGTACTTTCTCATATGGATCAGTTTTAGTCACAATTTGGCATCGACATCGAGATACACATAGCTTCTAGATTATTTCATCATATGATTCCCTTTTATGGGGGGAATCATTTATTCATCTATTATTGCTTCATAGATTCTAGGGTTGTTCCAGTTTGTGAGTTTTCTAGTGTTCCTTGGCATCAGGTCTATTGTTGCGTTATCATGATTTCGCCTAAGTCCTTCATTGACTCTCATATGGTTTCTTGTAAACAAAAGTATATTTCCTTTCTTTCTAGATTCAAGATTCTAGTTTTATTCCACCAGTGTTCTTCAAGTGCTTCTTTGTACTAGGTCATCTCATTAAGGGGTAGGTTTGTCCCATTCAGTTTTCTCATTTTTCCCATTCAGTGCATTTGTACATGGGTACCTAACATGGACTAGTTTTTGGGACCCACTCATGCATTCATCCTACCATTAGGTACATTATTTTTAGTCTACCTAAGTTACACTTAAGGGGGGGTGTTGGTGTAATTAATTATTTAATTAAACTTTATTAAGTTTACTTAATTAATAAGTAAAATTTATTTAGTTGAGCAAATTTTACTTCAAAATTAGGTTTAATTTTAGGGTTATGCATACATTGATTTTATAAATCAATCCATCTCTTGTAATTTCTCAATTCTTGAATACAATTCATTTGCAGATCTTAATGCAAATTGCTCTGCTTTTTTTGTTTTTCTCTTATGGAAGGTTTTTTCTGGTTTGCATATCTAATCTTGGTTTCTAACATTTTGTTCCTATGTTGGCTTTCCATAGGATCTTGATCCTAGGGGATTAATCACCCCTCTTGATTGTTGTTGTCCTATCTCATTAGCATTGGTACATTTGAACCCCTCTTGATGTGAGTTTGTCTACTTTAGTGTGAGTTTGAAGCAAGTTCCCCCTCTCACTAAAGTGGGGGTAAATGTAGTGTAGAAAAATGTATCCCTTTACATTTTCAAACTAGTTTGTGCCCTCAATACTAAAATTGGGCTTTTTTATGCCTTATTTGTTCCTATTTTGCATCCACAAGCCTTATTTAATGCATCTTTCTAAGGATAATATTGACACATATCAAAACAATTAATCATAATTTAATGATTTTGGATTGTATGGCCCAGATTTAGTTATATGGATTTATATGCCACATTGGGTGTATGAGTCCCACCTAAGTTTCAGGATGTGGATCTGAATTTAGTATTGAACTTAACATTTCTTGAAATTTGTGTCCCAAGCTTAGCCTACTAGGAATCATACACCCCAATTTCCATATGAGTCTCGGTTATCTTGGACCTATTTTGAATTCAAATTCTTGGTGGGATTGTATTCTCCTAGATCTGATGTCAGCTTGTAACTTGTAATTTTTTGAAATTTGACATATACAAGTATAAATACTATGTTATTTCACATATTTTATCCTAACACTTTATGAGATCAAGCATTATAGAAGCTTTGTGATTACAAAAAAAATCAAGAGAGAATTCAAGAGCATTCAAGAGTGATTATTGAGGGCTTTGGAGCATTATTCAAGAATCAAGCACCGTTTCAAAGTCATCATGCATCTTTCTTTCTTTTTCTCTAACATTTGTGATGTAGGTTCTTATGATTCAAGCAAGCATTCAAGTCAAGATCTACAACATACAATCAAGACTCAAAATCAAAATTCATGCTAGCCATTGCATACAATATTTTAGCCTTTTTTTCAAGGGTTTGGTGAGTTGCAACATAGAATTTTTTTCATTCATCATTCTTTCATTCTATTTCATTTCATTTCAAGGTTTGATTACCAAAACAAGGTTCGACCAAGGAAAACCCCTATCCACTAAAAAAAATGTTTTCCCTCTCTCTGATGTGTGATTTGCAGATTTAGGTTGAACATCCATTGAAGAGAAAGTTTGGAAAAAGTTGTCAAGTCAAGTCAAAGTTGTCATCTAGATTGTAAGATCATGGAAAGTCACCTACAAAGTAGAATTCAGTGTTTTAAATTTAGATATTTAAGAGGAGAGAAGCTATAGAAAACCACTAGAGGATATAATTTTTTTAGATCAACCCTGATATTGATACTAAATTTCCGCTTGTGGCATATGAGTCCTAGAATACTAGATTTCAAGCATTTTCTATAGATCCTAGTTCAACAGTTCCTGATTTTTGATTCAGTTCAAAACCCTAAACTAGGACTAAATCACCCCTACTGGCATGTGTGTTCTAGTGTACAATAAAATTCAGAATTTTGGGAGTGCAAACCTTATTTCAAGCCTCTTCAATTTTCTAGGTGCCCCTCTGTCCTTTCTTAGTTCCTTATTCTGATTTTCAGTTTTATATCTTGAGTTGCATAGTTAGTTTTGGAATGCATTCATCTCCTTCTTTCCAATCATTTTCTTGGTGGTGAACCCCCTTTTGTCTTTAATCACACCCCTAAGACACCCTATTGCAGATCTCTTTTACCAATTTCATCTTTAGATTGAAATCTCTAGGGTTTCCTTCAATTAAAATTGAAGGAAATAGGTGGAGGGACCCTAATCCCCCTTTAGTTCTATCTCCTAAAATATAGAATAAATTTTTTCTTCATTTCATCAATCTTCTCCAAAAAGCTTACACTACACACACTAAGGGTCGAACCATTGTAAACAACCCAATTCTTTTTTATCATGATTTTAATAATATAGGTTATTATCATGAATGTGACATGTCATTTTTGAACTTCCAGGGAGGTTAATTCTCTTTGGTAAAAATAATATCTAAATTAACATCATTCGTTCCTTGAAATAGTGCTACCACATCATCTAAATTTGCATTAGGAGGAACCATAACTCATTTTAAGATTGTTTGAAGCAAACTATGGTAATTTGGTGAAGCTTGAATAAGATCCCATAGGGATATCTTAGGAGGTGTATTCTCAAGTTGTTCAACAAGATAATATTCATTTCCACTATTCAAAGGTAAATAAGGAGTGCTAGACAAGATAGGTTGAGGAAAAGGTAATGAAGAAGGAGTTGTTTTTTGTTAACTATTTTTACTTGTATGATATGTATGAGCAACAGTATTGTAACCTATTTGTTGTGAATTATTGTTATCATTAGGTCATGACTTTTTTTTAAGTGGTTCTAGGATTAACATGGGTTTGTTTTGAACTTGAGGTTATTGCGAGGGAGGGTCAATGATAAGTTGAGGTGAGGTTGTATTAACATCTTTATGTTTTGGTTTGTCATGAATAGCCTTAGTGGATGAACCTTGTGAGATGAAGCCCTTAAGGGCTTCTTCTAACATGTCAAAGTCATCACTACTAAAGGGCTAGAGGGATAAGCTAACTTTGAAAAAGAGATTTGACATAATCAAATAACTATGCTTTCTCCAAGGGTCTTGATGGATGTTTTCAATTTATTTGGGGTTTTATTATTTTCTAATGATTAAAAAATGTAAACTAATGTATCTAATGATGAAATAATGTTGTAAATGATAGAAAATATGGAAATATAATAATAATTTTAACTCAAATATGAAATAAATTCATTTCCCAATGTTGCAAAATCTAACTAAATGAACAAAAAATTGAATGCAAAAACAAACTATTTCAGGAAACTAATTATCAAATTTGATAACAGAAATAGAAATGTAAACCATAGACTAAAATCCACTCAAACTTTTTGGTGAGAAAATATGTATAGGGACCCATTCACTTATATTAGGGTTTGTTAATTTAGTCTTTTGTTTTTCTAAGGTAATCCTATGTGTTTGTTGTTTTATATCTTTAATAGATGGTTTTGTAATAGATCTTCTAGATTTTAGGCTTCTAAACGCAATGTTGACTAGGGTTGAATGAAGAACAATGTGACTAAATTTAGTCTACAATATGATTGCAAATGATGATTTCAATGTTAACACTGTGCAAAACAAGCTTAGATCTAATGCAAACTATTGAAAAACTAATACCTAGGGTTGAAAGGACTCTATTTTTCAAAAAAATTGTTGTACAAGGTTAGTTTCACCAAAATGAAACATAGAGAAATGTGGTGACTGGTGTACATGTTTTTCACACATGCCTTGTTAAGGTGGGGACCCTCTTTTCTCACTTTGCTTTCTTGGATGTTTGTCGTAGGGTCCTGTCTATGTCCCCTTAAGGGATAGGTCATTTTGGTCTTGGTCTCACTTCACCCACATGCTCGACATTCAATTTGAATTTGTGATGCTCTTTGCAAAATTTAACTTATGGCTTTTCTCTTGAAGAATTTCCCAACACTTGAAAATTTTCATTTTGAGGAAAAATTGACTAAGTTATGATGAAGTTCGGCTAATTCGAGGTCCCTTGGATTAGCCGAACCTTAATCTAGTCAGCTAATCTGAGGTCCCTTGGATTAGTCGAATCCAGCCTCATGTCGAATTACTGAACTTCCTGAACCATATTTCCAAGCATTAATTGTGCATTTTTATGAGTATTTTGGAAATAAAATGCTAAATGATCGATCATTTTGCCACTTTTCTTGTTGTTGGTTCCTGATTGAGAAAATTTTGCCTCCGTTGTGCCCTTGATTCGAGCTATTGCTCTATAGTTTCTTCCTCCTCGAGATCATTTTAGATTTTATGAGGGTTGTTATTGGCCGTCATCACATTCTTTCCCTCAAACGTCCATTCAAAGGTATGTCTCTAGTTATTCTTGAATGTATTTCTTCTATTTTGGGTTCTATTGATGTTCTAGTTGCAATTGATCATTCATTGAAATTTTGAGACTTTGATCTAGATCGATATTTACTTCATCATTTTGAGTTCATGGGTTTGTTTTCAAGAATTCGCAAAAGGGTTTTAATATGTATATGTTTGATGGGTGAGGTCACTGAAAACCCTCTAGGTTTGTTATTGCAAACCTCCCCCTATGCTTTATATTAATATTTTAGAAGCGTTGCTCGATTTCAAAGTCACAATCCATAAAACCTCGCCTTGTATGCCCTAGTCATGCGCATTGGATCCAAAGGGTAGAATGATATCAATAATCTTTGAAGTGAACTGTGTAGAGTTTTGAGTGAAAAATGATTCCAAGGATTGGTTTTATTTCACTCCTTTTGTGTTCAACGAAACAAAAAACCAACACTTAGAAAATTTGCAGTCATAGGATGATTTTGGTTAATCCAAGGTAGCTTGGATAAGCCGATCCCTAATCCGCCCGAATAATCTGAGCCCTCTAGGATTAATCAAACGGACCATAATTTCACAATTTCATGTCAAGCAAGGTCGACACTTAGGCGAATTTTCACTCATCCTTTCATCCGATGAATCCAAGCTAGCTAAAATTAACCAAGGGAAAGCTCATTCAAGTGATGCAAGGGTCTATGAAATACCTAAACTTCATTAAACATGGACTTCATGTGTAATATTTCTTGAACTTCAAATAAAGGTAGTTTTGTCTCCCAATTTTGAAATGATGAAGGTTCAAATGTTAATGATAATAAGTGACTCATGAATGAGGAATAGTTGATCATTGAAAGTCGAGGTCATGCTAATCTTGGTAAATCTGAGATAGCTTAGATTACCCAAGCTCTAATCCATCCAAGAAATCTAAGCTAGCTCATATTACCCAAGTTCACTCTATTTTGGTCCAAAACTCCATAGTGATGAACAAAATTTTTGCATATTGGGTTGTTTTTTTATTTTGATTAGTTTGAATAGGATTTTCATGCATAAGATCTCTTGAATTAATTGACTTACTTTGTATTTCCATTGAGTTTAAATGAATATTTGTTGTGCATGACTTATCCTATATTTATATTGTCAAACGACGTGGCTATTGTATTCACTTATTCCCTTGTTCATTCACATATATTTCAATATGGTAAGGAAGTGGGTTATTCCCTTTATGTTATCATTTTGGGTTCACAATGGTATCCTTGATTGGCAATAAAAAGTCATTTAGCATGTATTGATTAATCTTATGATGTTATATTGTTACTTGAATTTAGGTAATTATGGTTCATTCTGTAGATGCAAGGTGAGTTGAACCCTAATAAGGACACTAAGATGAAGGTTTATCTAATACAAGAAGAGGTCTAGAGAAGACAAGAAAGGATGAAGTATGATTTCAAAGGTATCTAGCCGGAGTCTAGGATTGCCTCCGCTTGGGACAAGATTGGAGACACAAATATGGGGCATGTGGACTATAATGATTTCCATCAAAGAATGTATGACAATGCATCCATTCATCTAGCTCAAGTGATCACTCATATTGGCTTGGCATAGGCAGTAGGGTTCCCTCCAACACAACTTTTTCTGGAGCTTGTCTTAGAGTGCACAAAACACTATGAATCAAAAACAAGGATCATAATTGGGCCATAAGGAATGGTTATGGAAAACCTCATCGAAGAATATATTGTAGAGGGTTTTTATATTGCTTCACATCACCACTTGATTGAAGAGATAAATATTGGAGAAATGATCAAGTTCTATGATGAGGACCTCAACAAATCTTTGGAGATCATGAACCATTCCTAGATACTGAATCCAAAGCCTCATTATTCTAAGTTGCCCAAGCAATTGAACAAGAGTGATTTTAAGATAGAGTATCATGACATTATAACTCTCTTGGGTAGGGTAATGGGAGTGGAATAATCTCACATCTTTCATCCTTGGATGTTCTTCCTCATCACACAAATTGTGGCCAAAAAATATTATCATTGGGCTAGAATCATAAGAAATAACCTAGATGCCCAATTTAGAAGTGTGTAGGAAAGAAACAAATTCACCATGACATCGTATTTGGTATACATGTTAGCAAGAAAAAACAACTATAAGGGATTGAGTTGCAGGGGAACATTGGGAAAGGTTGTGATTTTGGATGTGTACACTCAATTATAGTACAAGACATCCAACTACAAAAGGGAAAATGATGCTTTCTTCATGTTTATTCCCAGGTTGCTACAAAACACTCTACATGTCATAATAATTGTTGATTCCATGGATTTAATTAGAGGATATGGGAAATGGTTCATCCAATTTCTAAAATTTACATACATCCAAGTGCAGGGATCTCCTATTGTCCCACTCAGATTACCACAATATCCAACAAACAAAATTCTAATGTTGGAATTGACAATGCAGATGATGGCCTTTAAGGAGATCATACAATAGATTATGAAGAAAGGATTGGAGAAGAGTTTCCATTGATGATTGGGACTCTAGAATCTTACCCTTCCATTCAAAGTGCTTAACACTCTGAATTAGGAGATGGCACAATTTGAGTTGTATTCTCATACAAACAAGAATAGTTTTCACCCCTATGACAATCCCATGAAGCAAGCCAATGGAAAATTCCAACACAAGGATCACAAAGAGGACTATTGGGAAAATTGTAGAGATGATTTTGAAGTTATCATGAGAAGGTTCTCTTGGATGCCCCTCAAAATGATAAGGTTGTACAAGATAATAGAAGTGCCAAATCAAGTGTAGGATGATGAGATACACTTGGTGCAACAATAGGATTATGAGCCATTTAGGAACAAACCTTTGCCACAAATAAGCTAACCATAAGGAGAATTGATGGATCTTGACTAGATAACTGAGCTAGTCAAGAGGTATTCAAGGAGATGTGTAAGGCAAAAGATGTAGGAACTGGAAGCTGGTGACACTAAGTTCATGTTTGATTTTATGGGAGACATGGAATCTCATTCTGAACATGGAACAAAAGATGAGAAGGATGAAGCCACTCATGATGGTGAAGAGCAATAAGGTGATAAACCGGTGACAGTCAAAAGAAGAACCAAGAGCCAAAAATAGGTGAAACAGGGGGAGAAACCATCCCCCAAAACCAAGAAGAATCCTCAAATTGACACTATTGTTGCGGAAGGTGGGACATCTCAACTGGTAAGGAAGAGGAATTCAGTTACCGAAAGGAAAAAGACAACAAAAGTCAGAAAATGAGATACAAATACTGATGCTCCTTCCTCGGCAAGGGTCCTGGAGATAGACAGTTCTGGGGAAAAACCCCAAGTATACATAAGAAAGATTCCTCCCAAGTGTAAGGAATCTCAAACAAAGGAAGAGGAAGTGAAGAATAAGGAGGCACCTACTAACGATCTTGAAAAGATAGAAGCTACGAGAAATGATTCTTCTCCTCTCTATCCTCATATATAAATTTCAGAAGAAGTTGCCCATGAAGAGGGGAATATATCAAATAATCCTAGGCATGATGAGGTCGAGGATGAAGATATCTCTACTCCTAATAGTGGAGAATGGATGAAGCTCATATGGGAAATAAATCAATCTACCTATGGGGCAAAAAGTCAAAATGTGGAATCTGAAGTGGTTCAAGAAAAGCCACCTAAGTCCCCCAAAAATGTAGTAATTCAAAAACTGAAAGATCAATCGGATATTGAAAATAATGTTGAGGAGAACATGGTTAATATCCCAAGCAACGAAGTAGCCATAGAGAAATCTACTATTCTAGAATGGCTTGGGAAAAGGGTAGGTAAGAAACCAATAATTGTACGGGAACAATGGGGGTAGCCGAAGCAAAGGAAGAGAGCAAGAACAGTTTTAAGTATCTCTCAAGATGAGTTCAACAACGGAATTATCCACATAGCAGTACCGACAAGTGAAAAGTTCAAGGATGAGGTTAGGCCATCTGATTACAAAGTGAAAACTATCAATTTAGGGTCGACCACTAGGGAGCAAGAGAAGAAAGAGTTTCAAGGGTCTTCTCAAGAAATTTTGGTAATATTGGATAGAGTCACAAAGGAAAAGGAGAAGCTAAAGAAGCAATTGAATGATTTTATTCATATGTTCAACATTTGATGAAGCCATTGTAGGCTTTTGGAAGCAAAAGTATGATTTTTGAGGGGTTGTTTCCTAAGGAGGCAATTTATAAAATTGAGAGGTTGAAGTCCTCCATTCATAACACTCAAGGGTAGCTTCAAGATGTCAATAAAAGGGGAGATGAAGCAATTGAGAAAATTCTCTGAATTAACACCAATGCTTCTAATTTTCTTGAGCAAACTTCACAATTTTCTGTAGACTACAAGAAGGTTGATGAATCTACCACCAATAAGTTAAAGAAAATTCTAAAGATACCCAAAGACAAATTAGCTGAGTTAAATGTATTTTCTCCAAATTAAATTGGAAAGGTGAAGGAATGGATTGAAGTCTGGAACTATAGGAAATAACTCCTCACTAAGGTTTTAAAGAAGATAATGAAGTTACAGGGAAATATGCAAGAGATATACAATAGTTGTGTTAGTTTCTTATATATAGTGACTAGGAGGAAGAAGTTTCTTCAGGAAAACATGAACATTGACCAATTACAGACTTGGTGGCATAAAATTTATGCCCCTTCTGATAGTGCTCCAATAGAAAATGACCACTTGCAAGATGCAACCATCTACATTTCCAAGCTCGAAAAATATCATGAGTTGTAGAAGGGATAAGGTGATGTCATAGTATTTAGAGGAATTTAAGAGCCATCAAACAAGAATTAAATTTATTCTAGTCCTAGATATAGTGGATGTCCAGGAATTACTAGAAAAATCCAAAGAATTCACTAGGAAATTAGAAGCCAGCAAGACAAGAGAAGACAACCAACAAGATGCCACCTAGGAATCCATGTCAAACATGCAGAGGCTGGTGAATTTTAGTTATATTCAAGAATTAGGATGCATCAAAAGGTATTAAATTTCCTAGGGCCCCCCACTTATGAATTTTTGGAATGTAATTTTGTCTTATTCAAGGGAATCATTAAGCAACCTTGCATAGTTTGCTAAAGTTAGTAAATTCGAGTGCATGGCTGACCTAGCTTTGTGGGCCCTATTTTTGGGTCGCCCTAGGTTGTTTCTCTTATAAATTGAGGCTCAAAATTCATTCTGAAGGGTTATAAACTATTGTAATAGCTGAATTCGAGTTAGCTGATAGTTGTTTTTTAGAGAAAGTGCTAAAACTTTGAGAATACAAGAATTGTTTCAAGTTTTGTGTGATTCAATGCAAGAAAAACATTTTTCTCTGGTGTTTTTTCTTGTGTTGTTTTATCCTGAATGGTTCTTGTTTTTCCTTATCTTTAATTTTCTTTGAGGATTATCAATTGCATGTTAGATATTAGATGTTAGCTCTTTCAAGATAATGCTGAAATGTGAATGATGTTGATTGATCTCTAGTCCATACTTTTAGCAATTTGCTAATTGTAGATTATCATGTAAAGTTAGTTTGGGCCTCATTAAGTGCTAAATTCAACAATAAATGTTTATTTAGATTATTCTAGTCATTGGGTATGTGGGTGAATATCCATAGTTTGAAAATATTTTGATTTCCTCATAAGATTGCACCATTTCTGTGTAGTTGTAGGTTTATCCTTGATCAAACAGAGATTGGTTTCATTGGGGATTTTTCTATTTGCATAATTCATCATTATTGTGATTGATCTTAGGAGTTAGTTTTGAATAGAATCTCTCTTTGAACCCTTATCTTTTGTTGTTTCTTTTGAATATGGGTTATTTTTAGGATTAAAAGCATCAAAATATTGCAAAATTTGATGAGTTTGAAACCTCCAATAGTTGTTTCGTAATCCCCCTTGTGATTACCAAAATTTTCACATTTATCACTAAGTTGTTTTATTGCATTGTCAAGACCTAACATTAGAGACCTTGGGGTTATCTCTTGAGGCTTGCTGAAGAGATATAGGATTTTAATATTCTATTTGAGTTATTTTCATGCAAAATAAACCATCAATAGTAACTAACCTTATTCTCCACTATTTTATTCAAGAAACTGCATCCAAACCATGAAGAAACTATTGAACCAAAAGGTGAGTCAAATCAAGGTTTGAATCATTAATTTTTCTTTTTGCTAGGACAGGGGTCTAGGTCATGTAGTACTATGGTGAGATAAATTTGAAGTAGTAAAATAACTCGAAACCTAGATCAACAAAGTGAAATAGAGAGATTTATCATAAAACAAAAATAAATAGTTAAATTTATATATAAACTAAAGATAATAAATGTTATGCACCTATAAAAACTTTCTATTTATGCAACCCTAATACTAAATCATTCACCCAGTGGAAAATGGGACCTAGTACTTTCTTAGATGGCTTTAAATATAAAACAATAGCTTATGAACTATGAAAACCTACTACCCTTCTATCCCTAATAAGGACTCTCATTTTCCTTATGGAGAATGGGTCTTGGTAGGATCTTCTAGAAAACTATAAATCTAAATTTGAAGTTCCAAACCTACAATTCCTTCTTGTAACTTGAAATCCCTACTTTTGGATCCTGATCTGCCAATAATTTGTAAAGAAAATTTGAAGTTTGTTGGTGGATAGGGGTTTCCCTTGGTCAAACCCCAAGTTTGGTAATTAAACCTTGATGATAAATAGAAATCTGAAACATGAAATTTGTGTGAAATCCTAACCTTAAGTGTGTCTAAGATTAAGATGTCTAAGATGCAAAGAAACCCTACTCAAGTGTGTTCAAATAGGATCCTAATATAAAACATGAAAAATACAAAAGACCTACTTTAGGAGATCCCAAATCCCCTTAATAAGCCATAAATCAGAATATACCTTGCTTTAGGCTTGAAATATAATGATCACAAAAGATGGAATCACTTAGGAAATAATTCATTAGGCTTGGTTGATTCTCATGGTGCTTCTCCAAAAACTTAGAATCCATCATGATTCTCCATAGGCATCTACCATCACCTCTTCAATAATGCCTGATATTTGACAATAAAATGTGCTTGAATACCTACAAAAACACTATATTTCTGCTCCAAGACTTCACTCTTGCTTCGTTATTTCTTGATCTCATGAAAATTTTCTTAGATTCTTCTCTCTTCTCTAGTTAAAACATAATGAAAATAACCTTGTATTTATATATAACTTAATATTAATTCCAAATATTCAAATATCACAAGCTCACATTGAATTATAGATTTAAAATCATTAGAATACAAGAAAATTCATATCCAAAATAGGGGTTTTAGATCTATGTGAGGACCCATTCACCATAGGGAAAATGGGTCCTAGCTCACTTACCTAGGACACAGTTCAAGCAATATTAAATGTTATCTAAAAATAATTTCATAGGACCTAATGATGATGCATTCACCATGTGGTGAATGGGTCCTAGGTCACTAGCCTAGGACACACACCTTCTAAAATTAATTGTTGTGAAATATCATTTATGAATGTCAAGTTTTATCCTTCAAAATTTGCATTTAATTAGACTTGGATTTGAATTAAAGGGGTCAATTGAGGAAAAGTAACCTCAATTAATTAATGAAGACCTAGACTAGTGTGAAAGAATAAGGATACACTTTAAAACACCCTAAATAAGGCACAATTAATTCCATTTAATTTATAAGGGCCCTAAAATTAATGTGAATATATAGAACATACTATAGCACTAAATAAAAGCAATATTAAGCTCATTTTAATATTAATTATTCCCAAATTAAGTGTGAAATAGGGATACTGTTTTGACACAACAATATGTATGCGGAGGGTAAGTGAATTGTAGATTTTTGAGGGGAGATAGATGAGGAGATATGATATTTGAATGCATAAATCTAAAAATATTCTCAATGGAAATACCTAAGTGTTGACAATACCAGTAGGTTGGATGGTTGTACTAACATGAGTACTAGTGTATATAGGAATAGATGTAAGAGTTGTGGAATGAGGAATTGAATTTCCACCTTGAATTTGAGTATATCCTAAAGCTTTAACACAAATAGTCATTGTAGGGACATGTTTATCAAAAATATGAGCTAGAATTTGCACAATGTCTATTCCATGTTTGTTTTCAAGCATTTTACTCACATTATCTAAAGGATGAATGACACTACTAGCAATGTTTTTAGAAGTCACAAAGTTTTGCAATTTTTCTATTTCTTCAACTATCCTTCTTATGTTCTCTTGTGGGACATTAGAAACTATTGCTTATACATCATGCACATTAGTTGTGGGAAGGGAAGTCATTCAAAATAAGGTATGAATACTATGATAAATAGTTAGTTGACTAGTATCAACATTATGAGTGAAAAAGCTAGAAAATCCAAGATCCATGATGAATGGTGTATAAAGGGATTACATGAGTCTCAAACTATGTCTCACAATAGTATTGCTAATAGGAAATCAGGTTTTGAAGCTCATACAAGTTCCGAAAACTCAGTATGCACCCAAAATAGATAAGAGGTAAAATGCAACAACCTAGAATGTAAAGTACAATGCAAATATGCAAAAGTAATTTTTTAGATTTCAAACAAGATAATTTTTTGATTATGCTATGTGAAACTTGAAAAATTATGTCTTGTAAATGAAATTTTAAATTCATAAAATTCACTAAATTTATCAAATGAAGCTTAATATGATGAATTCCAAGCAACAAAAAAATTGTAAATTGAAATAGAAAACTAAAAACAGCAAAACAAAATACAGAAACAAAGGTCTTAATGCCCATAAATTCATGAAACAACCCTGATTAGGGACACATTTTCTGATGGGTGAATGGGTCTTAGCTTAGGGTTTTGAAAAGAAAAATCATAGATTTTAGAGTTGATTCTTGTGGTTTCCCAATTTTAGTTTCAGACAATGAGTTATAGTTTCAATTTTTTGTGAAATTAAGCTTGAACGAAAAATAAAAAATATGACTAAATAAAAACTTAGGAGAGCCAATTTAAAATGCAAATGAATGTGGATGTAATGTTATGTAAATTCTTTCCAAAATATTTGAATTTCTTATATTTTTCAAAATTTAAAAGATGCAAACATGAAATATTAAAACCCTAAATGAGATGCAAACTAATGCAAGTCAAGAAACCCTAAATTAGATTTAATTCTATGCAATGAAATGCAAATGAATGTAAGATCTAGATCTAGGGATGAAATAGACTCCAAATCAGAAAGAAATAATGCTCAAAAGGTTGGTTTCACTTAAATGAAATGGTGAAAAATGGGTTTGCATCAATGGAATATGATGGACCTATCTTTCACAATTTTATTAGGAAATGAGATCCACACAAAGAACTGTCTTATAAACCTTAGATGAGTCAACTCAAGGTGTGAATCTTCATATTCCATTTTTATGTCAATATGGGGGTCCTAATCAAACAACACTTTGGGGAGAAAAACTACAACTAGTAAATCAACACCAAATTGCAATATAACACTTAGAACAATAAGATTAAGCTCAACATTGTCAAAACCAAAAGACAAGATGCAAATCAGAGAAGGGGAGAAGCATGTGTACTAGTCACCAAAATTCATTTTTGAAGCTGATCTGAGACTCATTCTCCTAGTGGTGAATTGGTCTTGGGTTAGGGTTTTTCTTCAAATTTTGGGAGTCTTTGCTATAGATATGAGTCTTCCAATTTTCATAGGTTTTAGGTTCGAAAATACGGAAATAAATTTTGTAGATGATTTTTTGTGAGATAACAACTTTTATGAAAACTTTTGCAACTTTTAGAACTTCTCCAATTTTTCTCTTCAAAGGCTCTTCAATATTTCTTCCACCCAAATCTGCAATCATAAATCAAGAGGGGAAAATGTTTTGTTTTTGGTGAATGGGGGTTTTCCTTGGTCAAACCTTGAAATGAAATGAAACATGAAAGAGGGAATGAAGAATGAACAAATCTATGTTACCACTCAAATAACCCTTGAATATATCCTGGAATGTAGATATGCAACCTGCATGAAATTACTTCAATGGATGTGAATCTTGACTTAAAATAGTGCTTTGAATTCTTGATTGAATCATGAAACCTACATCACCATATTAACCCCAAAAACATGCATGATGCAAGAAGAATTTGACATGATAATTGTATATTTGTTGTTTCAATAATGCTTCAATAAATCCACTCTTGAATGACTTTGAGTTATCCAAAATTATCTTGAAAGTGCTCTTGAAATCTCATAAACTTACTCATAATTTTTTTAGGTGAAACATAGTTAAATAACCTTATATTTATAGAAATGTATCCTCAATTTCCTGAAATTCAAATATCACAATCCAAAATTGGAATATAAATTTGAATATGTTAAAATACCACCAAAAACATTATTTAAATTTTGGTCCTAGGTCTAAGGGAGGATCCATTCACCCATGGGTGAATCTATCCTAGGTCAATAAACCTATGACACACATTTCTCAATGAGAAGTGTTTTGTTTAGGCATTAATGAATGTCAAGTTTCCTCCAGAAAATGTAATAAAATAGGCTTGGTAAATGAATTATAGGGATAATTAATGAAAATTAATCTCAATTAATTAAGAGTCATCAATAAGTGTGAAAGTGTAAATAAATACATTTTACAACACTAAAATAAGGCACAATTAAGTCCAATTTAATTAGGAGGGCCCAAACAAGTGTGAAATTGTAATAAGGATACATTTTTCTACACTATAGTATCAAATAGTTATAAAATTTTATTGCAAGAGTGAATTGGGTATATGAGGATTTTCCTTGGTGGAAATAACTTGGAATTCTTCTTGTTGGACGAAGTGTAATTTTTTTATTTATATTCTATTTCATAAAAAAATGTCTCGCGTGGGATAACATACAAAAATAGGTTTTCAATGTCCTTCTTGATGTGTTCTTTGTGCAACTAGTGAGGAGAGTGTGTCTCATCTTTTCTTTCAATGCTTCTTTTTAGCTAGGTTGTGGAGACAATGGTGGTCTATTTGAAATCACCATTTTTTTCATGCATGTTCTTTATCTCAATTTTTAGCTACTCAAGGCCGACCTCCTACTTCAACCTTCATTCTATTGATTGTATAGAATACAGGTTTTATTTTCATCCTATGGCGAATTCTCTTAGAGAGAAATCATCAAAAATTTCAAGGTTACTAGAGTCTTGTTAGGTATATTGTGAAAAATATTGTATGTTCTTTGAAAGAAACCTTACAAGCTAAGTTCTCTTTAGATGGTGTTCTTTCTTTGTCTGATAATCTAAATTTTTAAAAGTTACCTTTGTAGAAGGTAACTTCCACCACTATCCCTAAGTCCAAGGTTCACTCTTTGAATAAGGTAAAAAGAGTTGGTAAATGATTACTTGCCCTTTGGAATTTTATAAAATTAATATGTTGTAATCAGGGAACATTGAGAGGGGGGGGTGAATCATTATTCTACAATATTTAAATTTATTAAATTGATATTTAAACCACTTACAACATTGAACTAAAAGGAAGATGCAAGCACAAAAACCAATCATCTAAAACACCATAACACAAGTATTTTTACATGGAAACCTTGTTAGGGTAAAAACCACGATGGAGGTCAATACGCAATTTGAGTACTCAAATATAAGTTTTACAAAATGGGAATGCACTTGCATTCAGGCGCACCACCTAAAGCTCACTGCTCAAAAACAGAAAGGCTCACTGCCTCATAATCAGTTTCAAAATATAAAAGGAGTGGTGAACTATGAATTATCATATGAAAATTCCTGAGAATAGTTCTAGTTAAGCACATTAGTCAATGTTTTGACCTTATGTTAGAATCTTCACTTCTGCTCTACTCTGCTTCAATTCGCATTACAAATATTTTTATGCACAAGTGAAATCGCTCTACTATCCTTTTGAATTTTTTATCACACACCAACACACTTTGCATCTACCTTAAAATGATATAATTGATCACTTATATATATCCGCAACAGGAGATTTAATCAACCATATGTCAGCTTTAATAAAACATAAAATATTTTCCAACCGTCGGCTCAAACCATAAATGATTTTCAATGCACACCATCCAAAGTCATCCATAGCATAGTGAGGACCCAAAAAAAATCCTCAAACCTGAAAATACTAAAAATAATTTTGCCTCAAACATCCACAACACACCACATTCACTTAGTCAGCCTTCTAGCACTATTAAACATAAAATCAGTCAACCAGATCTCCTAACTCGTACACAAATTTGATGCGATAACAAAAAACTTGAGAATAAGATATTTCAGATGTCCAACAACCTTCCCTAAGATCCACAACATGAACTAATAAAATGGTAATGCAAGTAGATTGACAAAATTAACTCTAGTCGGATATCCTGTTCTTCACTCTGTCTCCCGGTATGGAGAAATATTGAAATGCACACTAGATCAATGAATTAGGTTGCCATAAATGACAACACTATAATCCATATGCCAACAATATCCCCCTTTGGTATTGATGGCAACACTTAGTGAAAAACAACTATGTGTTGGAACCGATATATTGCAATCCTTCAAGACTTTGAAAAGACACAACTGCCCCTGTATTTGATAAGGCATTTTTCACTACTCTCTTCCCCCCTTTGAAATCAATGACAAACCCAAAAAAATAAATTTCCTATAGTAATCTCTTTTTGGAGTATAACCAAAAACTTACTTATTCAAAAGTTGGTTCAATTTTTTTGAAGAAATACAACCGACACTTGTATTAAAAGATTATTTTGTATTTCTCCTTCATCTCTAGAAGAAACTTCTTTGATGCTTCTCTTGAAATCACGATGATTATGGTCATGTTGTTTTTTTTCAAATGTCTGATCATTAATCTTGATGAGGGATTCCAGAATGGTGATAGATTCTTCTAATATCTCTCATTTCCTTAGTATCTCAATCAATTGTTCTAGTCTATATTTTGTTAGATGCTTCACTTTCCAAAAGGTGTCAACAATCTTGTTTATTGTGTTTTGAGCATTTGTGTGCTTTGTTTGTAATTCTTGCATCCTTTTCTTAAATGCACCATCTTGATCCTAAAACATGTTAAATTCTAGTCTAATATTGTTCATCTTTGTTTTGTCGAGATTGATAATGCCCTTTGATCTCCAATAACTCTAGTTAAGGTTTCGACATCTTTATTTCAGATGTAATTCTTCCTCATTACATCCCCAACTTTGCATAATCTATTTATAGTTCCAATTACTTCTTTCGAGATATGGTAGGGTTTATCCATAGTTAGAATTTCATCATTCAATTTGCTCAAAATAAAATTAACGATTTCTGCATTCTTGAAATAGAGAAACTCAATCCAAATATCCAAGATTTTGTGTTTAGCTTCCTTCAACCAATCCAATTCATTGGGAAACAACATGTTTCTTACAACTCTAATCTTCTCACTTCTATACTCATCTAGATTTATCATTCCTTTGATTTGTTCCATTTTACCTTTCGTACTCATGTCTTGTTTTATTAAATAGAAATTCTTCAACCGTACACAAATTTAAATGTAAATTTCTTAATACAACTAAAGTACTTGATGAATTAGGGTTTTTCCACCGAATTATCATTAAGCTTTCATAATTCTATTATAGAGTGCTCTTCTTCTTTTTCTTTGATGTGAAGTAGAAAATGACGGTTTCAACTTTCTTTTTATTACCCGCACACCTACCCTATTGTTGTAATAAATTCGTTTTCCCTAGGTGATCCGGATACCCTATTTTCTTAGTTTGCAAGAGAAAAATTCTTCTGTGGACCTTCAATTACTTGAATTTATTTGTGAGTGTTCTCCAATGCATCTGTAAATCATCAATACAACTGTTGACAATATTTCACATTCTTGTACCAACTATAGATAGGGGGAAAAAGGATTTTCTTGAAAAACTCCCCCTAGGCCAGTGACTTGAAATCAATTCCTGGAGGAATTACCAAAAGCAAGTTTTGGTACAGAACCATTTCCTGCATCAAATTTGTTCTTTCTTACCCATTTTTTCTTCATTTGATCTCTTATTTCATCCATAGTCACTTTCCATTTTCCTTTGTCATCTTTCTACATATTTTTGCTTTTGTATGCTAGACCTCTTCTATCCATATTTTTTTCTGCACAATCTTGCAATGTAACCATATTTGTTACAATTATAACACACAAAATTTCCTTGTCTAGAATAGTCATTCTATTGATTTCTTCTTGATCTACACTAGTTAGCAATATTCCCAAATCTTCCATAGGTATAACATTTATTATTTCTTCTATTGATAGAGTTGTTTGACACATTTTTGCATTCAATTGACTTATGCCAAAACTTATTGCAATTGAAGCACTGACTCAAGAATGATGGATCACTCGATTTCATCTTACTTCTACATTGAGCAGCCATATGACCAAATTTATTACAAACAAATCAGTATCCATTAAACCTTTGAGTATTAGGTTGTCTTATCGGATGCCTTTTGCTTTGTTCATCTGATTTCCTTGCTTGAAATTTCTTTATCCAAATTCAAAACATTCTCCTTTTTCATATCCAAGACCTTGCTTTTCATTTCCATTCTTCTATCCTTGAGTTAGTTCATCAAGCTTAATTGATCTAATCTTAAAATTTTCCTTATATTCATTTGCAGTAGCAAGTTCATCCCTGAGAATAACAATCTATTTTTCAAGCTCTTCATTATTTCTAGATTGTTGCAGTTCAATCTCCAACTGAATTAATTATCCATTAATTCTTTTGCATTCATCAAATCTTTCTTTTAAGGACTGGGCAAGATTCTCCTCAATCTTCTTTCTTTCTTCGATCTCCTTAGTTAACTTCATCACCATAGATTCCATCTCATTTTTTAGGGTAGCATTGTCTTTGGCAAGCTTTTCACATTCTTCAGTTATTTCCTTCAAGGTTTGATTCAAGTGAGAATGAATCCTTTAGATCTTTTTTTTCTTAATCTGATCACAAAGAACCTTTCTCTTCTCCCTAGATTTAAGAATCTAGTCCTTCAATGTCTGAATGAATTTCTCAGCATCCTTAATATTTTCTTTCATTTCTCGGACTTCTAATTTGGAATGATCAAGATCATCAAGTGCCACCACAATATGTTGTTGAAGACTACCAGAGTCAATTACATTCCAACATCCACCTCAAGCTATTAAAATTATTTAGAGGAACTAGGGTCTAATACCAATTTTTGGAATGAGGGAAAATTAAGATGGGGGGTGAATCAGTGTTCTGCAATATTTAACATTATTAAATTCATATTTAAACCACTTACAACATTGAACCAAAAGGAAGATACAAGAACACAAATAAATTATCTACAACACCAGAACACAAGGATTTTTACGTGGAAACCCTATTAGGGGAAAAACCACAGTGGAGGTCAATCCACAATTTGAGTACTCAAATATAAGTTCTACAAAATGGGAAAGCACTTGCATTTGAGTGCACTACCTAGAGCTCACTGCTCAAAAATAGAAAGGCTCAGTAGCTCATAATCAGTGTCAAAAGACAATAGGAGTGGTGAACTATGAATTAGTATTTTCAAATGACTTAGAATAGTTCTGGTTAAGCACATTAGTTGATTTCTTGACCTTCTGTTAGATTTTTCTCTTTTGCTTTGCTCTGCTTCAATTCACAGCACAAATATTTTTATGCATAAGTGAAATCACTCTACTATCCTTCTGAATTTCACATCAAATACCAACATTCTTTACATCTCCCTTAAAATGATATAATCGATCACTTATATACATCTGTAACAAGAGATTTAATCACTCATATGTCAGATTTGATAAAACATAAAATATTTTCCAACCATTGGCTCAAACCAAAATTATTTTCAATGTGCACCATCCAAATTCAGCCATAGCATAGTGGGAAACTAATTCAAAATTCTCAAACCCAAAAATGCTTAAAATAATTATGCCTCAAACATCCACAAAATGCCACATTAACTTAGTTGGCCTTCTAGCACTATTAAACAAAAAATAAATCAACCAGATCTCCTAACTCGTACACCAATTTGATGCAACAACACAAAACTTGAGAATACGATATTTTAGATGTCCAATGATCTTCCCTAAGATCCACATTGTGAACTGATAAATTGGTAATGCAAGTAGACTGACAGACTCAACTTCAATCAGATATCTTGTTCTTCACTTTGTCTCCCGGTATGAACAAATATTGAAGTGCGCACTGGATCAATGACTTAGGTTTCCATCAGTGACAACATTATAAGCCATATGCCAACGTAATATTGATTTTTCATCTTGAGGCAATCTAAGGATAGTAGGTATTTGTGGAATTGGAACAGATAGTATTGGGTTAGTTCAGTTCTTTTTTTCATCTACTATGGGGATTGCTATAGATAATCACATTGAGGCTCAAGATGTCTTAGTAGTTCTAGAGAAATCTTATGAGCTAGGTTGGAAAAATTTTATTTATGAAATGGATTCAATGGGCCATTTTATGTCTTGAATAAGCAAAAATATTCTCAATCTTCGTGGAAGTTATCTCTTTATGTAGATCAAATTATTTGCATGACACAAAATTTTGATTCTATCTCTTTTATTCATATTTCTTAGGAGTGAAATGTCATTTAAGATTATTTGGCTAAATGGGCATTTGATGTTGATTGTAGATGGAATGTTATGGATTGGGGATCTCATTATTTAGTGAAAGTCTCAAATCTTATTTCACTCCATCATTATTTGGGTTGATATTATTATTTTTAGTTCTTGTTGGCCTTTTATTTTCTTGGTTTCTTATGTGGCTCATTGGAGGTAGTTATGTAGTAATACTCCTTGGATTTTTTTTCTTTGGGATTTAATGGAAACCATTGTTGTTTGGAAATATTTATGTAACTATTTTAGTTTAATGAATTAATATAATTCCCCTCCTCCACCAAAAAAAGAGTGCTCAATCGAACATATAAGTCCCTTATATTGCAATAAGAGTGTATTAAGAGGAACCTTAGGTAAATTACAAATTCTACATAGTCTATCAATTTTTTGTGAATACACATATCTATAAATCATTTATTTTAGGGATAACCATAACCCCCTAAAGATTCCATGTAGTCTAAAGAGACACATATATCAAAGAAGCTTTACATAAGTATACTCCTTTTCAAGATATAAAATATACATGAATACTCTGAAAGATTAGCTTGATTCAATATTTAACATCAAAAAGATCTATATCAAAAAGAAAAGAAAAAGGAAGCTTACAGGCAAGCCACATAATATAACATAATTTAGCCATGATCAAATTAGACCTACAAATAGTTGTACCCACTCCATTTAACTAATAAATGATTTATTTTTTAAAATATAAATTAGCAAAAAAAAAAAATACTACAATCCTATACATGTGAAATCTATATTTGCAATACAATTGATCCAAACATGAAATAAATGTTGTTGAATTTCTAAGAGAAAAAACAAAAAAAATAAAATTTATAGTCAATCTAAAAAATAATTGATTTATAACAAATAATAATATAATGCACAATAATAAAGAGCACCCAACAATCATAGATATCAATATTTATTTATTTGAAGAAGAAAAATTCCATGTCACATTAATGACCTCAACTACCTATAACCTATTAACATTTTTTGATAGATAACATCTTTTATCTTTAAAATATACCTTCTCGTTTTACAAATTATAATCCGATTTTAAATTCTTAAGCCCATCATTTCTTATTCCCACAACATAAACTCTTAAATATAATTTAGAAAAAATCCATATTTTAGAGAAGCCCTCTTAAAATATATTTTGTGTCATGTTTAATTTATAAACATGACATATCTCATTAAAATTTTGATTGATAAATTTGTTGTATGGAATTTTTAAATGATTGACATGTGGGATCCACATGCAAAATGATTTTAATTGAAATAAAATATTAGAAAGTTAATACCTTTTGTGAAGAAGAAGATTTCAAAACTTCTTAATTTCCTCGTCATCTCTACACCAGTTCCACCTTCCCAAGCAACCCTTAAGCAATGAATTTTGTAACTTTTTATGATACCTTGGGTACTCCCCTTTATGATTACAAAAACCATCAAATTAATTTATAATTGGATAGTGTGTAGAGAGTCCTTTGTTGGATTATTTTCCCTTGTTTCTATAAGAGAGGGGGACCAACCACATCAAGGCTCTTGGTCAAAGAGAGTCGAGAGAAGAGGGCTGCCCTAACTTACCTCACTCTAAAGTATGGAGATTGAGAATTAAATGCACTATGTATTACTTCTATCACTCTTTAGACCAAAATATCAGGTTTAGGTTAGGAAAGCAAGTTTTTCAGAGTCAATATTGCACCTAAAACAACTCTCTGCCTGAGGATGGTAGTAAATTTATGGGATTACAACACAATGCATTGGTATCTATTTGGCACGTTGGTTTCCATACATCCAAATAATAGGAAGGACAGTGAAAACTTCCTAAAAACGTACTAACAACCTAGCTAGTTGATGACAAAAATAAATAAATAAGGAAATACAAAAAGTAAAGGTGAAATGATAAAGAAAGTAAATAAACACTAGGGTGATAGAGATTATCTCACCAAGGTTCTAGTTTTCCAGCTAGCTCCATGAGTATTTTTTCCTACACATAAGAAAGAGGGAAAATTATTGGGGATGTATAGGGGCATGCCTCAGTCAAAATATTGTTTTGGTGTTTCCACCTCCATGGACAACTAGTAAGAAACAAAGTAGAAAATGAAATAAAGGAAAGAAAATAAAGCAAAGAGAACTACAAGAAAATATTATGCTACTCAATCAAATCATAAAGGAGAGGAGTTAAGCATTACCACCTCCACCAAAAAGCTCACAAGCCAATGGAAGGAGAATGTAAGGTATGGACTTGGCAAAGTCACCACAACCGCAGTGGTGATGAAGAGAGGTCTCACAAAAATCTAAGCTCACACTTCCAAAGTTGCCTCAGCCTTGCAATGTGGAGTTGATGGAGCTTCAAAGCCATTACAATTCTAAAATATGGAATGCTAGGATGTTGCTTGAGAGTGAAGTGAAGTGATTGCAAGAAGAATGTGTAGATAATTGCTAGAGAGTTCAAGAGAGATCAAATGAAGTGAGAATTATTTTTTTGAAGGTGAGATGAGGAGAATATACCATATTTTGGGTTGGTTGGTCAAAGAGGGATCTTACAATTTTACCCCAATTGGGTGTGTAATGCCTCTATCAACTTCAAACATAGGAATTCGTCAGGGATGGTAGCACATCGCATGAATGTATGTGCACCACGATTGCATCCTCAACAAATATTATCTCTCTAACATAGAGTACAAATTCCAATTGGATGGAAGGTGGGTTGGTAATGTGGAATTTCACCATCATATTTTATTTTCTAAGGTGAGGGTAAGTGAAAGGGGAATTTTCCTAAGGGTGTAAATTCACTCCTATAGATTTTTTCCCTACTTTATCAAGCATGAATACTGATGAGTGCTCCGTAAAGTAGATCAAAAGGTTAGAAATGTAAACCTAAACCATTGAGGAAGCATATCGTGATCTGGCGAACTCGAAAGTATAAGGAAGTAAAATAAATTCACAAGTACTCTCCCTAGGGAGTGTTGAACAAAAAAGACTCCATAGACTCGCAAAACTATGAAGTTGCACAAAGTAAATTGAATTCCCTATGACCAATGATGGAAAAATATCATAGGATGTAAGCATCTCACAATCCCATAGACCTTCAAGAAGGAAACCCCCAATTTCTCTCCCATGAAGGAAGCGCTATGTAATAAGCACCTTACAAGCCCACAAACCTACAAGGAGGCATATTGCAAGTTCTCTCTTATGAAGGACACCGAGAGAAGTTAGTGCCTTAAAATTATACAGACCTGCAAGGAGGCATCCCCCAAGTTCTCTCTCATGAAGTACACACATTGGAAGGGGACTCTGCAAAGTCTGACTAGAAAGTGGCTTCACACACACACCTACAAAGCAACATGTTAATTCATAGATGAAACATGTTGAAGAACAAAAAGAAACCACATAGGAAAACAAATAGACAATCACACACACATTCAAAAAGTTGAAAGACTTTTAAATGGGAACCTCGAGAACCCTTCAAAAGAAGAGGGGTCCACTCAAGGGATGTGCTATTTGAAAGTGTAAAAGAGACAATTTTTCCAAGATCAATTCATCATCAAGGAATCCTTTCAAAAGATGTTCACTTCATCAAGGAATTTGAAAGGAAGAAAATTCCCCTTGATGAGGGGAAGGTCAAAGCTTCTCCCGCAAGAAAAAATTTATCCCACCTTGGAGGAAATTTCTTTCTTTATGAGCCCATGATGAAGGAAACACGTTCCACTAGGGGTCCAAGCTGATAATGTGATTTTTGAAAAATATTACTGGGATTTTTGAGAAATGTTTCATTGGCAATGATTGCATTTTTTGAAAATCAAAGCATTATGGAATTGATGTTGTCACACATGAGAGGGACAACTCAAGAAAATAAGAGAGAAAGAAAACAAAAGAGATAAGGGGGATCTGGTTTCGTGAGGTCAAACATACTCATGCTTATATAAATAATAGGCAACCACGGTGCAAGGAAAAAGATCATCAATCCAAACAAAATCAAGAGGAATGCACATAAGAAAAAGTGAAAAATAAAAAATTGGGTCAACATGGAAGGGAAGCTTATGCCCCAAATACTTTGCATTGTCCCCAATTTTTTGAAAATCAAGACACAAACATGGAAGAATTATGTTATAGATAGAAGAAGGTTTATGACACAAAATAAATCTTGTATCCAAGAACATATAACACAAGCATGGTGGAACACATCACAACACACACACATAGACACATAATCTAAAGATAAAGAAGAAGCCTCCCCCTAACACTCATCAACCAAGAGGTCATCCACTTCCCAATCCAGATCATTATAAGTGGTAGTTGGATGAGCCTATAGTGGTGGAATATTAATGGGAGGAGCTTTTGAACCTCTTGCAACAAGGGCTAAGGAAGAAGCCCTCGTAAGGTCTTCTTTGCTAGGCTCTTGTGGAGCTATGGTCAAAAATTTTGTGAAGAACATCGACAAGGCCTAGAATTTTTCTAGACAGTTTAACATGCACTTTATAGGAGTGCCATGTCATATCTTGATGTACAAAGAGGATGACACCCAATATTCATTACTTGGCTCACTGAGTGACTTGGGACAAGTGAAAAACTTAGGAGAAGCCGAGACTTTCTCTATCACTAGAACAAAACAAGATAGCACATGACCACCCTTTGAAGAAGTTTGGATCCTCTTACACCCTCCATTACTTGAAAGTCCATCCCCCACCTTCTTCCCCATCGGGGGATGTGAACTCCCCATAGACGAGGCAAGAGGCACAAAGGAGGAGGAGGAGAAAACCACAGTAAAAACCACAAAGGTATTTGACATGTCCATAGGTTTAGGGAATGGCGAGATGTCCAAAAGGGACATAAAAAAGGGTGGCTCAATGATAGGAGTGATAAACACTTGGAATTTTTAGGGTCAGGTGCACTCACACTCACAACAAGAGCCAAAAGTGAGGCTAAATTAGATTGAACAAAAGTAGAGGGCGAAAGAGAGGACACAGTAAGAGAACCTAAAGTACAGGTGGTTGACTCCTCTTCCTTCTTCTGTAGAGTGGCTTACTCACCCACCAAATCCTTTCATGAATGCTTGCACTCATGCGGAAGGTGATTTATATGAATCTTCAAGCTAGAGGTTGGGAGTTGTGAAGGGATAGAAGGCTCTTGCCCAGCCATAGGGGTGTCCATAACAACTGTTTCTCATAGAGGAACAAAACCCTGAATAGGAGCTGGAGGGAGTGATTTGAAAATGGTAGGGGGAGTTGGCTCTAGCACCTCGATGGTGGGCCTCTTCTCATTTATTTATTTTGGAGAAGAAGTGATGGGAGGCCACAAAGGTGGGGACATATAGGATTCCCCTTGGGAACCCTTTCTTTTACCTTATAGAATGTGCCTAGGCATCGTGGGAAGAATAGGTAGCTCGACTATAGGACACTTGAGATTTTTCCAAGCGAGCATCTAGGATTATCTTACAAATGTGAAATAAAATTTAATGGTTCCAAAATAGGGCAAGAGGGGGCATTGAGCTAGACAATGAAAGAGGAGGAAGAGGGGCCTTGAGAGTGCTTTTCTTCTCTTCTATGTGCCTTGGCGATATCATTGTCAAATTTTAAGTAGGCCCTATGCAAGAAAACATAAGGAGATGGAGGGTACCTCACCTTAGGAATTAAGCACCCCTTCTTGTACTTTTGATATTTTTGGTACAAGAGGTCCTTCCTAGGTGGAAGGGGACAAACGAGTGCAAGCTAAAGTTGATCTAAGGAATAGATATCATGTGAAATTGGTGGTTTATAATCAGTTTCGTGAATCAAATGCACTGAACCCCCATGAATTAAATTTATAAATTTATGCACAATTGAGGGAATTGTATTCATAAATACTAGCCAGGGGATGCCTAGATTCACACTGAAGAGTTCAAACCTTGGGATTATATCAAACAATAGGTTTACAAGTTTAGGTCTGACAAGGAATGACAAAATGATACTATCAAGGGGAGGTACAAAAAGCTTGTTATATGTACATATGGTTTTCATGGGTGCCTCGTATCCATATTTATGTAGGAAGTTAATTAACATAATCTCCTTGGTTAAGATATTCACCTGAGACATTGGGTCAACAAGAACACTGACTATAGTGTTTTTGGTGATTCACGAAAGGATATAAAGAGGAGATGGTTCTCTATTAAAACCTATCGGTAGGTCCTATGAGGTGGAGGTTATATTTGCACCACTACTTGCAAGCTACGCAAAGGGGATAGGAAAATTTAGGAAAGAGGCCATCACACACACTAAACAATACTATCACAAATCCCCCTAAAGTTTTACAATATGAAAATGACCCAACTAAGGATTCGTTATTTAACACCTACAAAACCTTCCAACCATGCCTAGTAGGGGTCACATGTTGGTTTATAAGGAAAAATCCCTCACAACACTCAAACCTACAATTCTCCTAGAACACGAGGAAAGGAGATTTTAGTACTGCAAGATGAAACCAGAAAGGTTCACGTTAGGTTCACTAAAAATGTAAGAGGGGGACCAACCACGTCAAGGCTCTAGATCATGGAGAGTCAAGAGTGGAGGGCTTCCCTAGCTCACCTCACTCTAAAGGATGGAGATTGAGAATGAAGAGCACTATGTAGTACTTTTGTCACTCTTCAAACTTGAATTTCAAGTTTAGGCTAGACAAGCTAGATTTTTGAGTTAATACTACACCTCAAGCAACTCTCTACCTAAGGTTGATAGTGTAGTTCTAGGATGACAACATGGTGGGCTAGCGTTTCTCTGACACGTTGGTGTTCATACGAACAAAAAATGGGAAGCATAGTAAAAGCTACATAAAAACATACTAACACCCTAACTAGTTGATGTTGAAAGAAAAATAGAATAAGGAAATATAGAAAGTAAAGGTGAAAATGATAAAGAAAGTAAGTAAAAACTAGGGTGATAAAGATTATCTAATGAAGGTGCCAGTTCTCCAACTAGTTTCATGCATAAATTTACTTACACACAAGAAAAAAGGAAAAAAAAAGGGCTATATAGGGGCCTACCTCAGTCAGACCCCCATTTTGATCACTAGCCAATGGAATGCAAATGCAAGGTATGGACTTGGAAAATCCACCACAACCATAGCAATGATGAAGGGAGGTCTCACAAGATTCCAAGCCAAAACTTCCAAAGTTTCCCCACACTTGCAATGTGGTGTTGATGGAGATTCCAAGCTACTACAAAGCTAAAAAATGGAGTGCTAGGATGCTACTTGAGAGTGAAGAAGTGAAGTGATTGCAAGAAGAATGCGTGGAGAATTTCTAGAGAGTTCAAGGGAGATGAAATGAAGTGAGAATCAATGTTTTTGAAGGTGGGATGAGGAGAATCTACCATTTTCAGGTTCAGTTGGTTGAAGAGGGATGTTAAAATTTGACCCCAATCAAGTGTGTAACACCTATGTCAACTTCAGATGTAGAAATCTGTCAAGGATGGCAGTGCATCATGTGGAAATTTGCATGCCCTGCTTGCATCCTTGACAAATATTCTGTCACTAACATACATGATATATGCCAATTGGATGGAAGGCAGGTTCTTAATGTGGAATTTCACCTTTGGATTTGATTTTCTAAGGTTAGTGTAAGTGAAAGTGGAATTTTCCTAAGGGGTGGAAATTCTCTCCTATATAGTTTCAAATATCCCTACGAATATTACATAAGGTATAATGGGTTTGACCTACAAATTATTTTCACCTTTTTTGTGATTGCACAATACATATGATTTGCAATGTTTGGTGTTTCCTAAGGATAAATTTTCATTAATATTTTAGTTCTACTTTATATTGTTTTGGCCTATATTGTCATGCCAAATGGCTATGTCCCATTAAATAATTGATGTAGGAGCATGTTGAAGTTGCACGCTACAATAGAATTTTCAATCCACGTTCACCAAAAAGAAGCTTTGTTATTCACCCATATTCCACCTAGATTATTTTTCCATATTTACTATGCCATTTTAATGTCCTCGAGAAAAAATCCTCATATACATCACCAATACTACACTTGACCTATGTACTAACTACTATAATGTTCCAAGCCTTGTATTAAATATGCTAGACCCTATTAGCAAGCTCTCATTGAACCCTCATGCTATAACCCATGGAGGTTGCTCCTATTGTGTATGTGAAGTCCAATAGACTCTACCCCTTAACATTCTATGCCTTTTTCCCCAAATCACTTTTATATATTGGGGATTGTTAATTATAATAGGAATCATATGAAGAATTTATATTTGTTGTTATTCTATAACCAAATGAAACATAGAAAAATAAGATAGGAGAATTTCCCAAAATGGAAAGATGGATCCAAATAGGGAAAAGGGGTTCTACTTCTCTAATTTCATTCAAGAAAACACCATCCACACAATGAAATGACTATTAACCCTTAGGTGACTCAAATCAAAGTGTGAATATTGAAATTTCCCTTTTTTGCAAGGACAAGGGTCCTCATTAAATAACACTTTAGGGAGAAAGATTAAAAATAATAAATAAAATCCAAATTGTGATCTATAAAGTGCATTTAGAAGCTTAAACATAAAATAATGGAACCTACAAATTTTAGGGAGAATGTGGAAGGGGTAAATGTTGCATACCTCTCACAAAAAGTGTTTTTTTGAAGCCAACTAAGGACTTATTCACCCTATGGTGAATGTGTGCTAGCTAGGGCTTTGTAAAAATGATTTATTAGTTCTCTTCTATTATTTTTGTAATCCCAAAGTATCATTTTTCATAGTAGGATAGTCAAAAATAAATTTTGAAGGTTAGTTTCCATGAAATTTCATGAATGGTGACAACTTTGAAATTTTCCACTTTTGATACCTTCAACCTTGTAGTGTCAGAAAAAGTAACCCTTCTCACACATAATTTGGGAATAAGTGATATTGAATTAGCCTAATTATGCCTTGGTTTAGTGTTGTAATGAGTTGTAGACATTCACATTAACCACTGGATTGATGTCAGAATCATCTTTCCAATGGTATCTCGTTTGCGAAAAACCGACACCGTATGCAAAAAATACACTCAATTTAGTAAAAGTGCTCGAGAATGGCCAATTTGGCCTATAGGCAGTTGAGGGGGCTAAAAGAATTTTGACCCCCAGTCCTATGCCTGACTAGGGCCTAGTGGGATGGGAACTGGGGTAGAGCCCCTGGTCACCCATGTGATCGTGCAGGGTGCAAAGGGGCTGGCTAGTGGCTGGGTCCATAGCGCCTGGTCCCGCATGTGACCAAAGCTTGCAGAGGAGGTGCCCGCAGGGGTTGAGTGGGTGTCAATCGGTTGGCGATGGAGGCCAACAATGGTGGCCGCCTGGTGGCAGGTTCCCTTATAATTGGAGGCGTCAACAGGCTTCCCAAAAACACATGTTTCTTTAATTTTTTTCAATTTTCGTGACTTGGGGAACATGCTAGGGAGGTTGTACTAGAAAATTGTTTTTGCGTCAGAAACCAAATTCTTAGAAAATGGACCAAATGACAGGAATTCTTAGGGTTTTTGGCCATTGCGAACGCGATGGTGACCTCTATTTGTGCCCAAAATTTCTTAACAAATTATCTACCCCTAGAGCTTGCAAAAAATTACCGAGCTTGAAATCCTCACAGATCTCTTCAACAATGACCAAAATCAGAAAAATAAAAGCCAGTCTTGACTTTTTCCAGCGCTCTGAATCCAATTGAGATGCCCGATCTGATCTGAAGTGCTGCATAAATGAGCTCAAGACATGAAATCCTCAAGGAGCTGCAAACGTGCTTTGCAATATTTTTCTCCAAAATCTGAGAAGGGGTTGGATATCAAGGCTCTAATACCATGCTAGAAACCAAGATCAGACATGCAAACCAGAAAATCCTTCCACAAAAGAGGAAAAAAATAAAAAGAAGAGCTTTGCATGAAGATGTGCAAATTGATATTATTCAGAATTGAGAAATTACAAGAGATGAATTGCTTTATAAAAGCAATGTATGCATAAGCCTGATGTTGACCTAAAAATAGATCAACTAAATAAATCTTACTTATTAATTAATTAAACTAATTATTACTTAATAAAATGTAATAATTAATTACACCAACAACCTCCCTTAACTGCAACTTAGGGAGACTAAAAAATAATGCACCTACAACTAAGATGAATGCAAGAAATTAGGAATGGGTCCCAACAACAAGGCCATGATCAAGTACCCATGTACAAATGCAATGAAAGAGAAAGAGGAGAAAACCTAGTGTGACAAACTTGGTATGAGAGTGAGAAAATAAAATACAATGATACTGCCCCCATTATGGAAAAGGTTGTTTCATCTTCAAATCTTGATGCTTCTGGATTGGATTTGGATTCTTCACTTGAAGTATCTATTGTCCTCTTATAAGTTACTCTGGAGGGGATTCTCCCCCTTCTAATTTAAATGTTTCTAATATGGCTTTTGATTCCTCTTGGATAATGGTGCAATGTAAAAAGAAACATTCTTCTATGTGGGTATTGGTTTTGATTGACAAGCCCTTACTGGAAAGATTGTGGGGTCCTAGCTCTAGTGTTTCAGTTTTTCCCCTCTAGTTTTCTTCTCTATTCTATCTTTGGCTGGTGGCTTTGATCTTGCTACTAGTCTATTTTCTCTTTCTATTATTGTCTTGTTGTTTCTGAGTAGTTGTTGTGTTTGTCCAGTCTATTTTGTTGGCCTATTCAACTCTATTTTTTCTTTGTTTGGGATCAAGGCCCTTCCCCTTCTTATATTAATAAAAACATAGGCAACTTGAAAAGATAGAAGTGAAAATTCCACATAACATAAAGACTAAATCCCAAACTGCAAGACCATATCTTCACTAGTAAAGGAATGTGAAGCATTCTCCCAAGGAGTCTTCAACACAGCTTCATGAAATAAACTTTCAACAACTTGAGGAGGGCATATCTTTCTTTCAACAATATATGCTACACCAAGAATAATGGGAGAGAGCATACAACATACTATAGACCATCAAAAAAATATCTCCACCATAGTCAACATGTCTAATCCTCATCTTAAGGCTTCTAATCCTCATATTAATACTTCTAATCCTAATCTTAATATATCATTATGAAACCACCTCTACCGATAGTAACCATGTACTATACAACTTTACATGACTTCAAACAATGCATGGCATCCAACCATGAACATCAAAAACAAACCATCATACATCAATGACCATTGAAATTGAATGTTTTCAATATTGACAACCAATTCCATTGGACAACCTCACAAACATATGCAACAACCTTCTCAAGTTTTGAGATCGATGAAAAAAAATATGAACAATGAAGAGTCAGAGTCTTTTAGAACTTCAAGTTAAAACTTGATAGGGATTATCATAGGCATATTCTCACTCTTATTTTTGTAAGGAATAATACTAGATAATTAATAGAAATATTATTTTGATATTAAAAAATAAATTAAGATTTAGATAATCTCAATTTCACACTATCAAGGACAATAGAGTTGAAAAGCGTTTCTCTACATTGTGAACTAATAGAGTTTAAATTATTTTCTCAAATAGAGAATATTTACAACTTCAAATGTTATAAGAAAGTTATTTATATATTTATATGTATTTAGTCATATTGAGGTATAAATATATGAATATATATATATATTCATACATATATCGATATTTTATACGATTATATAACTAATAACTTGGGATAAATGTTAGAAAATATAGGATATCAGCTAGATATTTTCTCAACTAAGTTTTTAGAGTTTAGATAGTGTAATAAATTGATTTATTGAATAACATTACTATTTGAATATAGTTTTACTTGGAATAAAATTTAGATAACATTCAATATCATGATTAATTAGATTTATTATGGTGTTCTAGAAGATCAAAATCATAAACTTTAGCATTGAAAATTTTAAAACATTATTAAGAAGGAATCTTGTATTTATGTTTAATATTATACTATGTACTTACTTAAAATGTAGTTAATATCTTAAAGATGTGACCAAGTGTGTTGAATCAATTGATGAAACTGTATCATCATGATTAATCAGATGTGCATAAAAATAGGAGAGTAGTTCACTCTCTTTGTTTTTTTAAGGACTTGAATAAGTTTCAGTTGTCAAGAACCAAGATGTTACAAGAACATAAAATGGGTGTTGAAAGTTATAAAACTTAACCATACTAGGTGTTTACTAACTTAGTAAGTCATTAAATTAAGAGTAATATTCTTTTGAAGGATGAAAATAGTTGGTCAATAGTCAATTGAATTAAACCTTAGGTCATGAAGCTTTCCAAGTTGAGTTAGAGGTGGGTGAACATAGGACTCCCTTTTTGAAGAATTTGGTTGAAATATTTTCAAACATTGGAAAAAGTAGTGCAAAAGTATTTTCTTGTACTAGTCAGTTCACTATGATCAAGATTGCATAACCAGTTACTAGGGTCATACTTGGTTAGAGAAGTCTATAGTTGTATGTCCAAATTGGTTATACAAGACATAACACTACATACTCAAATGGAATACGATGGGTTCCTTACTCTATACTATTTGTTGAAGGATACATCCACTTCTAGTTGGAAGGTCTATGAGGGACCACTAGTCTATGGTTGGAGGTAATTTGCTTAGGTGATGCTCTCCCTGTTGTAGAAGACAACACCAAGGCTTGAAAAATAGAAGATTTGTCCACATATAGAAGAATTGACCTTAATACTTTATTGTAATTTATAAATTTGAATACTTGATAGTTTTTCATGTATGAAATTGTAATTAGAAAGATGTATTTCATTTATAAGTTGAAATGTAATATTATTTCAGTTTCGAAAGATGTTTTATAATTTCAAATATGAAATGTGCAATAAATGACGTTAGAAAAAAATTTAAAAAATACATTCCTATTTTCTAAGGAAATGATTTTATTTACTTCTATGGTATAAACCAAAGTAATTAATGTGTTTGATGAGTTAGATTGTTACAAAAAATAATTCAAGTATATTCGAGAGAAAAATGGACTACACTATTGCATTTGGATCAACTGAGAAATGAAATTTGACATAAAATACTTGATAGTTAACTAACTAAAACATTTTAGTGTCTTGTAGGAAATTTTAGGATACACTAGTATAGAATTTTTTATAGTCATACAAAGGCCATATAGTTTAGATTGTACAAATTATGTTGTAACACTTAGGAAAAAATAGATAGGATTTTAATAATTGGTTTAAATATTTTTACACTCGATTTCATAATTTTATACTTGATTTTTGAATGTATATACACTAATAGTATAGATACATACATAATTCTTTTTGCGGTTTGCAAATATATAAATTGTAGGATTTTTAATAATTTTTTAAAATGGTCAAACCATGAAATAATGGTGTAAATCATTATCGACAAGATAAAACCTATGTAAAAAAAACTCAAACAAAGGTAAAACCATTAATTTTTAGGCTACACCACCTTTAGATTTAGTCAAAATATATGAATCTATAGTCAAAACCATCACAAAAGGCCTAAAACCATGTGTTTATTAGGAAAACCACCATTAAATTTAAGAAAAATATGAATTTTTAATTAAATTTATTTGAATTTCATTTAAAATAAATGATTTGGATCCCACACTATGGATGCACATTTAAATATGCATAATACGTCAAGAATATATATACAGTCCATGAGTATACTCATCACAACATAAAAATATACATTTTTGAAAGTAAATTAGTTTGAAATACCTTTTAAAATATATTGCATAACCCTTTCAAATAGGAGATTTTATCTTTTTTCATTTAATGTTGAATTTCATAGGTTTAACATGGTTGTTTGAATAATTTTGAACTATTTTTATTTTTGTTTAGGGTCTAGGCTCGATCATACTAGGGACAAGCTACTGGGATCCATTGTATCTTTTGGTCATATGCGAGCATAAACTTGCATTCATGTTAAAGCACTATGAGATTGACCTTAGCCCCCTCAACCTTTAACCCTTGTGTGCCTAGCCAAGGTCATGTGAGTGACCGAGGGCCATTAGATAGGGGCTTTAAACCTAAACCAAGCCCATTAAAACTTTCCAAAAACTACCTTACCTTCAAACAATGATAACTTGCTCCTATTTTGTTGGATATTAAAACTTTTATAACCATTGGAAAGCCAAATTAGAGATGGGTACTATAGTGAAGGTAAAATTATAAAAAAATCTATAAATTTCAATTATTTAAATTGTGATTTAAAAAAAATCTATAAGCCTTTCAATTATGATTTTATTTAAAAATTATTTTGATCATGTAATTTTTGTGACTTTTTTCCCTTTTTTTTTTTTTGAAGTTATTTTTCCTATAGGAATTCTTGTTTTAGTTTTTCATTGATTTTTATGTACAAGTATTTTCATGATTTCTAGACTTCAAATCTTGTAAACTGCTTTCTCAAGTGGTTTTTGTAGGATTTTTGGTTGAATAAATTATTTATAGATATTTTTCCTTTTTGTGTTCTTTATTGTCTTTTCGTTTTCTCCCTTAGAAATTGGGTTAAAAATTATTTCACATTTTGATTTGGGATAATAATAAATGAGTTTGTTTTAAACCTTAGACACACTTTATGTATTCTCTCCTCTTGCACCTTAAGGTGATATTGAGGAATATAAATAAGACTTTTTTTTTAATTATTAGGGTGTGTTCATGGGAAATTCATCACCCCAAGGGATGACCTCAACTCTAGTGTTGTAGAAACATATAAATAGTGGGGGTGAATAAAAATACATGCCTCTTGGAAGTTTATTTTTCATTCAGACTAAGCCCCCAATAAATTTACACCTTAGAGAAGTGAAGGAGAGGGGTGGGTTACCCTCTTTTACCGAATATTTGAATTTCTTGCACATTCAAATTCATGGATTAGGCCTCATGCACCCTTGTGGTATTTGGAGGATACCCCTATATAATACTTCCATAGCCTAGTTTAATAATGTAGCAAGGTATACTAGCATGCTTGAAGATACTCACCTTGTACCTTATTGTGTTGAGATAGAAACTATTCCTTTCTTCGGCCTTATCATTTCAAGTTAATGGGTGTAAAGGCGGTGTATTACCTTTTTATACCCTAGTTATCCACTCAGTTGAAGGTTTTTATTTGGTGGGCCCACATCAAGTTAAAATACCCTTTATTGAAAAAATATAGGCTTTTTATTGTGTCAAGTATAGTTTGATGTATTTTTTCTTATTTTAAAACACATTGTCTATTTGTATACTTAAAGAAAAAATGTTGAAGCCAAACCTAGGATGGCCATGATTTACTACAAAACCTATTTATCCTTGGTCATCATCAGAATAATAACCCAAAATCTCCCACATTAACCACATACATTGTCCATCTCAAATTTATCCATTTTGACTATAAAATTACTCAATCATACATTATCTACACTCTAACTTGTCTAATTTTTCAACCATCTATCATTGTCTACTTTAGTATAACCTTATTCATCCTTGACCCACATAAAAGAGAACATTAGGATATCCTTACATAGTTCCATGATTATCATATTTTTTCATCAGCACCCTTATAATGCAAACTTTCCATCCATCTAATTGAACTCCTGGTTATAGTTGAAAACATCAGTATTGGATATTTTAATCAACATCATCATCATAAGGCCCATTATTTAATTCTTGTAAAATCAAATCATAATCAAATAATAATAATATTAAAGTGTGTAGAATTAAACTATAATCCATGTTTAGTAAGTCAAATCCACATAGTCCACCTAATAACCTATTCCAATCCTTGGGTTGATCCTAATAATTTAATTTACCCATCCCCTTTTCTCAAGCCAATTAATCAACCAATTCCACTAAGGGCTATCCTTTTGATATGGTGATCATAAAGCAAAGAAATTTAAGATCCAAATATAGTCTTAGGTGATCAAATTTTTGGATGATTTCAGCTTTTGAGATCTAAATAATGGTATATTAGGTGTTAATGCCTATATAAGAAAGCTTCTAATTCATTATTTCATCTAAGAAAGCATTCTCAAGAGCGATTTCAAGATCCAAGCATTTAAGAGTATTCAAGCATTCTTCACAAGAGAATTAAAGAGCAAGTAATCAACAAAGTTCAATCTTTGGAGAAGCATTAGAGTGTTTTTTTATGTCTTCAAGCTCACTTTCATTCAAGATCTAGAATTTCCAAAGGTTGATCATGGTTGTCTATGGTATATCATGATGGATTCTAGGTTGGGGAGATGTAACTATCCATCAAGCCAAGCCTAATGTCTTGTTTCCCATGTGATTCCATCCTCCATTATCACTCTACATTCAGACTAGGGAAGTTACAAGAATTATTGAGGCTCATTTGGGTGATTAGAGATCTCTCAAAGTGAGTTACCTATTGTCATATTTCATTCATGCATCTCATTCTTGCACATTAGAATAGGGTTACATTGCATTTCAAGTTTCATGATCTTAGACACACTTAAGGTTAGGATTTACACTCCTATTTGCATGCATATTCATTATTTCCATCAAGGTTTAATTACCAAATTAGGGGTTTGACTGCAACAAACCCCCCATAAGAAAATCAAGCCTATATTTTGTTTCATAGGTATTTTCATAAATTTGAATCCATAAATTAATTTGGGAGAAAAGAACACGTGTTGAAGTGTAGATTTGAAATTTGAGTTCCCAAAAAAGTGGAATGGGATTGATTTTCCAAAAATGGAAAATGAGTCCCACTACAAGTGTTTTTTAGGATTTTTGTAGATTGATATATCATTTTTCCAAAAACTATTCCTTTCCAAAAACGTAGATTTGGGACTTATTCACCTAGACTAGCGTATGGGTCCCAATAGGTCAAAATTCTAATATTTCAAGCATTCCAAGCATTCATCCAACCATCTTCAATTTTTCAGGTGCATACATTCCATCTTGTAGATTTCTATATTTTTTATTTGCATTTCTAGGTCATTTAGTGAAACATTGCATCATATTGGAGTTTGAAATTTCATCTTGCATTGCATTTGTCTTTCCAAGCCCTAGGTTGTTTGTGAACTCCTCATTAGTTTACATTCAACCAATAGGACAACCCTATTGCAAGATCTCTTTCTCCTTTACATTGAGATCTCTAGGGTTATCCTTGATTGACAGAGAGTAAAGATTGTTGTCCTATGTCCTAGGCCATAAGTGACATGTAATTTTCATCCTTTCATTTTTGTGAACCTACATTTAGAGCATTATAATTCTGATTTGGAGCGCATTAGCATCCTAGATCTTGATTGCATTAAGGTTTTCATTAGTTAATTGGCATTCTAGGGTTTCTAATTTTGCATTAGTGAAAATGCATAGAGCTTGCATTTTTGCATCTCCAAATATTAAAATTCAAACAAAAACTACATTTGCACTTAGGTTACAGATTATACAACATAAAAAGCATAAAAAATAAATTGAAATTCTTTGATTTTTTTTCAAAAACCCCTCACTGGGACTCATTCGCTCCTTTGGGTGAATTAGTCTCAGTGCAGATTTTGTACTGTATTTTCCAAAAATTAAAACCTTGTTTCTAGGCTTTTGTTTGTTGTTAGAATCTTTCTGATTTAGAGTGCATACTTTCTATTACATTCAAATCGTTAAAAGTAGCATAATTTACATTCATTTCAATTGTGGATAGAATTAGATTCTTGTCTTTTTATTTTTTAGCATTACTTCATATTTCAATTAGATTAGATCATATTTGGCATACATTAGAAAACAAAGCCAAAAACCAAACAAACAGATAAGCCACTTGGAGAAACTATAGTTATTTGACTACTTCAAATCTGTTTTTCCAAGTTAACCTAACCATCAAGCCTTTTAATAGTGATGAATTTGACATGTTAGAGAAAGCCCTTGAGTATTTGACCTCACAAGGTTCATCAACTAAGGCTTGTTATGATAAAACAAAACTAAGATAAGTTAAATTGATTCAACCTCAAGTTATCCTTTACCCAACTTCAAACAAATCTCAACCTAAAAACAAGCTTGAATTTACTATTTACCCACCTAAGAACAATGTTTTGCAGAAATCAAGTAATAATATGATTTCTCATTGTAGAGGCCTTTTTCTAAATTTTCTCAAGAACAACATTAGCATGCCTATTCCATTTTGAACAAAGCAAACAAAAGCCTCCCTATGAGATATTGAATCATGCCAAATATGCCAAACAACACTCTAAAAGATCAAAGAAGATAATTTGAAAGCACATACAAGAAATATTCATACCTATATCATAGTGGAAGTGGTGCACCTTTGATGTGAAAAGGATGCCCTTTCCCACCTCCTTGACAAGCTTCAAATGATAATGATGCAAAAATTCAAGTGATGGAGATGAAAATGCAAGATGAACTCAAGATTCCTATAATGAAAAAACTCAAATTTTGGATGGATTTGGAGTAGAAGTGCCATGTATTTATAGGTTGAAAGTTTGAAAGATGGAGATATGGGAGGAATGTGGGACTAAACATGAGCCAATGACAAGGTGCCACTTTTCAACATGCTAGTGGAGGAGGAATGAGCACATTTTGGAGAATGTGCAAGTGGTTGAGGATTTGAGAGGTGTAAGAGAGATTAATGGCTTTGTAAGAGTCATTAAATGAATGTGGTTGAGACATTTTGGAGGGAAATGGGTTAGGAAAAAAATTCAAATAAATGGAGTAAATGAAGGAATATTCCTTGGGAATATGCCTTGTGAGGGAAAATAGGGGTAATTAGATAATTAAATAAAATGAATTTCATGTGTAAGTGGGTGGGTTAGTCAAGGGTTTAGATTTGACCTAGGTTAGGTCAAAATCTAGAGGATGGGTAACTAAGATTATGGGTTAATTAATTCAGATTAATTAACTTGAAGGGATTTAGGGGTTTTGACATTTGATTTAATTAATTTGATTTATTAAATCAGATGAGAGGACCTTTAGGACTAAAATAAATAATTTTATTTATTTAATCACGTATGATGAACCTTAGTGAATTAATCAAATAGATTACTTTATTTGATTAATAGAGGAATTTGATGTTAATTAGTCAAATTTAGAGGCCTGATTTTGATTAAGATTATTTTCATGTCTACAGTTTGAACCTCTTTGAAGCAATGTACCTGTTGCATTGGTTCAAAGAATGATGCCGCCAAGATCAAAATTAAAAAAAAAGTCTGATTTTTTGAAATTTCCCAGTGGAAAGAAATACATTTGCATAGTTTTTTGCCCCTCTTTGAAGAAATGTACCTACTACATTGGCTCAAAGAATGATGTGGCCAAGAACGAAATTCAAAAAAAATCTGATTTTTTTAGATGTCCCAGCGGAAAGAAGTATGTTGGCACAATTGCCCTCTCGAGAGATTGAGTGAAAAGTTCAATTTGAGGGTCGATCTCATGAAAAAGAGGTTCAAGATGGATGTATGGATGGTTAGACTAACATATCTATATGATAATGATGATGTAAATGAGATGTTTTTAAGATGCTTAGAATAACAAATCTATATTACCCTAAACATCTTAAATGATTATGCAATGGATGTGAAATGGATGATGTTTTATATTATGATGAGATGTATGAATATGCATGATGAAGATGGTTTGTGGATGCATGATAGACATGTTAGCATGAAAGACGATAGAAGAATAGGAGCGATCAACCCTTGAATCCAAGAAGATGCAAAAGTTGAACAAGCCTATGAGTCATTGAGATTTTATTAGATATGACGATGAATGATGTTGATGTATTGCTTATCCAAGGATGGGAGAAGTAAAGAGCATAGTTTTCCTTATGTTTGATAACACACATAGTTACGATGCATCAAGGTATAGAGAACCAGGATGGCGTTGAGTCTAGTGTGATGGACTTTAAATCAACAATCAGATAAGATTACTCCTGTTCACACATGACATAGGAAACCTTATTTAAAATGGAGTTCAGATATTTCAAATATCTCAGACCAAAACATAGAAAGGAAAACCTTCCCATGTGGTCAACAAGGCACCTAAAACACCTTTCCTACTAACCAAAAAAGCACATATGACCAAGGTTATATTACAAGAACATCCAACAAGAACAATAGACAAAAAGATAATGATCATCACCCAATTCCTTTCTCTCTAAATCTTTTTGTTTATACATCATCGAGAGGTCATTGGAATGAGCGTAATAAGATAAATCAAAAGACAAAGATCAAATAAATAAACAAGCTAATGTTCTCCATACCGCTAGCCAAGACTAAACTATGATGATGCTTGATGTTGATGTCCATTGCAGGAAGGATTCATCCTAGGACATGATGTTATCAGATGATGGTGAGATTGACTAGATGATAGGCTATTGATATCCAGAGTTTATCAACTTGTTTACCTACTGACCCAGACTTGAGACCTTGATGTTTGAGAACACACTTTCGACAGCTAATATTTCTTCCAATTGTTTTTCCAAAGGGTGAAGGTGATGATTGATTTATTATGAGAAAATGATTATTGCGAGTGAATGTTGAAATGGGACAGATGCACATTTTTGGGTTTTTGAATGTTTTTGGTATCTTTTGAGATGTTTTACAAATGTTTTGATTTTCAAATTTTCCAAAGTTTTTGGATTTTATGAGATTTTGACCAAAAACTTAACCTAAAGACATATCCTAGGGGGTCTCGGGGGTTGATCAAAGATTAGACTTGCCTAATTTATACACATAGAGACCACTTAGTTTGACTAACATAAACTCGATTATTGATGAGATATGAAGAAATGGATTGCCACCTTATTATGACAGACTTCTAAAGGACTGACCCAATGTGTCTCGGGGGCCAATCAAAGATCCACCTTTCTTACGTTCAAGCTCAGATATGACATAGTTTGACAGGGTGACATTTTTTTTCGACTTTTTTTGGATTTTTGACATGTTTTTCGAATTTTGGTTTTCTGATGTTTTTGGATTTTTGGATTTTTTTATGTTTTTGGATTTTCCAATTTTATGATTTTTTGGATTTTGGATTTTCCGATGTTTTGGATTTTCAACTTTATGAATGTTTTTGGATTTTTTAAGGACTTTACGAATGTTTTTGGATTTTTTGATTTTCTTATGTTTTTTTATTTTTTGATTTTATGAATGTTTTTTGGATTTTTGGATTTTATGATATTTTAGGATTTTTTGGATATTTAAGGAAGACTGAAGGAATATACATGAATCTAATCCGATGCAAGTATAAGAACATGCCCCTAGTGTGGTGTGATAGAATAATCCGATATAGGCAAGATAAACTCACCTTAGGAATGTGCCAAGTAGTACTAGTGGGGTCATGATACAAACACAGGATCAAGCTATGATGCAGATGCGAATGGGTGATGGAAGGATCGATGCAATGTGATGGATGATGCGAAAGGCAATAATAGGTGGTAGAGTTATAAAGACTATTGTGGATGGATAATGCTTTATTTACCCAAGGCACCTGTTTTCTAAGTTTTCACCAAGGTACTTGCCCAAAGCTCCACCAAAGTGGTTTTCACTAAAGGATGATTTTTATCTTTATCGTTTTCAATCCTTTTTCTAATTTTTTGGATATTATTTTATTTTTAGTTTTATTTTTGGATTTATCCTTTGAAGCTTAGGCATAAAAATTTTTGAGATGAGAGTTTTTTATGGGCCCCTATAGAGGCTCACCTTTTGGTGTTGACAACTGATATGACCCTGACTTGTAACTTGCTATGATGATGAAGGTTCCCAACCGATTGGGTTCAAAATTTCCCTTGTTGTCTTGATTTGGTACATTTTTCTGATTCTCCTTTAATACTAGCTTTTCGACTTGAAAGGCCTGACTCCTGATATTCTTGTTGTAGCTCTACTTGAGACAATTTTGGTAGAATTGTATATTGTTTAAGGCATCCATGGACCACTCATACAATAGTTCTATCTCATCCAATTGTGAGACAGGATATTCTTCATTTTTTATGAGATTTTGCAATAATATTCTTAGGGATGAGAGCTTGATCTTAATGGGGAGGATGGATTTTGATCCGTAGATGAAGAAGAAAGGGGTTGCACCTATTGGTGTGTGTATACTTGTTTGGTAGGACCATATGGTGAGATTTAGTTGCAGATGCCAGTCACGACCAACGTCATTGACTATTTTCTTAAGGATTTTGAGGATTTTTTTATTTGTAGCCTCAACTTGGTCATTACCTTGGGGGTAGTATGGAGTAGAAAAGTGATGTTGGATGTTAGATTTGTGGCATAGGTCTTAGACATCCTAGTTTTTGAAAGGTGTCCTGTTATCTAAGATAATGGCTTATGGGACACCATAGTGGAAAATGAGGTAATTCTAGATGAACTTGGAAATCTTCTTTCTTGTAATATAGGTCATCGGGATGGCCTCTACATACTTTGTGAAGTATTCCATAGTAGTGATAATGAACTTGTGTCCATTAGATGAGGTGGGGGTGATTTTTCCAATGAGATCGAGCCCCCACTATGAGAAGTTCCAAGGTGTAACAATCGGGTGGATCTCCTAAGTTGGTGCATGGATGAGGTCCCCATGTTGTTGAAATTACAAGAACTTCTTGACATATTCATGAGATTCCCTTTCCATTGTCATTCAATAGTACCCCATTCTCAGGAGCTTCTTGGCCAGGGTCATATCACTCGAATGTGAATTGCAGATGCCATTATGTACCTTTGTTAAAGCAATCAAATCTTCCTTATAATTTAAGCATCGTAAAAGGGTCCCCTCAATACTCCTACAAAATAGGGTGTCACCTAGGATAACAAAACGGGTCAACTTCTTGACAAATTTTTTCTTAACATTGAGAGTGATATCGGCAGGGAGGACTCTAATTCTAAGATAAGTGTATATGTCATGATACCACGGGTTACTAGGACCAATGATTTCACACACAAATTCAGACTCTAGTGCCTTGAAAGCTAGTATGAGAAGCTGCTCTACAAGGAATTCTTGCTTTGGGATGTTGCATGGGACATCTAGTAGTTGTATGACCTAGATTTTCTGCTTGGCAGATTAAATGCTATTAGATGCACAAATTACAATGGTTAATTCTAAACTAAAAAACAATATAAATCAAAAACAACAAAGAAAGAATAACTAAACATTATGAATAACTAAACAAATGAATTGAAAAGATCTCACCGAATATGTGTTCACTCCTTCAAATTATGTTGATTGCTCTTCTACATTTTGTTGTTTCAGTATTGATGCAAGAATAACTTCGTCGAGTGTCTAAGAAAACTATTGAAGATAAGTTTCTTCTCCAAAGTGTATGATTTCAAGCAAAGGAATAATGATTATGACAGGCCATTTTATAGATTTTGGATTTTCGAATGATCGACTCAAATTGAAAGAGAGATCAATGGATGAGATTGATGAATGCCATGTGATGTGAGTTTTGTGTCAAATAGAACATGAGTTAGAACATGAGTTAGAAAAGACTACAGGATAGAGAGTAAGTTAGAACATGAGTTCAAGATCTTAATCTTCAGTTAAGAGTCTTCGAAAATAGAAGAAATAGACTTTGAATGTCAAAGACAAAGTTAGAAGTTGAAGAATAATGCATTCGAATGCAAACATGAGTTAATTAATTAAATAAATATATTTAATTAATAAACACATCATGCATATGAGTTAGAACTAGTTAATTGACTAGTTGTGATAGAGAGTCCTCTCGTAGAGATAATCAAATGTTGAATCTAGAGATAACTAGAGAACTAAAAATAGATCTTGAGTCAGAAGGTGAGTGAATGATTAGTCAACTGATTGATAGAAGAATGTGACATAAATAAATAAATATGAATTAAATGTTAATTTAATTCAACATTCGAAAGTGAGATATTTAATTAAATAAATAAAGATAATTTATTTAATTTGACTATTGTAAAGGTGGAATTAAATAAATTAAATAATAAATATTTAATTATAGATAAAGGGGGTTAAATGAATAATTAAATAAAAAATATTATATTATAGTTGAAATATGACAAATGGGTAATTAAATAATAAATTATTTAATTAAGAAGGAAGAATTAATTAGTTAGCAACATAATTAAACAAATATGATTTATTTAATTAATCAAGGTTGAATAAAGGTTATTTATGAATTAGTGAATTAATTAAAAGGGGTATTTAATTAATAGATGAAATATGTGTTAGAAAGGTAATTAAATAATAAGCATTATTTAATCATGACCATGGATAATAGAAAATTATGTCGAAAGTGGTGTTCACAGGCCTAGACCAATTTTCGGTGTCTACAGTTTGCCCCTCTTTGATACAATGTTCTTTCAGTGTTGTGTCAAAGAAAATATGCCCTGATCGTGCCCCAACACGAAACAGGTTAAGGTATGCCCCCTTGGGAAAATTGACAAATTTTGAAATAGTTTCAAAAAAATTAGGAAATGTTCCCGATAAGTCAATTTGGTAGTTAGAAATGCTATGGAGCTGACATAATTGAAATTGGATGTGATACAGATGTGTATGGGTCATTTGAAGTTGAAAGGTTAAGCAGCCAATAGAAAAGGGTAGAAGAAATGTCACTCAGATCCTAGCTATAAATAAGAATTAGGTTGAAAACCAATTCATTTGCACTTGGAAGAGTTTGGAAAACTGAGAATTTGCTCTGACTAGCGGATGAAAATGGCACCCATTCCCTATGCTACGCAACAAGGATATCGGACCCGGACCTTCAGGCAGCTAGCCGACACAAGACCACCGGTATGTACCTGAAAATGAACTCTTGAAATTTAATTTTGCATGTATTTCTAGGCCTTTAAAAATTAATTAGCATATGCGGTCTTTCGGGATCAACGCATATATCATCTTATTCACCACATTTGACTACGAAATGACACATGTGCTAAAACACGCCTAGGCTAGGTTAGGCATTTTTAGGAATGAATGTATTTTTTTGAAAATGCACTGCATATGTCGTTATGGAACACATCTGCATTAGGGATAAATGCATGTAGGGTAGTGAACCGCATATGCATAAGTGAAACACAATTGCATTAGGTACACAGGCTTTAGAAAAGGCACCGCATTTTACATTGGTAGAAACTATTGTGGTAATGTGCAACACATATGTAATATGTGACACAAATGAGTTGTCATGCAACACATTTGTAAGAATGCATCGCATCTATTAAAGTGAGCCACATTTGGCTGGTAAAATTTTCAGAATTTTTTTCTAAGTAAAACGTTTGAAAATCTTGACATCGTGGTTAAAATACAGGTTGTATTGGATCCTATATATACACGGGAGACTCATCCCAACACATTAGATCTGAGGGATTGTCTAATTAGTGCAAAGATACGGCTCTTGTGGAGACTTGGTCTACGTCACTGTCTTTCGATGCCCACTATTCGAGCAAACAAAGGGATTCTCACCGCATTGTGCGAGCGATGGTACTCTGAGACATCTTTATTTCATTTGCCGAATGGGGAGGCGATTGTCGCATTGGAGGATGTGTACAAGATACTTAGACTACCAATTAAGGAGAGCGGGTGATGTGCAATACCCAGCGTGGATTGACTGAGCTAGCTATATTTTATCAAGTGAACGATATCAGTAGGCTCGACATTGAGCATTATGAGATCAGATGGTTGGTGTTGGTGGATAGATATGAGAGGATTGACTGCATATTATGTACACTGATAGGTGGGATAGTATTACCAGATCGATGGGGCCATGGTTTTCTAGTTGGATGGGGAGAGATGTTGGTGGGTATGCTGGAGAGAGAGACCATGTATGCTTGGGGTCCGTGTCTATTAGGGATGTTATAATTCCATTTACATGATATTGCATACAGAGACGCATAGTCGATGAGTTGTGGGACCACTCTATTGATGGTTTGGGCATGGGAGAGGATAGCTATTTTTCATCCTCCGGTTACCATAGAGTGATGGGAGAGAGCTCTATATGTTTTATGGTACATGGGAAACATCACTCAGAGTCATGTGGGAGATACTAGATATTGGATATATGTAATCAATATCTTAGATCAGTTCACTTGGAGACCATACCTGGACTGTGAGGAGTGGTCTAATGAGAATAGACATTTTCTGTTTTGCAAATAGACATAGTTCCTAATTGGGAGGATTGTTTCGAGTGTGCACATCATAGAGAGACACTTACCAAATAGAGTTTTGAGATAGTTCACAGAGATTCAGGATGAGCCTCAGAGTAGAGCGGAGTTTTCTTGTTCATCTAGAGAGGTTCCATATTGGGGGCCCATGATTCTTGTTGTTACAACAGAGGCAGAGATACAGGCATTACAACTAGTATAGTGGGGATGGAGAGATGGAGCAGTAGATCTAGGGATGACAACAACATATGATGCATGGTGGGTGGAGCATCGTTTGATTCCATACACAGATCCAGATCTATCGGCACTAGTTGAAAGATGAGGCACAGGACCAAGAGGACAACGAAGGGGTAGAGGTGGTAGAGTTGGAGGGAGGGGTGATCCTAATAGAGGTGGTAGGTGAGGATAGAGAGGGCAGAGAGGGGGTTGGGTAGGTGGAATTTCACCTATCCAAGAGGCAATGGTAGAGGATGTACTGATATTGGACATCAGAGGTGGAGCTGATGTACAGGGCGAAGATGAGCATGTTGTCGAGGAGGCAGCTGTAGAGGAGTTAGCCAATGTGGATATTGGAGGAGAGGATGATTCAGAGGATGATGAAGAGGATGTGGATATGGATATGGATATAGACCCTCTAGGTATTCTGGCAGGATATGGAGAGGATGATGTTGAGGAGGAGGCATCGATAGAGGAGTAGGAGAGAGAGCTCAGGGATCATATTATGGAGGGGAGACGGGAGGATGATTCCCCTAGGGATGGTGATAGGGAGGCCATGGAGGAGAGACTGAGACTAACAACAAAAGAGATTGATGCTATGCGAATAGAGAGAGATAGTGCCTACATAGAGAGAGATAGTGTATGTGTAGAGAGAGACAGTGCACTCATGGAGAGGGATCAGGCCATAGCTTGGAGATAGGAGACGAAGCAAAAATTTACAAAGGTCAGATGCCTAGTCAGTGGGTCTTCATCTGATGGGATGGTACGGGAGTTGTAGGAGTTGAGAAAATACAACACCACAAACCCCAAAGATCACCTGCATGCAAATAACCTGTCACAAAAGAAGAGATGGAGACAAACAAGCAAGGGTTCTCTGAAAACTGAAAATGTATATATCAGAGAGAATGAAAGAATGTAAGAAGATATGACAATACAGTGAGATCAATCCTTATAAAAGGAGATCGAGAAACCCTAAAGTGTAACCCTAAAAGGAGAACATTTAATAATTAATATAATTAGTAAATCTCACTTTAATGCAAACTAAAGTGAAATCTTAAGAAGGGAATAAAGGTAACTTAATTAACACAACTAAGTTAAAAAATTTACTCTAACACCCCCCCTTAAGATGAGCAAGAGTGCAGCTACAAAAAAATGCAAGAAAGAAAAGGTAACTACAATGCAAGAAGGAAAGCATGGGTCCTGACAACTAGGGAAGATCAGGTACCCAAATACAACCAAATCTTTGTAAAATGGAGAAATAGAGAAAACCTCATGGAAAAAATCTCTACTCCAAAAAGAGATGCAGAAAGCCAAGAAGAACATCACTGAAGCAGAAGAAGTTGCAAACAACTGTCGAAAGATGACTTCTACGGTGTTGAAAAACCTTCGTTGAAGATAGGAAGATCCCTTCCAAGGCAAAACCAAGGAAGAATTAGCACAAATAGTATAATAACCCCCCCATAATGCTAAACTGGGAGAGCCTGACAAATTCACTGAAATGATATGAAACACCCTGTAGTGCATGAGGAAGAAGAAACAACATCTGAAAGTGCACAAGAAAGCACCTGCAATTGAAAAAGTGGTGTGAAAAACAAAGCACACATGCATGAGGCTAGAATCATATGGATTCACTGTTGTCTTGGAGGGACACTCACCGGACAAAGATGTGATGGCAAAACAAAGGAAAACTACACAACCCCTCATGGCACTTTATAAAACAGTGCAAGTACAAAATATGGCACAACCTTATGTGCAAAATCCCTAAAAATGCAAGTACAATAGTGTGGCACTTTATCTCAGTTCGTTTACATAGAAGATATTGCTTACAAATGATGTTCAAAATTCCCAAAAAAGGAAAATAGCTAGAAATACATGAAGAACAGCCACAAAACTGGTTGTAGAATGTACCAATAGAAGAATGAAGTGATGAGACCCACACCACTGGAAATTTGAGAAAACCAGCTTTCCGACGATATCTCGTTTGCCAAAAAAGATATCGTATGCCCAAGTTATGGCCTCTGGAATAAAACAGCTCCAAAGATGAAAAAAGCCAGCACTGGAATAAATTTGACAGTCATATGGTCATCGCAGCGAAAATACTGGCTTAAATTTGACGGCCAAACGGTTGTCACCGCAAATGCATAATTTGACTTATAACAAAAAAATTGTTTTTTTATTAAAAAAAACAATAAAAAAATAATGATTTTTTTTTTCATAAATTTTTTTTTTTTTTTTAAATTTGGTGGGGGCCACCCCCACCGTACCCTATGAAGGGCGCGGGTCCCTACGGAGGCCTGCGCAGGTCCAGACCTATGCAGTACCCTGCGTAGGTCCAGACCTCCACAGTACCCTGCATAGGTACGGACTTGCACAGAGCCTACGCAGGGGCGGCAGGCCTAAGCATGCCTTTAAAAGGCTTTAAAATTTGATTTTTTTTTGTGATTTTTTTAATAAAAAAAGTCAAAAATTTTACAATAAACTGCAAATTTTTTTTTGCAAGAAAAAATAAAAAATTTTAACGAAAAAAAAACATGCGGAAAAAATAAATTCCAAAATTTTTACCAAGCAGGCGGATGGCCATACGGTTGAACAGCAAAAAAAAATTTCCCTTCAAATGAACTATCGATTTACGGGTTTTCGACCGCTACGGATGTAATGGAACTATCCATTTGGGCTCAAAATGCTTTGAAATTGCAGGTGTGCCCTGGATTAAAAAAATGAATCTCAAACCCTTGAAGCTCCAAAAATCTTCAAAACAAGAACAAGAAGCAGCAAGTCTGGAGCTCTGATACCATGTAGGAGTTGAGAAAATACAACACCACAAACCCCGAAGATCACCTGCATGCAAATAACCTCGCACAAAAGAAGAGATGGAGACAAACAAACAAGGGTTCTCTGAAAACTGAAAATGTATATATCAGAGAGAATGAGAGAATGTAAGAAGATATGATAATACAATGAGATCAATCCTTATAAAAGAAGATCGAGAAACCCTAAAGTGTAACCCTAAAAGGAGAACATTTAATAATTAATATAATTAGTAAATCTCACTTTAATGCAAACTAAAGTGAAATCTTAAGAAGGGAATAAAGGTAACTTAATTAACACAATTAAGTTAAAACCTTTACTCTAACAGGAGTTAGTCAGAGCTGTGGAGAGAGCGTCATATTACAGGGACTTATATGAGTCTATGGTACCAATAGAGAGACGAGCTCCTAGCTTCTTAGAGGTTCGCAACCATAGATCACAGAGAAGGAGTCATACCAAGACACAGAGTATAGAGGGTGTGGTAGGACCACTGAGGATAGGTCTGTATGGTAGGCCTTCCACCTCACGGAGAGCACCTCTAAGGCAGTTTCCACCACCTTCACCATGGGACAGTAGTGGCAGTGGGACACGATGATATGTTGATATATATTTATACACTGTATTATGATCACAGAGCCTGTGAGCTCATTTTATTTATGGAGACATTATGACATTGTACTGTGACACATTATTTTGAGCGATATATATATGATTTTGGCAGCTTGTATATGATATGCAGTTCTATTTTATGGTGATGCCTTTGCTTCTATGTGATTATGTTTCCTAGATGATATATGTATATGTGTTATTAATGAATGTTTCTACATGTGCTGATTTTATGTAGTTTATGATGTGATGGATGTCTTTATTTACTTATGATAATGGATGTAATTCTCTATATGATGTTATTTATATGTGATGGTGAAATGTACATGTGTAATTTTTCCATTATGTATGCTGATGGGATACCTATTATGCAATGATTTCATAAATAGGTTCCTATTTGTTTGAAATGCAATGTAACTATATGAAATATTTATAGAATGTATGCAAAATGCAGATTATCTAATGTTGTTGTTGTGTCACAGGACTTTATCATTATGTTTGAAAATAAATGTTAGCATGAATGAATTTAGAATTTTAGTACAAAATAACGAAGGTTGATTGATTAAAAAACATATGATCTTTGATATTTTTCCAAATATGCTATGCTTGCTTTTTATCATCATTGGGTGGTACATGACACAAATGGATAGTACACACCATGATATGAGATAGACCATAGTGTACAAAGTCATCCATCTGTGAAAAACAAATAGTCATAGACATGGAGTGTCTTAACTCATACTAAGGACAAAATTGCCCCAGTCGTTTTGTCTTAACAAAACACAAACAACAATCAAATAAAAGATGGGTCATGAGACATCATTGCTCCTCTAAATCCTTGATAGGACATCCTTGATGAAACTAGTAACATGACTCAAAAACCAATGCTAAAATGATAGTTGACAAACAATAGCCAAAGAAAAAAGAGTCCTGAGACATCCTTGAGAAAGCTAGTAACCAGACTAAATTCACAAATTGATAAAAAGATAAGACAAAATAAGATATAAATTCATAAAGCCAAATAAAAGTATTCGCCAAAACATGATCTTGTGGGATTGTTTTATTGTTTGATGTTTGACATAGCATAATGTGAGGGATGACACATACTGCAATAAGACGTTGAGTCTGGTTTTGACTTGGTGACTATCTATATAAGGCATGACAAAGCCTGGTTTTAGAAAGACACGTGTCATATAAGACGTTGGATCCTGATGACATTGATGCGACAAGCTACATGAGACTATGACAATTTTGACGATGTTTGTTAACAAGAAAGATATATCTTGCTAAGACATAGGTTGATCGCTTTGACAATGTGTTTGATATTGACTTGATGACTATTTGAGATGTTGCCTTGTTGGTGCATGAATTTTTTTAATTCATTCACTGATTAAAAATGTGTGTGTGTATTGAAAGTTTATGACATGAGATGATACCCTAAAGTACTAACCTAATGCAGCGAAAGACATGCATCTAAGTGAATAATATGCAATGTGTGTGATAGTGAATTCTGATAAACTCTATTGGACTGACCTAGTATGGTCTCGAGAGCTCATCAATTGATTAGCCTTGCCTACATTATACACGTAGAGACCTCGTAGTTTGACATAACCAATGAATTTGAATGTACAAAGAGTCATGATTTTAATGTGTGTGATACATGACAAACCTAGATAAACAGACCCAATGCGTCGGAGGCACATCAATTGATGGCCTTGCCTACGTCCCAGTCATAGAGGCAACATAGTTCGACTATGTCTATGACTGACTTACCATGACTGATGCTGTTGTTTGAGATTTTCTGACATGTTTTAATTTTTTTTTTTTTGTTTTTTTGTTTTCTAATGTTTTCGAATTTTTCAGGACATTTTCCAATGGTGCAATGGTATATACAAGGTCTTCATGGAACAAAACAAGTATTTTCCCCCAATCAGGAATAAGACATGTGAGATGGGGTGGGGAGTGTGACAGAATGGAAGTTTGATGTCAATCATTCCAAGCAATGGATAGGACAACCATTTATTATGAGGGATGGTGCAAAAGTCTAATTGGAATGATGGTAGACAAAAGAGCGATTTTGACTACACATGGCGCCTGTTTGCCAGGTTTTCACCATGGTACTTATCCATAGCACCACCAAAGCAGTTTTCACTATTGGAAAGATTATTTCTCTTTACTTTTTTGTTATTTTTGGTGTTACAAAGATGCATGTTTGCGAGGTTTTCATCTAGGTAACCATTTTTTTGTATTTTTTTGGTTAAGACAAAGAACTCTCAAAAGCTATGCTTAGAACCTTTTCAGATGGAGGTTCTTGATTGGTGACAAATGTGGCTCTCCTTCAGGAGTAGAGAGTTGGTACGCTCCTAATCTAAAAGCTTATGTGACAATATAAGGCCCTAACCAGTTAGGTTCAAACTTTCCTAGCTTTTCACGTTCAGCTTGATTCTTGGAATTCTCCATTAAAACCAGGTCACCAATGTCAAAGTTTCTATTTAGAAATTTCCTATTATAGCTCCGACGAAGATGATTCTGATATGCTTGCAAGTGGTCTAGTGCTTTATGTCTTCGCTCATCCAGTAATTCTATCTCTTGTAATATGGATACATGGTATTCTTCATTGTCAATGTGACCTTTCAAGGATACCCTCAAGGAAGGAATTTCAACCTCAATAGGTAAGATAGCTTCCGATCCAAATACTAGGGAATATGGAGTGGCACCAATGGGAGTACGGATGATTGTGCGGTAAGCCCATAAGGCAGGATTTAGCTATAGGTGCTAGTCATGACCAACATGATTGATAGTCTTCTTTATGATTCTAACAATGGTCTTTTTAGATGCCTCGGCTTGGCCATTACCTTGTGGGTAATATGGGGTGGAAAAATGACGTTATATATGGAAATCTTCACATAAATGGCATACCTCTTGGTTTTTTAATGGGCGGCCATTGTCTATGATTATGGATTGGGGTACACCATACCTACAAATAATATAGTTTAAGATAAACTTGGATATTTGCATGCCGGTGATGTAGGTCATGGGAATAGCTTCGATCCATTTAGTGAAGTATTCAGTAGTGGTTATGATGAATTTATGGCCATTGGATGATGGAGGGTGTATATTACCTATGAGGTACAGTCCCCATTGGGAAAAAGGCCATGGTGATGTAATCGGATGAAGCTCCTATGTTGGTGCTCTTATCAAATCTCCATGTATCTAACACTGTCTACATTTCTTCACAAATATATATGAGTCTTTCTCCATTGTAGGCCAATAATAACCTAATCTCATAATCTTATGGGCTAAAGTAGGACCACTCAAATGGGATCCACATATACCCTCATGCACTACTCACAAATTTGTTTGTGCTTCTTCAGAATTGAGACATCTCATTAGGGAATTATATAAGGTACGTTTATTGAGGGTATCTTTAATGATGGTGTATCTAACTAACTTATGAATAAAGGTTCGACGTTGGTTATTTAACAGGTTTGGTCAGTTAGATAGTCAAATATGTATTTATATTGAGGGGAAGTAGGACCAACAATTGTACACACCATCGTAGAATCAGGGACATCATAGGCAGGGACCAATAGTTGTTCAACCAAAAACTCAAACTTGGGAATGTTACTCGAAATATCCAATAAGGAACCTACAGTTTCCATAACATTTATAGCCCTGTTCTGAATACATGGTATTTGTTGAAAGGAAATATCATCAAAGTTCTGCTTGAAACTGTCAGCCATGTGCTTGTAGGGGGCAAGTTTCTCTCCTTAGTCTCATAATCATCATTTAATTTCCGAACTACTAGCTGAGAATCACCAAAAGCATATAGACTCTTAATATTCCATTGTGCTATCATTTTTAATCCTATCACTAAGGCTTCATACTCTGTTATGTTGTTGGTGCAAGGGAAAGCAATTCTTAATGATTTAGGAATGGTTTCTCCTTGAGGTGTAACAAATATAATACCTTCTCTTGAACCACGTTGTGTATGTGACCCATCAAAGTATAATTTCCATTATGTTCTAGTGTCAATGCTAACAATAAATTCGTCAAGAAAATCCACCACTAAAGGATGGTTTTCCTTTATGGGTACATCTGATAACTGATCTACAATCACTTGTTATTTATAGCCTTCCTCTCCACATATTGGATGTCATAGTCACTAAGTATCATAACCCATTTAGCCAATCGGCCTGTTAATGCTACCTTACTTAGGAGATATTTGAGGCGATCAATCTTTGCCACCAACATTGTTTGGCGAATGAGCATATAGTGTATATTGTTTTGTAGAAAATACTACCGGAAGACATGAATGTTTTATGTTGCTATAGTTTAATTCATATCCTACCAAGGTATGACTAATGTAGTGGACTACTCTCTCATGACCTTGATCATCATGTTGTGCGAGAAGAGCTCCTAATGCTGAATGAGTTGCTGAAATGTATAGTATCAATGGTTTTCCATCTATAGGTGGCATTAAAATAGGTGGCATGAGCAAGTACTCCTTGATTTGTTGGAAATATTCTTGAAATTTAGGTGTCCACACAAATGGTACTCCTTTCTTGAGCAAATGTTGAAATGGGTGTATTTTATCTGCCAGTTGTACAATGAAATTCCTGATGGACTATAATCTTCCTTGTAGTGTTCTTAGTTGACCAATGCTAATAGGAGGAGGAATTTCTTTGGATCCACTTCAATTCCTCTTCGGGAAATGATATATCCTAATAGTTTCCCTGATTTCACTCCAAAGACACACTTCTTCAGATTTAGCCTGATGTTGTAATTCTCTAGCCTCTAGAATATCTTGTCTAGAACCTTCAAATAATTTTCCCTTGTTTTTTATTTAGCTATAATTTCATCTACATAATCTTCCATGAGAGTGTGTTAAAATTCATGTAAAATCATAGTCATTGCCCATTGATAGGTAGCTCCTACATTCTTAAGCCCAAATGGCATAACATTCCAATAGTATGTGCCCCATGGACATGTGAAAGTTGTCTTGTGTTGGTCCTTAGCTGCGATTTTGATTTGGTTATATCCAAAGAAACCATCCATGAGGGATAGCATCTCATATACTAATGTAAGATCTACTAACATGTCTATGTTCGACAAAGGGAAGTCATCCTTAGGACATTCCTTTTTGATGTCTCTAAAGTCTATGCAAATGAGAATGCCCCTAGTTGGTTTAGTCACTAGCACAAGATTCGAAATCCAATATGCATAGTCTATAGTTCTTATAAATCCAACATCCAAGAGTTTCTTAAGTTCTTCCTTGACCAGTAGAGCAATCTGTGGATGCATTTTTCTTAACTTCTGTTTGACTAGCTTAATACCTAGCTGTAATGGTATACGGTTCAATATAAGGTCTAGATCTAGCCCAGGCATGTCAGCCTATGACCATGCTTATCTATCTTTTTATGAAGAATTCCTTAAACCCAGGTTGTTCTGCCTCTGTCAATGATGCTACAAAGTATATGTGTCGAGGATTTTCTTTTGCATTTATGTTGACTACAATAGACTCTTCTACTAGCATTGTGACTTTTCTTGTTCAACGGGGAGAATATTTAAACCTCTATCCTTGGGTGCCTCAGAGAGGTTTTCACCCTTGAATATGTCCTTTATTTTGATTGTTTCTTCATCCAAAGGTGCCTTTCAGTTTTCACCAAGGCACACATCATTTTCCTCATTTTTCTTTTTATTTTCATCATAAACTGGGGGAAGTGATTCATGAGACTCATCATAGACTGGGGGAAGTGGTTCATGATATGTCTCGATTCCTGCATAAGCACACTCTTCCTATTGAAATGGTGATGAAGTACTAGGAAACCCAATTCTAAGCGGCTAAAACACTAGCCCTAGGTATTTTGATTGTGGTGAGACAGTGATCAGTTCCGTCCTTCCATTTTGATGTAGTCCTAACCCACTATGCCCATCATATCCTTCATTTTTTATTATCTTAAAGCCTTTTCCATATTGGTCCTTCGCTATTTGAATAAACGACGAGGGGTATTCATTGTCATCTTGATACAACCAGGAGGTAATATCGCCTTGATCCACAATTTCTTCACTTAACTCTACCCATTTGGTCAATGTCATTATAGGGGGGACACGAAATTGACTACTGACTGTCTTCTATCTTCCATGGGTAAGCCATATGCCTTAGGTGGAACCAATTGACTGACATAGTATGATGCCTTTATTAAATATTCACCACAACCCTTGTCTTGGATCTTGACCTTAGGAGTTTTGGATGGTGGTTCAAATGAAATGGACTTGGTAAGATGTGATGGGTCAACGTATAGGGATAAAGTGGATGATGAAGCTTCTTGGTTAACTGGTACTTGTCATTGTGGAATTTCCCTTAGGCTTGTACAATATTGAAAAGGATCTGGATCACCATCAATCATGATGTCGATGCGATTATAAGGGAATTTAAGAGATTGGTGATATATTGAAGGTACAACTTTCATTGCGTGTATCCAAGGTCTTCCTAATAATAGGTTGTACGGAAGGATGAGATCCAAGACTTGGAAGCTAGTGTTCATAATTGTTGGGCCAATTCTGATAGGGAGTGTGACAACTCCTTTGGGTGATCTTTCCTCATCATCATAAGCCTTGATGACTATACTCTTAGAGGTGTCCATGCAGTCTTCTAAGAATCCTAATGCCTTAACCAATTTTAGGGTGCACAGTTTCAAACCTTCTCCTATGTCTACCAAGACTCATGTGACTTTAGTTTTATGGACTAGGACTTCAAGATGTAATGGGTCATTATGATCAGACTTTTCGGTTGAGTAATCTTGTTGGGAAAATGTGGCATGATGTGAGTTGGTTAAATATCCCACCATTTCTTTGAAATGATTGACATCTAAGTTTGTAGGAATAGTCATGTTCTGCAAAGCTTTATCAAGAATGGTGTGATGCTCAGGTGACACAGTCAATAGTTCCAAGATGGATATTTGTGTGGGGGTTTTTCTCAATTGATCGAGGAGATTGTATCTAAACTTTGAATTCTACGTAGGTGGCTCAGAAGAAGGACTTGGAATAGCAATCTTAGTTTTGTGTGTGTTCACAGCACATTCCAGGTGCTTCTTAATGATGATGGTGTTGATGTTTTCATTTGCAACTCAGAGGTGATTTACGATCAATCCTTTACCATAGTCATACTTGGTATTGGTCTAATTGGTTGATGGATTATTCTTGGTTCCCAAATTGGAGGCTTTTCCTTTTGTGGGGTCATGTAATGGGTCTGTGAAGACCTTATGATCACTGTTCTTAGTATTTTTCTGCTCATTGACCTCTATGGTTTTGTTTTCAACAAAGTCTTGTATAATATTCTTTAACTATCGACATTGTTGTAGGTTGTGTCCCTTTCTGCGATGATAGTCACAATAGGAATTGTCATCCTACCATGAAGGTTTAAACTATCCAAGATCATATTCTTGTGGTTCCAAAGGTTTAATGAGATTATATTTAATCAACTCTTTGAAAAATGTCTCGATTGGTTGCCCTAAAGGGGTAAAATCATGTGTAGGAAATCTCCTTTGTGGTCGTTGTTGTGAATTTTGGACATAATTGGATATTTGGTCTGGACTATTCGTCATGTCTACATTTTGGTTGTATCCTCTAAGTGTGACAACTGGTCTCGTATGTATGTTTTTAGCATCAACAATGTTGTCATTCCTAACATTTTTGTTTCTAGACCAGAAATTGTTTCTATCGTTTGGTGTGTTTTGATGTTGAACAAATGGTTTTCTGCTTGGTACTTTTATTTCTCCTTTGTCAATAAGGCCTTTTTAAAGGATGATGCCCTTTTGTAGCGAGTCTAGGAATGAAGTACAACAATGTACCCATAATTCATATCTCAATTTTGGATTGAAGTTTTCAAGGAATATTGTGACCTTCTATTTTTCGGGTATTTCAACTAGACATCTGCTAGCTAGACTTTTCCATCTCTGGAAGAAAGTGGTGAAATTTTCGCCATCTTCTTTTGTCGTGTGGCACAAGGTTTTTATTGTTACTTAATTTTCTATGTTAAAATAAAAGTGTTCAACAAAATTCCCAGCTAATTCACCCCAGGATCGTATGCCATACGATAATTTAGAAAACCATTGTAGTGCTATCCCTATAAGGGTTTGCGGAAATAGTCACATCAAGTATGTGGGGTCATATGATCTATCCATGTATGTCATTGAGAATTCTCTAATGTGTTCCAAAGGATTCTTCCTCCAATTATACTTTGGAAAATTCGGTATAATGTATCCATGGCGGTAAGGTTTTATATAAAGTGCTTTGTTGAATGGACATGGACATAGATCTTGCGTTGAGATAATTTTTTTACCTGACATAGACATGTTGTCCATCTGTTGTTGAAGATTTTGCATTTGGTTTTGGAGGACATCTACTTGTGTTAAGGACATGTTGTTGGTGTTGTTTGGATCAATGTAGATATTTTGAAATGCCATGTTCTATGACGAGTTGTGATTTGGTGAGGGAATATATCCCATTAGAATGTTCTTTCGGATTGGGGATATTTCCTGTTTGAATATTCTAATTTGGATTGGGAATATATCCTGTCTATGTGTTCTGATTTGGTTTGGGAATATATCCTATCTATGTGTTCTGATTTGGTATAGGAATATATCCTTTGTGTGTGTTCTGATTTGGTATAGGAATATTTCTAGTTTGCATGTTCTGATTTGGTATAGGAATATTCATGCCAACTTTGGATCTCTTACCAGTCGTGTTGGTGCCAAAGGGGTTTGATGAAGTTGCTCCCACAGTAAATTGAAAACCTTGTGTTATGTTGAAAGGGGTTGTGTTCATAATTGATGATGTTTGAGTTGGTATGCTAGTTGGTATTGCTACGGTGATTTGGAGAATTAAAACACTTGACGCACATTTTGTGTTGGTTGAATAAGCGGTGTTTGCAAAGTACGAACATCAAATCCTATTGGGAGTTTAGCACCTTCTACTAACAACTTTGCTAGATATCGTTAGGGATCATTTGCCAAAAAATCATTCATAAAGGATGTGAATTTAGGATCTTGTACTGATGTTTCTATTTCTTCAATGTAAATTTGTCCATGTGTGTCCCTAGTGACGTTTTTTTCAAGAAAAGGTTTGTGTGGTCTTTCTTTCCCTAATGGTTGATTTGTGTAAGGATTGAAAAATTCACTAGGATTTGCCATTGCTTTTTGTTTCTTTTTAGACATTGTTTGGACCATGAAAATTTGCTCAAAATGGGGTAATGCAAACAATGTCTATAAAGTGATATGTCCTATGTCTATCTCTTTTTTTGGATTTTTTGACAATAAAGGATGTTGCGAAAAAAATGAATTCTAAAGTGACATATATGAAGATGACGTATGATAGGATAGACAATATGCAAAATTTTGAGTAGACTGTGATGGTAAAGGATTCTAAAATGGGTATAACCTACCACCTATGGAATAAATGCATGCAAGGATTTGAATTTGAACAAGGACCCTGATTGTAGGACAAAGACAGTTGACGAGATGAATTTTCCAAATTAGACTGTTGAGTTGGAAAGATTCACAAATAGGACTAAAGTGAATAGGTTCAATGACTTGTGACAAATTGGAACATGAATGTATCCAATGACAAGGAAAGTTACTTGTTCTATGATATGAAATTTCCTAGGAAGTATCTATATGCATGCAACTTAGGATGACTATGACTAGGACATTTGACTATGACTAAGATGTAAATGACACCTAATAATGCAAGGTTTTTTTGAGCAAATTTTTTCCAGCTTTTGTCCAAGGTTGATCTTAAGAAACAAAAGCGAAAATGACTGTTATGTTCCTGACTCGATTTGTAGTTTACTAAGTTTTTTGTTGACAGTCAAATGCGGTTCACCTATTAGATGTGGTTCTAAATTTGACAGATGCGGTTTACCAATATGCATGTAGTGATTTGACTCAAAACATGTTTCGAATGTTGATAGGCATTTTTGACTTTTGATGGATGTGGTTTTTGTTTTGACAGATGCGACTCACAGTAATAGCTACGACTTAGAATAATGACTCCGTGAATCTAAACTTATTGAAAGACACATGTGGCATTTTGAGTGATAGATACAGCTTTGTTATACACATGTGATTCACAGTTTGACAGTTGCGGCTTGTAAACTTGGACTATGTAAAAGTGGACTTTTTTGACAGACACATGCGGCATTTCCCCTAACAATTGTGACTCGCTAGGATAGATGCAATGTTAAAATTGACAGTTGCGACTTACAATGACAATTGCAGGTTTTTGAAGGTTGTTTTTTTGACTGACTCTGTTTTGACGAATACAACAAAAAAAAGCACAAAAACCAATGTATTTTCAATTTGTGATGATAGGATTGTTAAGACTAAAAAAATTTAGAACCTAGGCTTTGTGGACAATACTTGTTGAATTCTTACTTGGATTTCTCCAGTTATGTATATTCAAGGCGGATGACTAGTAGCTTGACCCCACTAGCTCCCCTTCACGACACTCACTTATACGGGGCAACCAAGCTACTGTACCCATGAAACTCCCATGGAATACATCTCATCTCCACACATGAACCGTAAGAATGTAAGATGGATTAACAGGTTTGTACCTGTTGCGCCAACAAATAGGTAGGATTTTGGAAAATCTACAACAAGGTGTTTAGTAAGGGAATTCCATTCATGGGGCACTATTGAACCTTGGTGAGAGACCATTTTTTCCCTTCTCTTCGGAATAGTGAGCGTGATTCTTGGGATTTCCCCAAGAACCCAATTTTATATACCGGTTGGAAGTCGCTTGGCATCTAGTGTGCTACCGGTCTGAGTCATCTTGGGGTGAGTACTTTTTCCCACCAAGATAGGCCCAAGTTCTAGAGTCAGTAATTGTTTCTCTTACACCTAGGATTGCATGCTACACAAGGGGAGAGGATACTCCGATATACCGAATCGTGAAGGGTTACAAAAATGTGCTTTCACACCAAACAAGGCAAATAGTGGTTCTTTTTAATCCAAATGACAATTATCTAAATACCAAACAAAAAGCTTACAAAAATAAAAATGACAAATTCATTAGGTCCTGCATGCAAAAATGATTAGTAGTTTGTTTTTTGTGTCTTCAAATTTCGTCCTACAAAAAATGATGGTTTGTGTTTTTATGGTCTTCTATGCTTTGTCCTACAAACACTAAGTTAATCCACCTTAACACAACTGTAACCAAACATTAGCGAAAATCAAAATAACCTAAACAGTGAGAATGAAAATACTAATGTACGGAAATGAATGAAAAAAAAAATGATTACCAGGAAGATGCGGCATTTTGAGCCACAAATGTGGCTCGATGTTGACAGGCAGATGCGGTTCATGAACTGTTGACAGACAGATGCAGTGCATAGGTTCATGGATGCACTATAGAATGGCAAATGCATCATGGAATATGGCAGATGTGGTGGGTGAGGACAAATGCGTTGTTTTTCTAAACAAATGCGGTGTGTTGTATGATAACCTACAAAAACAAAAAATGAAAAAAACAAAAAGATGTTGCATGAATTTTGAAGCGTGTTCACATCGAGTTCACCAAATGTATGACCTAGATTTTCTGCTTCAGAGATTAAATGCTATTAGTTGCACAAATTATAATTGTTAATTCTAAACTAACAAACAATAGAAATAAAAAACAACAAAGAACGAATAAGTAAACATTATGAATAACTAAACAAATGAATTGAAAATATCTCATCGAATATGTGTTCACTCCTTCGAATTATCTTAATTTCTTCTCTTCATTTTGTTGTTTTAGTATTCTTGCCCTCAAATTTTCAGTACTGATGCAAGCATAACTTCATCGAGTGTCTAAGAAAACTTCATTGAGTGTCTAAGCAAAATATCAAAGATAAGTTTCTTCTCTGAAGTGTATGATTTCGGGCAGAGGAATAATGATTATGACAAGCCATTTTATAGATTTTGGGTTTTCAAACGATCAACTCAGATTGAAAGAGAGATCAACGGACGAGATTGATGAATGCCATGCTATGTGAATTTTGTGTCAGATAGAACATGAGTTAGAACATGAGTCAAAAAAGATTACAGAATAGGGATTAAATTAGAACGTGAGTTAGAACACGAGTTCAAGATCTTAATCTTCAGTTAAGAGTCTTTGAAAATAGAAGAAATAGACTTTGAATGTCAAAGATAAAGTTAGAAGTTGAAGAATAATGCATTTGAATGCAAACATGAGTTAATTAATTAAATAAAGATATTTAATTAATAAACACATCATGCATATGAGTTAGAACTCGTTAACTAACTAGGTGTGACAGAGAGTCCTCTCGCAGAGATAATCAGATGTTAAATCCAGAGATAACTAGAGAACTAAAAATAGATCTTGAGTCAGAAGGTGACTGAATGATTAGTCAACTGATTGACAAAATAATGTGACATAAATAAATAAATATGAATTAAATGTTAATTTAATTCAACATTCGAAAGTGAGAGATTTAATTAAATAAATTAAATAATAAATATTTAATTATAGATAAAGGGGGTTAAATGAATAATTAAATAATAAATATTTAATTTTAGTTAAAATATGACAAAGAGGTAATTAGATAGTAAATTATTTAATTAATAAGGAAGAATTAATTAGTTAGCGACATAATTAAACAAATATGATTTATTTAATTAATCAAGATTGAATAAAGGTTATTTATGAATTAGTGAATTAATTAAAAGGGGTATTTAATTAATAGATGAAATATGTGTTATAAAGGTAATTAAATAATAAAAATTATTTAATCATGACCATGAATAATAGAAAATTATGTCAAAAGTGGTGTTCGCGAGCCTAAACCAATTTTTCGGTGTCTACAGTAGTGATCTGATTGTTGCCATAATTTTTGTTGCTTTGTTATTTTCTCTTGGTATCTAATCGAAGGTGATATCAATTAAGCACTCTTTGAGGCTTTCTACTAGTTTCTTGTATGGATTCAACTTATTTTCCTTCATTTGGTATTCATCATTGACTTGGTTGATGATAAGCTAGAAATCTCTATAGACCTTGAGTGTGATGATCTACCACTATACAACAATTCTCAGTCGTATGATAAAATTCTCATATTCTACAATGTTGTTTGTGCAAGAAAAGGATAGCTTATATGATTTGGGTATGCAATATCCTTGTGGTGTAATGCAGAAGATTCTGGCTCTTGACCCATGTTGTGTGTAAGATATATGAAATTACATTTTCCATTTATCTACTATGCTTATGTTAAAGATGGACTCATCAAGGAATTCTGATACAAGTGGGTTCTCTAAATATATTGGTGTCTCTACTAGTTGATATGTAATTTCTTGTCCCTTAATGGCCTTCTGCTCTACATACTCAATGTTGTGCTTTGTCAGGATCATAATCCATTTAGTTGTTCACCCTATGAGTGTTTCTTTAGAAAGAAGATACCTAAGAGGGTTTATCTTGGTAATGAGTTTTATCTGATGTGCCAGCATATAGTCTCTAAAATTTTGTACGATGAACATGATTGCTAAGCAAGCCTTCTTCATGTATGTGTAATTTAGCTTGTGTCCCACCATAGTTCTACTGATGTAGTAAATATCTCTCTCCTTCCCACTTTCATCATGTTGTGCCAAGAGAACACCAAGGGCTATCACCATTTCCGATATATAAAAGATCAAGGGTTTTCCTGGAATTGGTGACATGAGAACTAGCAATGTAAGAAAGTACTCCTTGATCTTGTTGAATGCATGATCACATTTCTCATCCCATTTGTATGCTACCCCCTTGTGAAGTAGATGAGAATATGGGATAGCCTTATCTTCTAATTATGCTATGAATCAACGAATGGATTGGAGAATTCCCTGCAATCCTCTTAATTTCTTCAACATCCTTGGTGCCTCCATCTCGAGGATTTCTTTAACTTTGGTAGGGTATATCTCTATTCCACTCATAGATATGATTTACCCTAGTAACTTTCCTTATTGTACCCTGAAGACACACTTCTTTGGATTGAGTATGACCTTGTATTCTTCTAGCCTATCGAAAATGGATCCTAATGCTACTATGTGATCTTGACGCTTTCTTGACTTGGCCAGTATGTCATCTACATAATCTTCCACAATTTTGTGAATCATATCATGGAAGATTAGCATCATAGCTCTTTGATAGATGGCTCATGTGTTCTTCAACCTGAATGGCATCATATTCCAACAATATGTCCCTCATGGACAAGTGAAAGCCATTTTGTGTTGGTCATCCTTAGCTATCATGATTTGATTGTGTCCTGAGAATCCATCCATTAGTGATAGAATTTCATGTCCTATCATCATATCCATAATCATATCTATGGTTGGGAGAGGGAAATCATCCTTGAGACATGATTTGTTTAGATCTCAGAAGTCAGTGCAGATGTGAATGCTCCCAGTGAGCTTTGAAATAGGTACAAGATTTGAAACCCACTCTAGATAATCAATTGGTCATATGAAGCCAACATCAAGGATCTTTTGTAATTCCAATTTGACCAATAATTCTATTTGAGGATGCATCTTTCTTAGCTTTTGCCTCATTGGCTTTTCCTTTGGATGTACTACTAGATGATACACCTCAACTTTTGGATCAAGACCAAGCATTTCGGCATAGGTCCATGCAAATTTTACCTTCCTTTCCCTTAGAAACATAGCTAGAAGTTCATGTTCTTCTGTCAAAAGTGATTTTGCATAGAAGGTTATGTGTGGTGTTTCTTTTGTCCCCAAGTTGACCGGTTTGCACTTCTCTACTAAGACCGCTGACTTTTCCTGATAAATAGCACTAAGAGGAAGATTGAATACCCCATCCTCTAGTGCCTTAGAGAGGGTTTCACCATTGGATGCATCCTTTTTTTTTACGATTTTTGGGTTTGAAAGTGCCATAGTGTGGTTTTCCCTTAAAGTCCTAGAGATTATTCTCAAATTTTCACTTTTGTGACTGAGGGATTCAATCGTCTCCCCATAATAAGCATGTGTGTCTAGTTTAATGTCAAATCCAAATTTGTGATCTCCATAGGCTATATTATCTCATAGTCCCATGAATTTTGAGAGCACATCATCATTTTTCGAACGTGTCTAGAATTGGCAATCCTCATTGGTCGTAGTCTATTAGTTGAGGATAAACTAGTTTTAACTCATGGGTTCTATTGTTTGACTTAAAGGATACAATAGAAATCATGAATAAGGAGGATTATTCAAACAAAATAAGTAGGTCAACATGTAACACCCCTCTATTCCGCTCTTATGATTAGATTATGATGCTTTGTTATTTTTTTATTGCTATTTATAGAGCGATTTGGATTATATGTTATGATGTGATGTTACTCTATTTTGATGTTATCATTTTGACATGCCTTTGATTAGCATAATGATTATTTGGAATAACATTTTTATTTGGACATGAATAGATTATATATGTTAGAATTATTAGTTTCATGATAGTGTATTGGTGAATGGGATGAAATTGCATCGCTCGCTTGCTAGCACTCTACAATTCTATGACTCCCTCTTCGCGATGTGTTCTATTATGATGTATGCATGCATGTTCTAGATATATGTCATGTTTACAAGTTTGCAGGTACAGGACATCAACTCCACCTAGCTTCACAAGTTTGAGCGTGTCCATTGCCCAACATAAATGTTGATTGGGAGATAGTAGCTAGGATTACTATGTCATGACTTTACCCTAGTCTCAATGTGTCATTGGGTCTAGTTGGTTTTCCTTGTTAATAGTTGTTTAAATTTTCTTTGAATTATTATGTTAAAAAAATTGAAAAAGGAAATTTAATGGATTTAATTATTTAAAATGATTATTAAATTAATCTTATTTTAATGTTAGAAGTGGTGAATTAATTAATTAATTGATTTATTTTAATTCGTAAATAGTCTAATCTTAGGATTATATTATTTATTGATTAATTAAATTGGTTTAATTTAAGTTAAATTTGAAAAGGTAAATATTTTGAAATTATTGAATGTTTTTAATTTTAAACATTTAGAGGATTTTATGCAAATTGGTTCTTAAATATATTTTTTGAATTTTAACATGTGTTAGAATAATTAATGAGTTTGTTGGAAATTTATTCACAGGGAGAAAATTGTGGCTTTAAGAGAAGTGAGAAGATTCTTCACGGAGAAGCAAGAGGATATTTTGGGTGTTGGGAAAAAGATTAGGGAGAGTATTTCTATGTTTTGGCATGTGTTATGGAATTTTTTTGGAAGAATTGTTGTAGAAAGAAGTTTTTTGTTCTTGAATTTTTAGAAAAATTGTTCTCGGGAATTGTTGTTGTGTTCGAGAAATCGTATTGTTTGGAAGGAAGCTATTGTTTATCCAGAGAAGATACTTGGATCTTTGGAGGAGGTGTTGCTTCAAATTTACAAATTCACAGGCATTGGACTATAGGTTCATTCTTTAATTTGTGTCTAGCTTATATTGAAAAGCTTGTAGTTTAGATCTTCTCTGTAAAATATTACCTATGCAAATTTTTAATTAGAGGTTTGGTTTACAAATTGTAGTTGTCGTAAATGGAATCCTTTGTGGAATAAAATTCTTTGTAGAATAAATTCCTCTATAGGTTGAAATTATCTGTGGAAACTATAAAAAAAATGTTAATTGGGGTTTATTGTGGATTTAGAAGAAACCAGAAGAACCAGTTAGGGATCTGGAAAGAAAATATTCCTCATAAGGAAATTTAGTTTTCTCTACAAAATTTTCCCTGTAGGTTGAAATTTTCTTGGGAAATTTCTTGTGAAATTAATTTGTGAGAAATTGTTTTTCTCTTTCTTCTTAAGATTCTTGTCTGGGAAAAGTTGAAAGATCCCTTTGTAATTTGGTTGAGAAATTCATCTGTAGAATTATCTCTGTGAAATTCAGTTTTTCATGGTGTTTGTAAAATTTTGCCTACAGAATTTATTTTGGAAATTATTTCTTCAATTTCAATATTTGATTAATAAAATTTATATTAATATATATATCTATATATATATACATACATACTTATATATTGTTGCATATATGTATCTATAAGTGTGTGTGTGTATATATATATATATAATATTCTGATTGTAAATTGCTTAAGTTTCTCATATTTCTCTTATCGTCACATGGCGATTTTGATTTTTTTTTTTTTTATTCGTACGGTTTCATATTTCTAAATCGTAGGATTGTTATTATTAAATTTGTGGGTTATGTATTTATTGGGAGGTAGGTGGAATCCCACTGCCACTTCCCTAAGGGAGGTGGACGGTGGTTTTTCCACTGCCATTTCCCCAAGGGAAGGGCGATGGACTCACCATAATTTTCCCCCCATATAATGGGGTTCAATTGTGGGCAAGCCAACCACTTCCCCATTAAACAGTCAATGAACCTTGTTTATTACTGCCATTTGTTTTGATAAGCAATTTCAAATTTGGATTTTAGATTTAATATTTTAATATATATAATATATGTATATATATTTAATATTTATTTATTTTGGTTTAGAAATAATGTAATTTGTTTAAGTAATTTTAATGTATATATATTGGTATATACATAACTATATATATGGTTATGTATATATTCAATGTGTATATATTAAAATATATATTTAATGATTTTACAGAATGGGTGCATGCATTTAATTCATGATTAGATAATTTAAAAGAATAATTTTTATGAGGGAATTTGATTTTTGAATAGATGAAAATGGTAAATTGATTTAAGTAAATAGATTTGATTTGCATATTGTTTGATAATGAAAAGTGGTTTAAGTTAGATGATTTGGGAAAGTGTATTTTTAAAATCCTTGTATTGAAATTGGATTTAGTAGATCCGAAGGATAGATTTGTTTTGGTTTAAATTGCCTTAAGAATGTGTTTTCTTCGGTAGCATTTTGGGGTAATTGAATAGAAATGTTAGATGAGGTTTTCTAATTCTTCCAGTTGAGGTGTGCTAATGTTTGCGGGTTGTATTTTATTCTCTTGCCTATTTTAATTCCCTTGGGTAGTGTGTTTGTTTTTGTTTAGTGAGTCACCTGGTTTCCATGAATGGGGAAGTTTTGCCTTCCTTGTATGGAGTGGATTTTGTTATTTATTTCCTCCTAAGTTTGGAGTGGATTTGTTCCACATGTTGATAGTAGGAGAGTGGTTCTTGATGGGGGTTGGGGTCTGGGAAGATTTGTCAAGGTAACCCATGTATCTTTGTGCTAACACTCCTCCTATGTTAGCAATATAATTGGTTCATTGTTGTATCTTATTATCTAGTTCTAAAAGTATTGTACCCTATGAATTAGTAGTGTACTAGTTTATGTTAAGTTCAATTATGTGTTAGTCTGTGTTTAGTGGTAGATGGTCTTTCCTAGGGAACCTTGTTAATGTCTCCTAGCATGGGGGTGCGCCTTCAAGTACCACTTGGTTGGGTGGAATGTGCACCCTACACCATTGGTTCCCCTTTATCCTGATCGTGATGATGAGATTTCCAATGGAGAGCTCGTAGATTCCATCTTGATATTACATGGTTTGTTATTGTTATAGATGACTCTTGTATTTTATTACCCTTAGTTGTATCGAGGAAGTCTCACATATTTTGAAATTCATATGTATGATCTACCTCATTCTGGGAATCAGTGATGTAAACATTATTGATGAGTTAATATGTTATTTGAATCTTGATGTATATTTTATCTGTGCGATGTAATTTCTATGATTGAATGTATGTACTTTATTTCTTTTCTAGTAATTAATTAAATTATTTATTTGAGTATTCTTTTTGTTATGCATTTAGATGTAACCTTGTCTCATGCCTTAGAGGTTTTTGTGATAGTAATGCACCTTTCTTGTTCATAATGAACTTTTTTAGAAAAAAAATTGTACGCTTCCATAGTTGTTGCAACATCCCCTAAGGTTATGAGGTGGGGCATTACACATGGTATCAGATGCCTAGGTTCATATATTGGGTACTTTGGGTACATTTGAGTCCACTATGTTGTCCTTGTGAATCTGTTAGTGGATTTTTTAAGTGATCACGTGTTCATGGCTTTGATATTTAGCATGACGTACTGTGTGGAAAAGAGTAGTGATAAGAAAATTGATAAAATATTATGGATGAAAAGTAATGATATGTATCCCATGAGTTGTGGAATTAGATTTTCTTTTGGGATTATGTATGTAGTTGTACCCCCTATAAATGTAAGGAACCAATAACTGTGTCTTGTTTGAGTGTGGTGAATACCCCGTACTTTCTTTGTGTGTCCATGGGATGGTGATTCTTGGTACCCATCCATGGGGAAAAGTTACATTTTGATGTGGGAATTATCATACCATTATGTGTGTTTGCATGTTTGTTACCTAATTGAGGGCCAACCCATGTGTGGTTGAAACTTATATATAAGAGTAACTAGAAGTTAGTTTCATAGAATTACTTTCTTTAGTTCTCTAGCCCCTCAATGCATGAAGGGATAGTAGAAACCATAAGTTCCTTGGGTGGAGTGTGCAACATACACATATTGTGGCACAGAGAATCTTAGGTCAATCAATCATAAGGAAACATACCCACTAATTTCCCTTATGATGGATGAGGATACTTGATCCTTAAGTGTTAGCCCAATCCCCATAGATATGAGTACAAAAACATAGGTTTGATAGTATGTGCATGTCTGTCTGTAGGGAAGTTGATCTTGTATTATTGAGTCAACCTCGTCTGTATGAGAGGTGAAGCTTAGTAGCCCCATATTGATATTATCATATTGCATTAGGTATATAACTTATCTACACATGTCTCAACATGATACAATCGATATGATGCCACACCTCACTGATGTTCTGCAACACTATTGGTGATGATGTTGTTTTACACAATTCCACGTTCTTAGACATGTGAAGGTGCATTATGAGATTGTATTTGATAGCCTACTTGTGTGATGAGAATTATGGGGCCTCAAACACTTGTAGAGGGATACTCATGGATACTTTGATTGTGTTGGTTAGGTAGAACATCAATAGATCCTAGCCATGTATACCTTTGGCTACAACAGGTTCCTGCATGTGCCTTTTCCATGAGGTATTGTGATGCGGGGTGTGTTATGTGTATACCTACTTTTGCAGACCCATAGACATGTTGTCATGTGGCATATGACCAGTACATGCCTTCTATGGCTGGCGTATGACCATGTCAAGTGACGACGCAATAGCCGTGGATACACTTTGGGTCATGTGGATGGTGTGCTCACTCCGCACCACATGATGGCTATTACTATAGTCGAACGTTGTTTCCTCCTTCCTTTTTTTGTGGCTAGTATCTAGTCAGAGTTTTGTAAAGTGCAATTTTAAAGATTGTGAACTTTCTTTATGGTTATTGATGATTTTGAGTTTATTGTGAAGGCCAACACCTTGTTTATATTTGATTGTGATTGTTTATCCATACCTTGTGATCTTATTTTCCTATAACCCTTATGGTTATATCTGATTAGTGTTGAAATTGTGCACATTTATTGCCTTATTGTTGAAATTGAACTTTAATTTGCTCTTCTTTATGACCTTGGTGGCTAAGCTAGTTTATCTTAATTTTTTTAATGTTGGTAATGTTTCCTAATGTGAATCCACTCAAAGGAAATATGAGGCAGACTTGGTGAGTGTATATGAGGAATAAAATTTCATGAATGTTGAGGATGGGGGTATGTGAGGCTATTATACATCTAGGACCCACTACCCACCTATGTGTGATGACTATCTCTTGGAGGCTAATCACCTTATACAACAAGAGATGGGTCATTGTAGTCTTGTTTGGATGGTCTAACATTATGTGTGGCCTAACACCATCAAGCCACTAACTATGATGTATGGATTATTTGATATGGACTTTGGCTCTTGGTTCATGGATTAGTATACTGCTTTCTGGTGTCTAGATGGACCAATGTGTGGCCTTGTGATGATTCTCGGTGATGTGTATTGGTGTGTATGTGAAGAATGTATGTTAAATCATGGATATATGTTTTTGGAGACTTGGTTGGTGGTTGATTCACCATGTTGGTTTGTATGGATTGATAGAGTACTTGGTTGAGTTGATTATCACTCTGGTTTTTTTTGTTTTTATGTTGGTGTAGGGAATGGTTCAGTTTTAGAACCATTGATTATGTGTGATTATATGGAGTTGTACAAGGGGTATTTGTAGGCTTCCATGAGTAAGCTTGACCCTAGGGGGAGAATGTAACACCCCTTTGTTCTGCTCTTACGATTAGATTATGATGCTTTGTTATTTTTTTATCACTATTTATAGAACGATGTGGATTATATGTTATGATGTGATGTTACTCTATTTTGATGTTATCATTTTGACATTCCTTTGATTAGCATAATGATTATTTGGAATAACATTGTTATTTTCACATGAGTAGATTATATATGTTATAATTTTCAGTTTTGTGATAGTGCATTGGTGAAGGGGACAAAATTGCATCACTTGCTTGCGAGCGCCCTGTGATTCCAAAGCTCCCTCTTCATGGTGTGTTCTATTATGATGTATATATGCATTTTATATATATGTCATGTTTACAAGTTTGAAAGTACAGGACATTGACTCCACCTGGCTTCATAGGATTGAGTGTGTCCATTTCCCAACATAAATGTTGATTGAGAGATAGTAGCTAGGATTCCTATGTCAAGCCTTTACCCTAGTATCAATGTGTCATGAGGTCTAGTAAGTTTTTCCTATTAATAGTTGTTTAAATTTTCTTTGAATTATTATGTTGAAAATTTTGAAAAAGGAAATTTAATGGATTTAATTATTTTAAATGATTATTAAATTTATCTTATTTTAATGTTAGAAGTGGTGAATTAATTAATTAATTAATTTTAATTGGTAAATAGTCTAATCTTAGGATTATATTATTTATTTATTTATTAAATTAGTTTAATTAAGTTAAATTTGAAAAGGTAAATATTTTGAAATTATTGAATGTTTTTAATTTTAAATATCTCGAGGACTTTATGAAAATTGGTGGTTAAAGATAGTTTTTGAGTTTTAACATGTGTTAGAAGAATTAATGAGTTTTTTAGAAATTTATTCAAGGGGAGAAAATTATGGCTTTAACAAAAGAAGTGAGAAGCTTGTTCATGAAGAAGCAAGAGGATATTTTGGGTGTTGGGAAAAAGATTAGGGAGAGTCTTTTTGTGTTTTGGCATGTGCTCCAAATTTTTTTTGGAAGAATTTATGTAGAAAGAAGTTTTGTGTTCTTAAATTTTTAGAAAAAATGTTCTCAAGAATTGTTGTTGTGTTCAGGAAATTGTATTGTTCAAAAGGAAGCTATTGTTTATCTAGAGAAGATGCTTGGATCTGTGGAGGAGGCATTGCTTCAAATTTACAAATTCACATGCATTGGACTACAAGTTCATTCTTTAATTTTTTTTTAGTTTATATTGAAAAGATTCTAGTTTAGATTTTCTCTATAAAAAATTGTCTATGCAAAATTTTAATTAGAGTTTTGTTTTAAAAATTGTATTTGTCGTAAATGGAATCCTTCATGGAATAAAATCCTTTGTAGAATAAATTCCTTTGTAGGTTGAAATTCTCTATGGAAACTATAGAAAAATTGTTAATTGGTGTTTATTGTGGATTTAGAAGAAACCAGAAGAACCAGTTAGGGATCTGGAAAGAAAATCTTCCTCAGAAGGAAATTTAGATTTTTGTAGAAAATTTCTCCTATAGTTTGAAATCTTCTCGAGAAATTTCTTGTGAAATTAATTTGCGAGAAATTTTTTGGTTCTTCTTAAGATTCTTGTCTGGGGAAATTTGAAAGACCCCTCTATAATTTGATTGAGAAATTGATCTATAGAATTATCTTTGTGAAATTTGGCTTTCCGTGGTGTTTGCAGAATTTTTCCTGTAGACTTCGTTCTAGAAACTATTTCTCTAATTTCAATATTTGGTTAATCAAATTTATATTAATATATATATATATATACATACTTATATATAGCTGCATATATGTATATATAAGTGTTTATATATATAATATATTTTGATTGTAAATTTCTTAAGCTTCTTGTATTTCTCTTATCGTCATATGACGATTTGGATTTATTGTTGTGTTTTATCTATATGGTTTCATATTTCAAAATTGCAAGATTTTCATTATTAAATTTGGGGGTTATGTATTTATGGGGAGGTGGGTGGAATCCCACCACTGCACCCCCAAGGGAGGTGGGGAGTGGTATTTCCACTGCCACTTCCCCAAGGGAAGGGCAGTGGAATCATCATAGGCCGCCCCCAATATAATTGGATTCAGATGTGGGCAAGCCACCCACTGCCTCTTAGTGTAATTAATTAATTAATTAATTATTACACTAGCATAAGTTAACTTAGGTATTAATTAATCATATTAGTCCTAGGCTACTTTTTAATCATTTAATAAAGATGCTGAGATAAGATTCCCTTCTAGAAGATGAGTTGTCTTTTCTAGAAGTTATCTCCATCTTGTTATCATTCCCTAGGTTAGGGTTTCATGTTGTCACATGAAGTGTGGTTTGTACACTTGGCAACATCTTACGCATTTTAGGTTTTTCTCTTTCCTATATAATCAGGCATATGTACTCTTTGCAATTAAGAATCCAGATCATCATAATAGAATCTCTATTTTGAATGTCATTATCATACTTTCTGTGTGGGTGAATATTTCTTCTTGGCAAAGGTCCTCTATTGAAGTCTGTAGCTTCATCAAGGAAACCTGTGTATCCAGCATTCCAACATGGTATCAGAGTTGTTCTAGTGAAGCTTCATCCCAGGATCAAGAAAGTTTGGCTCTGATTTGGACATATTCAGCCATTTGAGGTATATCTAGGGTTTTTGCATTTTGTATTATCCGTACACATTTGCAGAAAAAAATATCCTCCCTTTCAGTCCTCCATCATGGCAAAATTTTTTTAGATCTATAGGAATTTTTTATTTCAAAAAACGGGCTTATATTTGGCAAAAAAATTATTATTTGGGTATTCTCTATAGTTTGCAGAAAAATATTTTTCTGGGCGACCATCAATTCATTCGTCCGTCGGCATAAGGGTTTGATTATTTCCGCAAACTATATTAAAATCTATCAGCCTTTTTCTTTTTTTTTGAATTACTATCTTAAGCATTACTCAAAAAATATATATATTTTGGGGGTTCGTTTGTTTTTTTTTTTTAAAAACAAAATCTGCAGATTTTCCGTTGGTCAGCCGCATTCACTTTTTGCAGGGGGTACTCCTGTCAGCCACCGTACCTGACGTTCCATCCAATGTACTGGCTGACATTCTTCTATCGTACCTATCACATCCATCTGGCCCCCTATGTTTCTCCCGGCCACCGGCCATCCTTCCACCAACGGTGCTCCCGCCGACCGTCATCCTCTATCCGACCCCCACCGACTGTCAACATCATCGACAGCCGCTCAGCCACCGCTCTGCCCGGTGGCCCCATTTTTTTGCCACAAATACACTTACGGTCACATCAACGACCAAGTGCTAGCACCTGAGGGGCTTATATTTTTGCTCCTAATTAGCCTGCAGGCCCTAATAGGGTAGTTTTTTTCATTTTAACATATCTTTTCACCAGGGTATCAAAAATATGCAAACGAGATACCATCAGAAAGTGAATTCAGTGCTCTTTCCAGTGGTGACATCCATTCTAGGAAATTTTGCTTCCAAAAAATTCTACAGTCAACTAAATTCAAAACCCTAATTTGGACATAAAGACTCATATCTTCGCAACCGTTGATCAAAATTCAGTGATTCCAGTGGCATCAGGAAGGTAATTCAGAGCTCTTTTTCATCAGTCCATTCACTTTGATCAGTTTTAGCTCTAGGTACTCTTGCATTGGTTTTGTTCAATTTGGTGCATTTGTTCAATAACTTGGATATCCTGAAGCTTGAGAAAAGAATTTTTATTTGGGTTGCATCACTTCAGTTGCATATCAGTTTTGGGAGTTTCTATTTGTTGTTGAAGGTCATTGTCTTTGTAATTTTGGAGAAATTTGTTTGTACATTATGGGGCTTACATATTATCCTTCTCTAACTATGTTGCACAAGGGAAACTATAAATAATGGCGAGATGGGATCATCCACCATCTCCAAACACTTGAATTGTTGCCACATTTGTATGGTACGATTCTCCATCTAGGTCAAGGTATTCAAAAATTTTCTTGGAGTTGCAGCAGATATAATGTTTTAGAAGTGATTGCAATGCATGTTGATTGTGATATTTTGGAATCTATTGATCATTGTGATAGTCCTCACCTCCTTTGGACTAAGATTTGGGAGATATATGGAGAATCAGATACTCCACCCTTCCCTGATGGTCATGATTCAGAATGTTAGGTTTTAGATCAAGTAACCCATGATGATATTGCTATGTAGGAGGTTGTTTGTTTGGATTGCCTCGACTCTTCCGAAGAGGTTGACAAGGTTGCTTCAGATGATTCTTCTTCTCCATCAGAGATAGTCGGTATCCCTTCACATTCAGTGATTCCTTGTCCAGAGTCATTGATTGAGGCTTCCATCATGATCATTCATTAGGACACATTCTGTTTTCCAAACTTGACATCACAAGATGGCTTTGTTTCAGGTATCACTGACTTGGCTACTTCTACAGGTTTGGAGGATATTCTTTAGGGGATATCACTCCTCTATTCAGATATTTCATATATGAGAATTCCTCCATCTTCATTGGAGTTTCTTCTGCATCTACCATTGGATTGGATTCAGTCTTCTTTCAGTGGTTTTGAGGACACTTCATTATGGGGGGCAATCAAGTCTCCATCTATTCCTTCGATGGAAGGACCATCACATTGTAGTCTTTGGATCTTGTTCAGCATCCATTTCTACATCGTCCTAATTTGTCACCTTCTACATTGATTGGGTATGTACCTGAGTGGGTTGTGGCATCATCATCTTCATCAGGCAAGGAGACACATGAGCAGCTTTCAAAGACATCATCAGCATTCATATACATCCTTCCTTCCTTCAATTCCTATCCGGAATGGGAAGCTACCCTGCATCTCTACCTGGTTTTGTTTCTTCCGAAAGGGAGACAAGTTGTTTGTCGACATTGGATTATATTTTTTGTAGGCGATCACATCTTTTGGGGGGGCTATCTAGTCTCTCTATTTCCCTCCTATAGGGGGGCCATTGATTGTATTGTATCCATGTGATGATTGTTGTCCTTGGGGGGATGATGTTGAGTCCTCCAATCATCGCCTTTCTGCATTTCATCTCCTTTTTTGGAGAGGGGTTTTCTGCCCACTAGGTTTTTCCTCTTTGCTCTATTTGTGGGAGATTAGTTGCATTTTCATCCTATCTACATGGGTACCTAATATGGCCATCAGTCGAGACCCATCATCATCATGCATAATAATTTCATTTTCATTTCCTCCCTAAGTTGGACTTATGGGGGGGTGTTAGTGTAATTAATTAATTAATTAATTATTACACTAGCATAAGTTAACTTAGGTATTAATTAATCATATTAGTCCTAGGTTAATTTTTAATCATTTAATAAAGATGTTGAGATAAGATTCCCTTCTAGAAGATGAGTTGTCTTTTCTAGAAGTTATCTCCATCTTGTTATCATTCCCTAGGTTAGGGTTTCATGTTGTCACATGAAGTGTGGTTTGTACACTTGGCAACATCTTATGCATTTTAGGTTTTGCTCTTGCCTATATAATCAGGCATATGTACTCTTTGTAATTAAGAATCCATATCATCATAATAGAATCTCTATTTTGAATGTCATTATCATACTTTTTGTGTGGGTGAATATTTCTTCTTGGCAAAGGTCCTCCATTGAAGTCTACAGCTTCATCAAGGCAACCTGTGTATCCAGCATTCCAACACTGCCCCCCTTAAACAGTTAATGAACCTTGTTTATTACCGCAATTTGTTTTGATAAGAAATTTCTAATTTGGTTTTTAGATTTAATATTTTAATATATATATAATATATGTATATATATATTTAATATATATTTATTTTGGTTTAGAAATAATGTAATTTTTTAAAGTAATTTTGATGTATATATATAATGTATATACATAACTATATATATATGGTTATGTATATATTCAATGTGTATTTATTAAAATATATATTTAATGATTTTATAGAATGGGTGCATGCATTTAATGCATGATTAGATCATTTAAAAAAAAAAATTTGATGAGGGAATTTGATTTTTGAATAGATGAAAATGGTAAATTGATTTTAAATAAATAGATTTGATTTTCATATTGTTTGATAATGAAAAGTGGTTTATGTTAGATGATTTTGGAAAGTGTATTATTAAAATTCTTGTATTGAAATTGGATTTAATAGATCCGAAGGATAAATTTGTTATGGTTTAATTTTCCTTAAGAATGTGTTTTCTTTAGTAGTGTTTTGGGGTAATTGAATAGAAGTGTTAGATGAGGTTTTGTAAGTCTTCTAGTTGAGGTGTGTTAATGTTTGGGGGTTTTATTTGATTGCCTTTCCTTTTTTAATTCCCTTGGGTAGTGCATTTGTTTGTGTTTAGTGAGTCACTCGGTTTCCATGAATGGGGATTTTTTTCCTTTCTTGTATGGAGTGGATTTTGTTATTTGTTTCCTCCCAAGTTTAGAGTGGATTTGTTTCACGTGTTGATAGTAGGAGAGTGGTCCTTGATGGGGGTAGAGGTCTGGGAAGATCTATAAGGATAACCCATGTATCTTTGCAGTTGCACTCCTCCTATGTCAACAGTATGATTGGTTCACTATTGTATCTTATTATGTAGTTCTAAAAGCATTGTACCTTATGAGTTAGTAGTGTACTAGTTTATGTTAAGTTCAGTTATGTGTTAGTCTATGTCTAGTTGTAGATTGTCTTGCCTAGGGAACCTTGTTACTATCTCCTAGTGCAGGGGGTCAACCTTCAAGTACCTCTTGGTTGGGTGGAATGTGTATCCTACACCATTGGGTCCCCTTTATCTTGATCATGATGGAAAGATTTCCAGTGGAGAGCTCGTGGATTCCAGCTTGATATTTCATGTTTTTTTATTGTTATAGATGAATCTTGTATTTTATTACCCTTAGTTGTATCGAGGAGGTCTATTGTATTTTGTAATTCATATGTATGATCTACCTCATTCTGGGAATGAGTGATGTAAAATTTATTGACGAGTTAATGTGCTATTGGAATCTTGATGTATATTTTATCTATGTGATATAATTTCTATGATTGAATGTTTGTACTTTATTTCTTGTTTAATAATTAATTAAATTATTTGTTTGAGTATTGTTTGTGTTATGGATTTAAATGCAACCTTGTCTCATGCCTTAGAGGTTGTTGAGATAGTAGAGCACATTTCTTGTTAATAATGGAATTTTTAAGAAAAAAATTGTACGCTTTCATACTTGTTGCAAAATCCCCTAGGATTACGAGGCGGGGCATTACACAACAATGTTGTTCTCATCACTATCACTCCCACATACCTCAGTTAAGTCATAGGTAAAATTGTCTAAGGGTAAACCTGTAGGTACTAGTAAATGAAGGGGAGTTTTAACTGCTTTAAGAGGGCAATTTTTTCCACCTATAGTTATACTCAGAGGTGTACATGCAAGGCCAATATTTTTTACGTGCTTCTCAACAATTATGGGTTCTAATCGGTTGTTGTTATTTTTTCCAAGGATTTCATTCTTATTATAGCCGATGCCCAACATTAACTGAAGTCCTCTGTTAGTATCATCCATAGGAAGGGTTGGTACTGGTCTTCCATCTTGATAGAGGAGATTGGATATATCTCTTTCGTCCACCACTTCTCAGCCTAGATCCCCCCAAATTCTGAATCAAAATGGATTTTCTCTAAAGGTTTGAGATGCAGTATTGGTGGGTTGCGATTGTCCACGGGATCTAGGGGATACAAGTAACTCCCCTACCACAAAGTCAATTTTCCTCATTTTATGATCTCCACATATGTTATCTTGGATAATAATTTTAATATCAAAGATTTCAAGAATTTCAGGTTTCATTGTCTCAGAAGTGGAGGCGAGGGTAGCTAGATCTATGTATGGAGTTGTAGGGCCTTCATAATTTTTTGGGACTTGAGGGATTTTGTAGAACTTTTCTTCCAAATTTTTCAATAGCCAAAGGGCTCAGGATAACCATGAATTGTGTCCTCTTAGTTCTCATAGGGGAATTTAACATATTGATGAAATGTGGATGCAACAAATTTCATCCCATGGATCCATGAGCGCCCCAAAATAGTGTTATCAGGCAGGTTGACATCAAGAACTTGACAAGTAGTTTCCATGATGGTTGGTCCTACCTGGATGGAAGTTGAATGGTTCCTCAAGACACCCTTTCTTGATCATCATAAGCCCGGATGGTGACACGTTTTCCTTTTTCAATCATGTCTTCAAAAAAGCCCAAATTTTTTATTAGCTTGAGAGAGAAAATATTCAACCCTCCACCTATTGGCATATGGATTATAGTGTTTTCATTGATGGAAAACTAAGTCATTAATCTAGTTCACAGCTCAATATTTGTCCATATCAGCAAAAAGAGTAAAGAGAAGAGTATTACCAGAAGTAAGAGTGAAGAATAGGGTATCGGGTTAAAGTTAAGTCTATCAATCTGTATACTTCACTAGATTATACAAATAAATTTCAGGCAAGGAAATCAGATGAAAAAATGTGGAAGGCATCTGGTAAGATAACCTAATGCTCAAAAGTTCAATGGATATTGTTTTTCTTGCAATAAAATTGGTCATATGGAAGATCAATGTAAAAGTAAAACAAAATCAAGTGATCCATCATTCTTTGGTTAGTGTTTCAATTGCAATTTCTTTTGTCATAAGTCAATTGAATGTAGAAATATGTCAAATAACTTTGTTAGTAGAAAGAATGTTAAATGTTATACCTTTGGAATATTTGGGCATATTAATAACCAATGTAGATCATGAAGATGTAATGATTGGTTTGGACAAGGAAATGATGTGTTACAATTACAACAGATACAATCACATTACAAGGTTCTATAGAAACAAAAATATGGATAATAGAGGTCCAACATACAAAGATAGAAATACACAGAAAAATGATAAAGAAAAAGAAAAAGTGACTATAGATGAAATAAGAGATCAGATAAAAAAGACATGGGTAAGGAAGAATGAGTCTGATGCTAGGAATTTTTCTGCACCAAAACCTGCTTCTGGTAATTTCTCTAGAAATTGATCTCAGGCCATTGGCCTAGAGGGAGTTTTTTAAGAAAATCCTTTGTCCCCCTATTGGTAGTTAGAAATAGAATGCAGGAGATAATCAATGTTTGTACTAATATTTTATAGCTACATTGGAGATCAATTGTACATAAATTTGAAAAGTTAAAGGTTTGTAGAAGAATCCTTCTCTCATTGTCTAAGAAAGTAGGGTATCTAGAATGCCTAGGATAAAAACACTTAATGCATTAAAATGGTTAGGTAAGTGAATTATAAATAGTAGTTGGAACCCTTGTTTGTCACTTTGCATAGAAGAAGAGAAGAAGGAGAGCTCTCTATAGAATTTTTTTGAAGGATTGAAGATAATTTAACGGTGAATCTCTAAATCCATCAGGTATTTTAGTTGTTTGTAGAATTTCCATTTAATTTGGTGCTCAGTAGAAGAACTTGTTCAATATGCAAAATGAAACAAATCAAAGGAATTGTGAATTTAGATGAATTTAGTAGTGATAAGATTGGATATGTAATAAACCTATTGTCACCCAATTAATTAAAATGGTTGGAATATGTGAAATATAAAAGTATGGACATTTGGAATAAATTCCCCTATTTCAAAAATGTAGAAGTTATTACGTGTATTCTGGATAGATTGAATAATGACATTCCAACTCTTGAAGAACACTGTCATATTTAAAAAGAGGTGATTGGAGTCCTAACTAGATTATGCAAAATTGGGAATATATCAAGAAAGAAGTTGAAACCCTAAATGGAGTTACTGGAGATCAAAGGGCAGTGATAATTTTGACAATCAGAGATTTTGTAACAAGGTACATTACATATGGAGTATCCTATAATTTATTTTTTTGAAATGGAGAAGGAGCAACCTTAGCTGGTGTTGTTTACATCTCTCATAAAATAATAATGGAAGATCAGGAATTTGACCTGTGTATACTGCTAAAGGATCAACTAATGGAGAACGTGCAATTAACAAAGGACATAGGTTATCCCTTTAGGTTTGGCACTTTGATTACATGTCTTGTGATGTACTTTCTGATTTTTTTCCACTAAAGAACAATGTTGTATGGAAGAGAATAAACCAGTTTGCAAGAAGATTTATGAACACTCTAACAGTTTGGCAAACTATGATCAAGAATATGTAAGTTTCTTTAGAGGTTTGCTAGAAAAGTTTGGATCAGTTTGCATTCCCCTTCTAGTAAGGGCACTTGAAGTTGGTTCCTCTTTCAGTGAGATGGAGAGAATGAAGAAAAGAGAAAAATAAGCTATTTTTTGCACTCCTCTAATATCCAAGACTCCAAGAGTTTAAGGAAAAGAAAAAGTACAAGTAATTATGGACATACCCAATGAGGAATCGGATAAGGAAACTGAGGACACCCCCAGGGAAGAATTGGCATTAGCTGAAATAGATCAAGAAAGGTAGAAGGAAGTGGAGAAGAAGAGGATTTATCCAAGGAAAATATACTATAGCTTATTCAAGAGAAAAATGGGATGCAAAAAATTGCAAAATTATGGTCCTTCAGACCCTCATATGAGTAGGATATGATTTTGAACACGCTAAGTGCTTATTTTGTGCTCAATCATATCAAATTAGAAAGTTTGCAAAATTTTCTACCTAAAGAGATGATCAAATGCATTAAGGAAATCATGGACTCTGAGTCTCAAATAAAGAAAGAAGAAGAAATAATTCTACAATTGAAGGAGTAGTTCAAGCTATCACTTACCAAGTTGAAAAGGAAAATGAATGAGTTGAGGCAATGCATAAGTACAACAAACACCATCTACTTCTGTTGCATTTGTTGGCCTCATGCAGTTGGTTGGAGAAAATTGAAATAGAGTTAAATAGGATTGGACAAAGTTTTGATATGTTTCAGGATCAGTATGGTGCAATCAAGGAAAGGATTCAAGAGTTACAGTTTGAGCATACAAAAGTTAAATTCACCAAAAAAAAGATTGTGGACACTTTTTGGAAAGTAAAGGACTTAACTGAATGCAAACTAAAACAATTAATTGAGATTCTAAGGAAAGGAGAGAAATTAGAGGATGCAATCACAATTTCAGAATCCCTTGTCAAGATTATCAACCCAACATCTGAAAATAACAACATGATCATAATCATTGGGATTACAGTAGAAGCTTGGAAGAAGTTTTTTCCGGAGATGACAGAAAAACACAAGATAATCTTTTGACTGAAGTAGCAATTGTTCTTTTTTCAAAGTTTGAATCAGTTTTGAATCAACAAGTTTTTGGTCATATTTCAAAGGGGGATATTGAATACATGATTTTCATTGATATCCAAGGGGGGGAGAGATTAGTGAAAAATTCCTTATCAAATTCAGGGGGAGCTATATTTTGAAGTTTGGCAGCATACTTATATTGGTTTTGACACTTAGTCATTTTTCACTAACTGTTGCCATCAATGCCAAAGGGGGAGATTGTTGGAATATGGATTTTAGTGTTGTCAATGATGGAAACCTAAGTCATTAATCTTGTTTGCAGCTCAATATTTGTCTATATCGGTAGAAAGAGTAAAGAGTAGAGTATTACTTGAAGTAAGAGTGAAGAACAGGGTATTCAATTAAAGTTAAGTCTGTCGATCTATATACTTCATTCGATTATCATTTTGTGTGGTGGATCTAAAGGAAGGTTGTTAGGCATTTGGAGTATCTTATTATCAGGTTTTACGATTTTGCATCAATCGATGTACGAGTTAGAAGATTTGGTAGGATGATTTTTTGCTTATCAGCTCATGATGGTCGTCTAAGTGAATGAAGCACATCACAGATATTCGAGGTATAATTATTTGAGGTATTTTATGTTTAGAGATTTTTTTTTGGGACCTCAATATTGTATGGCTGACTTTGATGGGTATGCATTGTTGGCGTTTTTTACTAAAACCCAAACGTATTTCCCAAAAGGTTCTATGAACTTTCCACATTCAATAATAAAAGTCTAGGAAACATATGGCCAACTTGACGAGAACATCGATAAGGCTAATTATCCTACACTTCAGACTCTGTAAGATCCAGGAGGGTATTCCCTATTTTTTTCTCTTAATATACAACATTAAACGATTCATTTGTACATGGATAAACAACAGATAGATTCCCATTTATGTTAAAAGGATGAAATCCTTCAAGAAATTGGCTATTCCTTGAAAATGCTCAGATCCAGTTAACAAAGAATCACAAAAATGCCTAAAGTAGATTGATAGGAAATGTTTGAATAAAAATATCCTGAATCCATAACACAAAACATGAGAGAATAAAAACATGATCATAATTCTAGTGCCATATCCCAATGCATAGAGTCAAAAGAGATAACTAAACTACATGGAAAATTTCATCTTAAACACTTATGATCTATATGAATTGCATTACAATGCATATATCTATACCTGAGTCTATTTATTTTTTATGAATCCTATTGTTAGCTTCCATGAACTTAGTGATTAACTAAAGCATTTAACCGATCCTTTGAACCAGAGCTATCGTTCAACATAATTCACAATAAAGAACAAATGAAGATTAATGAAAATCATCTTGGATCAATATTTCATTAATAATCCATGCAAAGTATCACAACAGGAGAGAAAAAAAACTCAAAACATTCACATGTTTAGCACAAACATACTTAAGAACCCTACGATTGACTAAGTTCTCTTATCTGACTCAAAACCTTGAAACCTAGACTTAAATTCATACTCTCTATATCACTAGACTCCTATTTCTCATATCTCAAATATTTCAGCAGAATTTTCTCACGATCCAAAATTTCCTCTTATAAAATAAGGGAGCCAACAAGCCTTAGGATGAAGAGTACACATGTCTATTTGTTATTGGACCGCTAATTCCTAATTCAGTTACAATTTCATCATGTGATTGAAAATAATAAGACAAGAATAATCATTAGTTGTTATGGAAGAAAATAAATCGCCCTCCAAAGGACCACTACTTCACGTCGAAAAGGAATCTTTAATCGTTGCAACACTTTATTCCACCTCAGCACCTTGTACTTTAATTTGAAAGGAGAATGCACATTTTCAAATATAACCTCTAAGGCCAAACCTGCATTATACATGACCAAGTTGCATTTCCCACATATAGTATTCATATTTCAAATTTATTTGTAAACACCTTTTTCCATAATTCAAAATCATCCTCAGATGGCCAATTAAAAGCCATAAACTGATCAATCTTATCTCGATAGGGCACACATTTCACCATTACTAATTTGGCCTTCTTATCAAAGTTCTCTAAGAAAGTGATGACAAATGAAATATTCTCCAATATACCAATGTCAACATATTTGCATATCTCATGGGTCTAAGCAATCATGATATTAGTCATCTGATTCTTCCAAATCTGCAAAGGTTTTATCTCATCTTGACTATGCAGAATATGTGGAAAAGGAGTTAAGTCATTTCCATCATATATAGCCTTTAACCCTTTTATCTTTAACTCCATAGGAGAAACATACCCTTGAAAAAATTTCTCCACAACTCCCTTGACAAATTGGTAAGTTGAAATAACCATAGGATACTTATCCCCATGTTGTTTTGCTCCCACTACCATCTATCTAGAAATGGGGTGGCAACCTCTCTATCTCTTGGGAACATCCTAACTGCTTGCAACATTAGATAAAAATTTATATGAACACTATTAAATTTTCCTTGGACCTTCTTGCTTAAAATTTTCAACACAGTGTCCACAATCACCGAATCACTCCTTCCTGCAGACTCCCATATTTGTTGCACCATCTCCTTATATTCATCAACTTTTTGAATTAATTTCTCCCTAGAGAGTCCCTCTCCTAGGCTATTAGCCCTTTCAACTACAATAGGCACTTCTCCCATGTTATACAGAACAATAGTTAAGGACTGTCCTTGTGAAGAGGGTTGAGATTGCTCCATAGGTGTGTCGGAGATAGTACGGCTAGAACTAGCCTACCCTTGAGACCTCAATGTTTCCATTTTTTTTTTAAGAAGGCCAATTAAGTTTCTAGCTTTGCCACCTTTTGTTGACTCTTATTATATTCAATAATAATTTCATTGTATTGGCCTCTAAGATTATCCCAATCCTTGGTCAGATCCTCAACAGTTTCCCTTGTGAATTTGGAAACATTTACTACCATATCAGCAACCTCCAATGTAGGGGTATCAACAACCATCCTTACAACTAAGTGACCACTGAAATCATATGGTTTTGCAACAATTGGTCTCTTGGATCCAGTAAACAGAGACCAGATTGCCAAACCACCCCACTCTTCACTAAAGGCTGACCCTTTGAGTGCTATTATAGCTTCTTCATCAGTTGCAAGAAGTGGCCTATTGGCCCTTCTTATTGTATCAAACATCATAGGATAGAAAATATCCCATTTATGAGGTAATAGTACTCCACTCTTCTATACTAATGCTTGGCCTTGCTCTCGTGTGATTTCTTTGAATTTTTCCTTCATTTGTTCTCTAACCTTAGATTGAATTACCTTCTCTAGAAGCTCAAGGTGAAAAATTATTTATTGTGCCACCTTCTCAACATATAATGAGACATGTTCTCTCCACACAAAACCTTTAAAAGCATTGGTCCTAATAAAAGAGTCATCCATCATGAAGTCTCTGTAGGCCTCCATTCTTAGATCATCATTATTTGTTATTCCCCTTATTTCATCTTTTCCCAACCTTAGAACAATTGCCCCATAACTTGATGGAGTTTCTAGTGGGAAAGATGGCATTTCTTGATGCATTTTTTAGGGAGTAACAATGATCTCTTCATCCTCATCACCATCACAATCAACCAAATTTGTTCATTCAATTTTTTGTCTCTTTGGTGATGAGGGACATGTCTATTCAACAATCCTCGAAGGGGAATCTAGATCAACAATATTTGGCAATGACTGCCCCTAAGAATATGGTGCAACATTTTTAGCAACTTCACTAGCCCTGCTTCACCTTTTCCTACAGAAGAAAATTATCTTCTTTGGGAGCTAATAAGTAGGCCTCTCCTTCAACCTTAATTTAGGGTACTCCTTGATATTTTTTTACTTTCCCCTCTCTTCCACAACCCGTTCATCCTTCAAAATCTCAAAATTGTCAATGGCATACATAGCCCTATTGAACGCACCATTAATACCAGGTATAGGATTGAAAGTATGTATCTTTTCTTGCTTGTTTTTCACCATCTTGGTAAAGGTGAGGTACTTTTCCTTTTTATCATCTTGTACATCAAAATAAAAAAATTTCCTGATAATATATTCAGGAAAGTATAAATTATGGAAAAAAGTTCTAGTCCTATGCTTAGCCTTCATTTGAGAGATAAAACCCTCAGGATCATGATTCCTAGGGTGTACAGTCTTTAATCCATAAGGTCTAAGTAGTGTGTACAAATCCTTTTATCCTCTCTTTCCTCTAATAAAATCATCAATTGTTGTATACTCAGGGAAGAAAGACCCTTTCTTCTATTCTAGTGGAAGATGTACTTCTTGAGCATACCCCAACTGTCTCATGATTTCCAAAAATCCAATTCTTAGAGGCACATCCATCGAAAAAACATAAGGGTTGAAATTTATGCAATATACTCTAAAAAAAATTGTATTATGGTAAGGGATAATATCTCCCCAATTATGTGTCAATTTCAGTTGAGGACTTCTCTCCATCAGCCTTAAAAAATCATGAATCTCTTTTGGAATCTTGGGAGGATCAAGAACTAGAGCCTTCTTCAATTTGGATCCAAAGATATTTTGGAATGTTACATAATCAAACTTGTGATCATGCATATCAAGGATCGTAGTCCAATATTGGATGGGCATTTCAATACTACCCTCCTTCTTCAATTCCATATCCTTTTCAAACAATGTCTGGCCCCTATATAGAAGCAAGTGAATCAATAGGGAATACCATCTGAAACCAATCCACTTCTTTCCTTCCTTTACATCCACTAGACACCCATGCATTATCTCTACCAAATAAGTGGTGTAGACACCTAAATTTGACCCTTTACATAAGGACAAATTTATCGTTTCCTTCATCCCCTTCGTCAACGTTGATTAAATTATTTATTTAATTAATATTCTTTTTTTCATAACGTTCCTAAGGTATTTAATTGAATCAATTAAATACTTTATACATTATCCCACTTCATCTCTAAATTAGATAAATGCAATCAATTTATTTAATTTAGTCAATTATCCTTTATCATTTTTAATTCATTTTTCCTCTCTCCTTATCACATTCTCCATAATCTTTCACTAATTTGGATTAATTTAATTAATCCTTCATTAAAATGTGCATATCCTTAATTAGGATTAATGTCACATCCTCCATAACTTATCACTTTCCTCTAATCATCATTAATTAATCTAATCATTTGTTTGCACAATCTTAATCCTAATCACTTACCCCTTTTAACATTTCCTTAAGTCAACCTTCTTGGTACTTACCTTTTTTGGATTGACCTCTTCCCCATGTGAATTAAAATTTCATACTTATTCCCCCCATGCATTTATCTTCCCCATGACATCTCATGTGTCACATCGTACCCAAAGGACAAGGACCTCTTTTAGAGGAATCTTGTTTTATCTTTTAGTCTCTCCCTAAAAGTAAATTAAAAATACACTGTTATTTCTCCAAGGTGTTTTCCATTCCCCATGTTGAAAAATGATGACTCTCTAAAAGTCATCACTTGTCACTTTCAGCCCATATGGGGCCAAAGAATAAATTTTTAAAGAAATCCTCTCCCATCCCAAGGTACTTGCAAGTACCTTGGGACCACATGGCCTCTTCCATGTCATTTGTACCCTTGTCCATCTCACCTTGTCCTTTGGACAACTCACCCACCACATGTCCAAATGTGAGGGCTTGTGAGTCTTGAACTCACCATAGCCCTCCATCTTGGCCATGGTGGCTCAATCTTGATCATTGAATTCTCTAGAAAATTCAACTTATCCTATAAATACCCCCCTTCTTCATTCATTAAAGGATCCTTACACATTCTTAGGTGACTTATGATCTTGAGCCATTTCAGCCTCCATAAGTTATTATCACATCATTTCATCCAATAGCCATCTTAGCCATTTACATATTCATGTTGCATTTCAATCACTTTGCATCATATTGCCATCAACGAGTACACATTAAAGGAACATCAAAGGGCCAACCAAAGGATCGATTCGAGATAAGGTATAATTGTATTGTGCATTTTTATCTTGTTTTGAATCCAACTAGGCTAATCATTTGAGGTGTTAGGTGTTTTGTGCTTCTTTTGCATTCTAGTTTATTTTGCACTTTAGATTAGCACATTTTTTCCCCTTCACATTTATGGCATGCCTAGTGGGACCCACTTCACGGGTCTTTTTTTGTACTAACAATTGCTATTTTTTAAAGATTTTTTGTAGATTTTGACATAGAGAGGCAACCTTATCCTCTGTTTGAGTGGCCTTGATTTGGAGGGGTGGCCCTCACCTAACAACATTTTTTTTTTCTACTATTTGTTGTTGTTTTCTGTTGATTTCTGACTATTTTGTTGTGCAGGTACTCTGTTTGGGTGGCCCTGACCTATAGGGGCACTGTTGTTTTGATCTGTTTTCTGACCCTTTTTCATGCAGGTTACATGTTTGGGCAACCTTGACCTAACATAAGATTTTTCTACTACTGTTTGTTGTTGTTTTTTATTGATTTATGACTGTTTTTTTATGCAGGTACCCTAATTGGGAGGTCCTGACCTATAGGAGCGGCCCTGACCTAGTAGCAGATTTTTCTACTGTTATTTTTATTTTTTTTCTGACCTTTTTTCGCGCAAGTTATATGTTTGGGCGGACCTAAACTAACAACATATTTTTCTAATGTTGTTTTTTGTTGTTTTTTGTTGATTTCTAACTATTTTTCTATGCATGTACTATGTTGGGCGGCCCTGACCTATAGGGGTGACCTTGACCTAGCAGCAGATTTTTTTGCTACTTTTTTTAACTTTTTTTTTACCATTTTTCATGCAGGTTACATGTTTGGGCAGCCCTGACCTGGTAGTAGATTTTTCTGTTGTTTTTCACTATTTTCTGCATTTTTCTGGCTCTATTTTCTGCATGATACATGTTTGGGTGGCCCTGACCTAGGAACAAATCTTTTTGATGTTGTTCTTTTTTATCATTTTCTAATAGTTGTTTCTTGCAGATTCAGAAAGTCTGCCTGTCAAAGACAAAAAGAAATGAAACTATTGACACATGTTTTGCAAGAAGAAAATAGTGTCCAATTAGTCCTTTCTTTCCATTTTTCTTAAAATAGGAATATAAGACTAATTAAAGGGTCAATGAATCCGTTTGCCATGTTTGGAGTGAGTTATTGATGTATCCAATTCCCTTGCACCGTTTGGTGATCCTGGGTGAAGAGAAATCATAGCTCACTTACTCCATTTTTATATCCCTTTCTACATTTATTAGCGGGACCTACTTGGAGATTTCATCACCCCAAGGGATGATTCCAACCACTTGTTACCGACGAGGTATATAAAGGGGGGAGACAAAAGTTGTACCTCAATCTAGTCACGTTGTGTCTAGTAGAGTGTCGAAACTAGGGTGATACATAGATAGATGTGAAGGGTTGGTCTAAGCTCCCAATCTCTCACTAGCTACTCCTGACTCATGCTTGTAGACGAGTTGGTGTTCATGGTTGTGCCCCATGTACCATGTGTATATTGGGGACGCCACTAGAAAAATTGTTAAGCCTACATAAAATATAATGTTGGGCATACCTTAACTCTAAAATTAGGCTTGTGTTGCTTGAAGTGTCTTCTTGTGAAAAACCTGTACTTCAATTTACTTGTTGTTTTAATCATTTTCCATCACTATTTTGACTAAGTTGGGATCAAACTGGTCTACAGGGGCATCCTTTTCCTATAGGGGTGGCCTTGACCTATAGGGGCGGCCCTGTCCCCCTATTTCCTAGTTGTTTGGCAAGTTCAAGTCAACAAAATTAATTTTTTTTCCTATTTGGGCGGTCCCAACCTTTGTTTGGGTGGCCCTGACCTTTGTTTGGGTGGATCTGAGCTAGAGGGGTGGCCCTAACCTCAACTTGGGCCTCCTTGACCTAGAAGGGTGACCCTGACCTCCAAAACAACCTTTTTTGGCTCTAAATCATTAGTTGTTCACTCATTCCAGAAACATGTTTCCTCATTCTGAGTCTTGTACCCTTGTCCAGGGTACCAAACCATCCATCCCGATCATTCTTTGGTCCATTTTGAGTATCCATTTTCCCGTTTCAAGAATCATTACCTAGCTGTTTGGGCTATTCAAAGTCAAAATTTGGTCAGATCCAACCTCCCGTGTTGTTTGGGCGACCCTGACTTGGAGGGGTGGCCTTGACCAAAATTTTCAGCGGCCTTAACTTAAAACTTCACCCATATCCTTGTTTGACTTAAAATAATAATAATTCAAACTCCCATGCTATTAGAAAGGAATTTTAACTATCTTGTTGTTTGTGCATCATGTTCGCCCATATCATGACCTTTTATGTCTACATCATTCTCCAGATCATATAGGTTGCATCCATAATCCTCAGATTTTTCACCCAACATCACTTTATCCTTTGAAATTTTTTTGGAGTCATCATCCAAATTGAGCTAGGTGCTTGAATCTAATCGTCATCTTTGAAAAAATCACTTAGGATTGCTATCCATCCTAAGTCATTCATCATCCTTAACCCTATCAATCTCCTTTCATCTCAAGGTGGATTCAGTGCCATGATCATCAATTTATCCTTAATCTGATCAATCAATACTTTGCATCACCTAAGGTGATCTCTAAAACTGATTTAGGAACCCTTCAAAATTATCCAAACCATTTAATCTTCAATCATCTTACCAATCAGATCTAATCAAATCCTTATCTGATCATTCAATTAATTGATACATCATCAGTTGATCCATCATATATCTTATCAACCAATACAACATCCAATCCAAATCATCACTTAAATTGTCACTTAGAAACTTATTTGCATCTTAAACCACTTAGTTGTTTTGCACGTTCATGCTCATTTAGACCTGTGATCAAGCAAAAAGTAAAATGGCTGATGAACAAGCTCAAGGTACCCACCCGAACATCCCACATGATCCTAATCACATTCCAAATACTCTACAGGATCCCCATAACATTCTAGCCAATCCACAAGATCCCTAGAATGACGCCTCATCCTAATCAAACATCAACATCTAGAATACAACACTACCTGGTGACGAACATTTGGCTAACCAACCCGGGGTTACTATTAATGAATATCTCAGTAACCCTACCAATGTCCAGATGATAGATCATCTCTTAAATGAACATGGAGATAAGATCCTTGCCACCTTACTCATGAGTGGGGTTAAACCACCATCCAGTTTTGATAAATCATGGTATGCCCTTCCCATAGTTGTTGATCCGCAAGCCTCACAAAATGTTCCAGAGAGTTCCTACGTTCTCGAAGGTGCACCCACTAAAAACTAGTATCATCCTAAATTTGGAAATGTCATCATCCATCAAGTCCAAGAGTATCCTCATCTTTCAAACACAACATCTACTATTCCACCATCAGTTCCTAATGATCCCCATACCTATGGCATGCCATCATACATCGTGTCTGCTCCACCACTCCCCCCCCCCCATATCCTAATAATGGGGGCACACCTATACTTACCAATTTTCTACCTCCTACATTTTGACAACCTCCAAATAATCCACACCAATCTACCACACTACCAACACCATCACAACATACTACTACCATTCTAGCTTCATCACAACCCTTGCATCCATAGCATTCGCAACAAACTACCATTCTTACACAACCATCACATCAAGTAATGCAGCCTATCTCATAGCCACAACAATCACAACAACAACAACCATAACAACATGTGCATATCCCTACAAAAACACACCATAATACGCTTACTAAGTACCTCTATCATCCCTCTAGCACATACACTATTCCATCCCATATCAATATGAATCCTCATCATAATGCTCAAAAACAAACACATACCCAACCACCACCTTACACCAATCCTTTGCAACCTCAACATCATCCCAACCAACAACCATAAAATCCATCCCCATATACCACACAACAACCCACCATTGCTCAACAAAACCAATCATATCCACCCTACTTTCAACAACAACCAACTTATCAATAGGGGGCACCTTACACACCTATTACAAAAAACCATCATCACATCAACAAAGAGGCCCTACCTCCACAGATTACCAAAATTCTACACAACAATAGGACCTATCCCTCGCTTCCTACTATCAACAACAATCGCCTTACTAACAAGTGGCTCCCACTCATCACAATCAATCATCCAACTATCAATCCACTTATAATCAGCAAACACAATCCTATCCGACTCAACCCCTCTATGATTTGACATCGGTAGGGCCATTCTCATCAGATCCACAATACTATCCATACAATAAATCCACTCTAACTCCGCCAACTCTTGTCAATAAGGACTTGGAAGAACTAAAAGCAACATTAAAGGATCTACAAGCTAGAATGGGTAAACAAACATTGAATTTTGAGGACATATGTCCTTATCCTTTTGATCCCTCCATCTGCTTGATTCCTCTTCCCAAACATTTTGAGATACCAAAATTTGATAAATACAAAGGAACCAGGGACACTAGAGCCCACCTTCAAGAATTTTATTCCCATTTCCAAGAGGTCATGCATAATGACAATTATCTTATCCAACTTTTCCCTAAAAGTCTACAAGGATTTTTCCTTAACTGGTTTATGGGCCTTGAAGAAGGATCTATCAAACCCTTTTCACAATTATACGAATAGTTTGTCTCTAACTTCTCTTTTAATCTAGAGAAGAATATTGCCACACTAGATCTCCTGAAAGAAAAAAATTGTGATGGAGAGACCTTTGCAAGCTACTTACAAAGATGGCGTGCCTTCGCCAGCAGGATGAAATAACCACAATCAAAAAAAGACATGGTAACATTATTTATCAAAAATTCCCACCTATATATGGCTCATAACTTCCAACTCCATTGTATCACCACCTTTGCAGCACTGGTGGAGAAGGGTCCTATCTTGGAATGAGCCCTTGTTGTGAAAGGGCAATTCAAACATTTTAATTATGATAGAGAGAAGTCCTTTTGGGGATAAACCTCTTTATTGGAATAGAAATAAAAATGATGTCAATGATGGTTTCACTAACACCAAACATGTTCAGGTGGCCACCACCACACAAAAATACCCTCCTCAACAATAATCGCAAGTCCCAAATGCCATATTTGTTCCCCAAGGGGCACCACAACAACAATACAACCAAAATAACCAAGGGGGAAACAAATGACAGTTCACTTAGTTGGGAGAACCCCTTAGTGTGGCCTTTAACAAGCTTCTTCAAGCTAATTATCCCATCACGTATCATGTCACCAAACCTGCTTGGTTTAAAGACAATGAATATTGTGAATTTCAGAAGATTAAGGAATATATCTTAGATAAATTTCAAGGCCTAAAACCCTACATTCAAGGCCTCATCGATCGAGGAGAAATCCATGTAGATGCTAACACAACATCTTCATCCAATGTTCAACTCCATATATATCAAAATTCTTTTCCTAACCACAATCAAGGTCCTAGTACTTCTAACTCTAATCTTGGATCTAGCAACAAAAACAAGAAAGGTAACAACACCAATAACATCAGCTATAAAAATGTGCCATACAATTATCAAGGTGTTGTCTCATATGTAGAACAGATGGAGCCACATGTATCCATGATACATGTCAAAGGAAAGGATTCATAATGTGTTGTTACCACTCGGCGAACCCGCATCACAATCCCTGTAACTCCTCCATCTACCCAATGACCATCTATCAATTCACAATATAATATCCTCGACAACCTAGGCAAGACTGCAACCCAAATATCCATCTTAGATCTGATTAAGTCATCTCTCGTGCATCAAGACATCTTGACTAAGGCTTTGCAAAGCACACAATTGCTCGATGATATTCACCCCAACCAATTCCAAGAATTGGTAGGAAATCTCTCATCAACCTATCAGTTAGCCTTTAGCCAAAAAGAGACGCCACTTCTTGAATCAAGCCACAACCACCCCCTCCATCTTGAGGTTTGTATAAATTCTCAAAAAGTGAAAAGAGTATTGGTAGATAATGGTTTGGCCCTAAATATTTGTACATTAAAATTGATACAAAAATTTGGATACACCCAGGATGATTTAAGAAGTCAAGTTATCACCATCAAGGCATATGATAATGCAAAGCAAGATTTTGATAGAATTATTTGCCTCCCTATCCAAGTGGGCCCCATTGTATAGTACACTATGTGTCATGTTCTAGACGTTGAAATTCCATACAACATCCTTCTTGTCCATCCATGGATTCATTCTATGCAAGATGTCCCATCCACTTACCATCAATGTTTAAAGTTTCCATTTCAAGGAATGGAGGTTACCATACAAGTTGATCCCCAACCTTTTGAATATTTTCATGCCTTAGAAGCTTCCTTTCCAAATTCACATTATTATCTAGGATTTGAAATGGGGGCATCCCCAACATCTGATTCTCATCCATCCACCAATACACTAAACACCTCATCTCCACCATCATCCACACCTGCTTCCACCTTCATCAAGGTCTAGATCATAGACACGGGATGTGGTGAATATGAAATTCATACCACACTAAATGTGGCAACCATGCCGTCCTTGCCCCGCACATATGGCCAACCAACTCTACCAATGCCAAAAGTGGAAGAAAAGACACTTACACTCACCTCCAAGAACATGGGTTCAAAAACATTCAATGATTTGGGATCCCTTTAGGATCAAATGGAAGCTGATATCAACCAATGGGTTTATCGAGAGGAACCTAAGCCAACAGATCCCCTTATAGAATAATTTCAAGAATTTTATCCACCTACCTCCAAGTTCATTGAAAAGTGTCATTACCAAGGCAAAGGCCTTGGTGTGGAAGAACAAGGAAAACACCAGCCCATTCAAGCAACTACCGTCCGACCAAAAAATTTGGGCTTGGGTTATGATACTAAACAGAAGGGTCCTACAAAATCCTTTAGCACTTCTAACAATGTTAATGTTGATGACAGTTCCCTTGAAGAAATACCGGAAGAAGAGTCTATCATACACGTGTATGATTATTCGAATCACCTTGACTTCCCTGCCATGTTTGAATGCTTGTTTCTTTGCACCATAACCTTATCCCTCAAACATCCTGAACTTATAGATCATGACCTACAAGGTAGCGGACCTATCAACACATTTCCCTTAGAGGATACCTACGTACATCTAATGGGATTGGTGGAAGATGAACACCCTAACTGCAAAACAAAAAAGAAACAAAAACAAAATGGGTCATCAAGTGAAAACTTCACTGAGGCACTTTTTGACTGGGAAAAAGTAAAAACAAAGGGTGTATCTGACAGTGAAAACCTCAATATGGCACTGGAAGATGGGGATGTTCATCTTCCCATTGTGAGAACAAAAATATCTGAGCAGTCTTCTATTCTCATTGAAGAGACACAAGAGGTAATTTTGGGGACAAAAGAAACTCCAATGATCACCTATGTAGCCAAATATTTATCAAAAGAAGAATATCTCACCATTGTCCAAATTCTCCGAGATGGAGTTATCAATTTTGCATGGGCTTATTCAGATATGCTTGGCCTGGATCCAAACCTTGTTGTACACCATTTGGATGTCCATCCCGATGCCAAAACTGTCAAGCAAAAGCTCCAAAAATTGCACCAGCAGGTAGCACTATTAGTCAAAAAGAATTGGCAAAATTACTGGATGTTGGCTTTATCAAACCCATTGATTACTCTAATTGGATTTCCAATATAGTACCTATTTCTAAACCTAATAGAGACATAAAAATTTGCACAGATTTTTGAGATCTTAACAAAGCCTATCCAAAAGATGACTTCCCATTGCCTAACATTGACATGTTAGTCGACATTACTGTGGGACACGAGATGTTATACCTTATGGATGGCTTCTCTGGCTACAATCAAATCCGAATTGCCCCTGAAGATCAACACCAAACTACTTTTACAATACCTTGGGGTACCTTTTGTTACAATATCATGCCCTTTGGCCTCAAAAATGTAGGGGAAACATATCAACGAGCAATGACTGTTATATTCCATGACCTCATCCACATTATCATGGAAGATTATTTCAATGACTTGCTGGGAAAATCCAAAACCAAAGAAGAGAACCCTACCATTCTAAAAATGATCTTTGAGCACTTGGAGCAGTACAAGCTAAGATTGAATCTGAAAAAGTGTGTGTTTGGTGTCATGTCACGGAAATTCTTGGGCTTCATAGTCTCCTGGAGAGGCATCGAGGTTGACCCTACTAAAGTAAAAGCTATCATGGATATGCCTCCACCTAGAAACCTGAAACAATTAAGGAGCCTTCAAGGAAAGCTACAATCAATTTGTCAGTTTATAGCCCAGTTTGCAGATAAATGTTAGTCGTTCACTCACCTTCTAAAGAAAGACACCACCTTCAAATGGAATCAACAGTATCAGCTGGGTTTTGATATGATCAAAAAATACTTGGCCCACCCACCAATCTTGATGCCACCTATCCCTAGAAAACCCCTTTGCTATATATCTCTACCACTCTAGTTGCATTGGGGGTATTGTTGGCACAACATGATGAATCCTCAAAAGAGTGAGCAATATATTACATTAGCCGAACAGTGGTCAGTTATAAACTTAATTATTCACCTATGGATAAAGCATGTCTTGTTGTGGTCTTCAGTACACAAAAATTACATCATTATATGCTTAGCCATCTAGTGAAGTTAATATCAAAAGTTGATCCCCTCAAGTACCTATTATCTAAGACAGCCCTAACTGGCCGAATGTCTAAATGGATCATGCTTCTAAGTTAATTTGATATAGAATATGTGGATAAAAAAGAAATCAAAGGATAGGTAATAGTAGATCAGTTGGCAGATGCTCCATTAGTAGATGCCTATCCCATAGAAGCTAAATTTCTAGATGAAGGAGTCTTTGCAGTATAAGAAGCTACCACATGGACATTGTACCTTGATGGATCACACACTGATAATGGATCGGGAGCAGGAGTCTTGCTTATCACCCCCCAGGGTGATTACATACAAAAATCATTCAAATTGGCTTTTACCTGCACCAATAACATCTCCGAATATGAAGCCCTTCTCATGGGCCTTAGAATCGCAGTTCAATGGCACATCACTCATCTACAAGTTTTTGGTGACTCCCAATTAGTTATAAAACTGGTCAATGTCGATTATTTAACAAAATATTACAAGTTGTTTCCTTACAAACGCATGGTGGATGACTTCAAAAAATATTTTACCTTCGTCCAATTTGAGCAAATCCCAAGACTTTAGAATAAGGCAACAGACGCTATGGCTACCACTGGTTCTCTCCTCAACATGCCAAAAGACCACACTGATTGTCAATTCCTAGTTGAACAACTCTTAATCCCAGCGTATGATATCCCTAAGAGTGACATGGTGTATGATATTGTAGGTCCTGAATCCTCTTGGTACCACAAAATTTACACCTATATTCATGACAACACTCTCCCACCTGATCTCACAAGAAACCAATGTAAATCATTTATCTAATGCACTGTCCACTACACCATCATCGATGATACACTTTATCGATGTGGGTATGATGGAACTCTCCTCCATTGTTTAGACAAAACTGAAGCCCGCATGACATTAAAAAAAGTGCATAGTGGTATTTGTGAGGCCCATTCTAATGGTATGAGCTTAGCCAAAAGGATTCTAAGAGCAGGGTATTACTAGCCTACAATGGAACATGATGCTTGTGAATATGTCAAAAAGTGTCTTCCGTGATAATAAGATGCAGATTTGATTCATGCTCCAGCACAAGAACTACAACCTATCATGACACCCTAGCCATTTTCACAATGGGGTTTTGACTTGATTGGCAAGATTTACCCTCCATCCTCTGATGGTCACACTTTTATCATCTCAGTCATTGAATACTTCACCAAGTGGGTGGAAGCCATACCACTCACTCAAATCACTGGTGTTCAGATCTCTAAGTTCATCCTCTACCATATCCTCTGTAGGTATGGTATCCCCTCTGCTATCATCACCAATAATGGAAATCCATTCAAGAATAAGTGTATGAAGCTCCTTTGTGACATGTATCATATCCAACATCATTGGTCCACCCCCTATTACCCCCAGGGTAATGGACAAGCAAAAGAAACAAACAAAACATTGATCAAAATCATTAAGAAGATGGTCAATAGCACTGGTCAAGATTGGCACCTCCATATCCATCTTGGTCTTTGGGCTTATCATACATCCATCTGCACCCCCACTAGCACTACTCCATACTGTCTTGTCTATGGTGCTGAAGCCATCTTGCCAATCGAGGTTGAAATCCCTTCACTCTGAATATCCCTCAATAATCTCATCACCGACAAAGACACCCGAGTGGCACGCCTGGCACAATTGGAATTACTGGATGAAAAATGGGTCAAGGCTTATAACCATCTACAAGCCTATCAACATTGACTCAAAAGGAGCTACAATAAGAAATTATTCCCTCAGCAATTCAATGTTGGTGATTTTGTCCTTAAAGAGAATCAGTAGAATTAGCAAGGTCGAGAGAAAAAGGGTAAGTTTGAAGAAAATTGGTTGGGCCCTTATGTCATCACCACAAAGTATGGTTCTGGCACCTGCAGGCTATCCACCCATGAAGGGAAGACCTTGGAAGAAACCATCAACATAACGTACCTAAATAAGTTCTATACTTAGGTCAACTGGGATATCCTTCCAGGTAAATCTCAAAAAATAGTAAAGAGAAAAAATTCATCCTATTGTGAAAACCACCCCTGCATGGCGCCTTGGATTCATATGATTGGTGAAAACCTAGAAATAATCGCCTCTCATATAAGGCTTAATAATTATCTACCTTGCATCTTGGTTAATTTATGGTTTATCCACCGATTCCCCAATCCCCATATCCTCCCATCTGCTTACCTCACCTTGTCGCTTGGTATATTTTTGGTTAAGCATTGGATGACCGTCATCCACTATCCAACATCTTGAGCTTGTTATCCTAATCTAAGCTAGTGTCATCTCATTGTTGTGGTTGTCTCCATATAGTTTCACTCCCTGTGTCTATCTCCATCTAAGTCTCATCATGTCTTATCTTGAACTACGATGCCTCTACGCAAGGTTGATCTTTTGATCTACCCTCGAGGCTTATTTTTGTCTCATTCATCCATTTGTCTTCATCTTCCTCTTTCCTATTTTACCACAATCTTTTCATGAACTACGAGGGCTCTATGCTTTCACATAGGCAAGGTTGATCTTTGATCAACCCTCAAGCCCATAGGTCTTTAGATTGTGTCGGTATGTGTCCTCTGTCCTGTGTTTTGTGTTTTGTGCCTTGTTATTGAGATATGTCCTTATTTCGATGGTACCTCACAAATAGAATCCATATGTATCACAAGGGTTAATCGGTTTCCAAATATCCTCTGTCATTAGTCAATATTTTATCATCTATCTTTGGTCTCAATAGGATGTATCCTTCCTAATAGACCGCATCAAACCCATCCGTCATCTTGATCCTATAGAAAAGGATGTTTTGAATTTCATTGTGATATTTTGATGATTTTGACATTTTTTTTTATCATTTGAGCTATGTATCATTACTTGCCAAGGCAGCCATAATCTATAATATTATGGTGTGTTTTGGACTAGTTAACATAGGGGCATATCTTGATTTTTCTTGTGTTTGTTGTCTTCTTGGTTGTCCCACATAGTATCCACCAAGATCCCTGAGGTCTTGAGTTATGCTAGGGCATCCTTTTGTGCTTGTGGCTATCCTAATACCTGACCCAACCAGAGTCATCAATATTTTAGGGTGTTAGGATCACCTTCTTGTTTATTGTGTGTGTGTATGCATAGGACACTATCTTGTCTTGGTTTACATATCCCGATGCTCGGTGTCTTATGCTATAGCAAAAATTAGTGCTCCAAAGATGGTAACTTGCATTCACAGTACATTGCATTATTCTCATCCATTGCATTCATGTATCCTTCATCTCTTCTTTTCCCTAGGATTTTGGATTGTGCAAACAACGATTTCCTCCATCTCCCCCCTCTTTTTCTTCTTCTATGGGGTCCTATGTTTCTTGATAGGTGCAATCCACCCCACTCATCACATCATTTAGTGCAGGCCCTTATTTACATTGAATTGCATACCGATTTTAAGTTGTGTAGGCTAGTTTTCATTAAATATTCTACACCTCTTACCATTCAATTTAATTCATATGTCCACTATAAACATAATTATGCAGACATCAGACATCATATCACAACATATAAAGAATAAAATTTCCTGCATCCATCACATCTTGAATCACCACTATTAGGCATCAACACAATCATCATTAATCATCATCACTAATTAGAATAAACATACATCCATATAAACATATCCATCACTACATCATAATGCATAAATAAAGTCATCTATCATATCCACATCACATAAATGTCAATAAGGGTCCTCACATATCTAAAATCCAAAAATATATAATATCTATCATAACCATCACTCAAAATAAAGGTACGAGTAAATGAATATGCATCTACTCTAATTTTTGTATCGTACCCACCATGTACCTATCAAACATCAAGCTCTTATGCCTCTAGTACTCTAAACCTTATTCTCTCTTCATCTGATCTCTATGGTGATTCTAGCACTAAACCCCTGCATGGTGGTGCCTCCCTAGAGCTGTTGAGGCCCCATGAATATGTCCCTTCTATCTGTGATGGTTTCATCATCTGAGGCACTGCACAAATGAAGGGTGGTACACAATGCGGTGGATCTAGAACTGCCATATAATACACCCCCATATAATATCTTGAATCTCGTATGAGCTCATCCCTCTCTGTTGCTTGCAATCTCGCGATATCTCGCTCTGATCTATACCTATCATGATGACCACAAAGGACTCTTCTCTCCTACTCCCATAGATCCTATTCCATCTACAACTGATCTACCTATCCTTGCACCCATGAAATATAGACCACCAACCTATCTTTTTCACCTCACAACAACTCTATCTCCTCTTGCATCTATCTCCTCTCCTCCCCTGTCATGTTTGTCCCACCCTATGGTTGCCATGTCTGATCCTGCAACTAGGTCATACCCTCCACCAATCTATCTTAGTCTCATTGTAGCTGATCTAACTAACCCTACAAACATGCTACCTCCCTCTCCAAGACATTTCTATGTATCACTACCTCATCCCTCTCATCCTGCAACACCCACATCTATGTCTAAATGACCTCCCTCTCTGCCTCCATCCTCTATACCTGGTCCCTCAAGCTCTCCTCCCTCCCTTGCACCACTATCTTCACCACCACCTCAGCTTGAGCTCAGATATCATCTCACTCCTACCTCAACTCCCTCCACTCCCTCAACAATCCCTCTACCTATCTCCTTAAATCTCCCATATCTCTCTCTGCCTCTGCCAGTGCCTTTGATATCTAACCTATCTCTCCTCTAGAAAAATGTTGACCCCTACTTGTAATAGCACTATTGTCACCTCTAGTCTATCCGTCTCCCACATTGTTGATTCTCCAGTCTCTTTCTCCCTCGCTACCTCCCCCCAAACCAAGTCACCTTGGACTGTAGCCTTCTTGCCTATGCCTATGACTCAGCCCTCTCCCTCTCTGCATCATGTACATGGGTGGTCAGTTGGTCCATAATAAAGCCATACTCCCTTTATCTTGTGCCCTTTAATCTAAATACCTCTTCCTGTAGTCTCCTCTTATCTGCCCCCAGTGTAGTAACATTTTCCTCTAGTATCCTCTTAGCCACCTCTAACTCCCTCAATCTTTGCTTAGTGGTTTGCTCCCCTGCCTTTGCTATCGGTGGCCTCATCGCTAGGGGAAGAATGTCATGTACCTCTATATCCATCGTCTTTTCTCCCTCTCCATCTCCTATGCCCATCACTTTGGCCTCATCCCTCTCCATCACCTTTGCCTCCTATCTCTCCTCTTCAAGCTGAGCTCGACCCCTCTGTCTCCTCCTCCTCCTAAGTGATCTTCACGGACCTCCTATCTAACACTCCCCTACCCTACCACCACTGGCACCTCCTGCTGCCTCCATAATCTTGTCACCTCCAATACCTCTAGTTTCCTACCTAATCATGTCACCCCTGGCCCCTCCTACTACCTGTTTGACCCTCCCCCCTCTGGCACCCTCTGTTGCCTCTATAATCTTGTCACCTCCAAAACCTCCTACTGCCTACCCGCTCTACCCACTCTTGGTACTCTCCTTCACCATCCTCTGAGGCTAATCACATCTAATCCTCTATAATCATCTCCTCCTCTAGCTACCCCCTAACCCCACCGACTCACCAACTCATCTCTCCTATCACCAACTTGACATCATCTCCCGATCTAAACCCTACTGCCTCTATAATCAACACCTCTTGTGTGATTCATCTAGGATGATTTCATGCTAACCACATTGCATATCTCAACATGATCCTAGCATCTACTGGTCCCTCAGCTCTACCCGGGTACTCTACTAGCTCCCGCCCCAGTGTCACCTAGTACTCTCGAGAAAACTTTGTGGAAATCTCATCACCCCATGGTCGCTCCCACGTTAGTTGCCCGAACGTCTTTGGGGCACCTAAATGTCCTGCTCCAACCCATATTGTCTTGTCACTCGAACTGGCCTATCTACCTCTACTATCTGACGGTCTCTCCCCACTATATAGCAATGCGTCATGAAATATATCCTATGCACTACCTCATCCTCTCTTCATCCCTTGAACCTCTGGAATATATACGGCCTCCATAGTATATCATCCTCCCTTAGCTCATCAAAAACTCTCCTCCACCTCTCCAAGTCCCCTGCACCCTGATATCAAAAAATCCACCCATCCTCTACATCATACCACTAGGCTACCGACACTATCCCCTCTATCTATCCCTCCCTCACCAAAACTGGTCTAGCCACACTAATGTTCTCCCATGCCCATACCTTCAGCAACATCACATGATACACACTGACTACATCCTGATAGCACACCACATGCATCTCTCTGTATAAATGTGCCAATACACATGGTCCCCACACAAACTTCCCATATCTCCCCTCGACGATATGTTAGACAACCTCCATATAACCTAATTTGCACCATCTCCCACTCCTATTTGGTATGAGTATACTACTAATCAACCCACACAAGTACAATGGTAGTGATGGTACTCCCAGTCCCAGGCACTGATCCACGTCCAAACAATTCTTCTCTACAGGTAAGTCCTCCCACCCAAACAGGACCCACATGGTGTGGTCTAGCTCCTCTCCCTCCGATTTCAGCTCACTAACGAACCGACCTGCTATCGGAAACCTCAGAATCCACCAGACATCCTCCAGTGTTACGGTCATCTCTCTTGTCAGAAGATGAAAGATTGACATAGATGGTTCCTAGCGCTCGATCAAATCTTTCAGCATCACCCAATGCACTTTGATAAAAGGATATCCCAAGAAATGTAGCAACCTTGCCTCCACTAGACACTGATAATCTACTCCGGTCATCGCCTACTGCATCAGTGCAAGCACATCCGACCTCCTCTCCTATGTCCGCAATGTCTCGAATCTCTACAATCACCCTAAAAACTTTGTCATATACCAAATCATTTTAATTTGATCATACATCCCTCGTCACTATTACTAACTTACCTATGTCTTGGATGACGCTGTCCTCGTCCCCCCTTATTTATGACCATCCCTACCCTTTGGGTGGGGCCACCTTTTCACTGGGGCAGGACACCTATTGGGCGGGGCCACCTTTTTCCTCTAGGATGGGCCTGTCCTTTTTTCGGAGCCGCCCCTCCCTTTGTCTAGGGAAAGGCTACCCCTTTCTCTGGTAGGCCACCTTTGGGGCGGGGCCACCCATCACTAGGACCTGCCACCTTTGGGCATGCCCACCCCTTTTTGGGGTGGCACCACTCATTGGGCGAGGCCGCCCATGGAAGATGTGGCCATCTCAAGAGTGGGGCCGCCCTTGGCGGGTGTGATTGCCTCTAGGGCGAAGCTACCCTTAGCGGGTGAAGCCACCCTTAGCGAGCGCAACCACCTTTTAGGTAGGGCCACCCTTGGTAGGCACGACTTCCCTTCATGGGCATGACCACCCCTATCTGAGGGCATGGCCGCCCTTGGTGGGCATGGCTGCCCCTATGCGGGGTGGGCCCACTCGCTGGTGGGCGTGACTGCCCCTTTATGGGGCAGGGCCACCTCACGGCAGGCACAACTGCCCCTATGTGGGGTTGGGTCACCTGTGTGTGGCCCTAGGAATCTCAATGAGAGGTCAGTCTCACACACCTTTTTTTTCATTTTTCTCCATATTTGAATCAAAAATAATTATTAAATTCTCATTTTTTCTTCTACCCATTTCTCTATTCTACTCCCAAATTCCAACCCATGCTTTCAAACTTCTAATAATGGTCACATTACTAATAAAAATATGCTCAAATCACAAAGGTAGTTTTTCGAGCCTAACCTGACAGGGAACGACGTAGTCAGCCTAGAAACTACGCACCTCGTCCACCCAGTGAACAATGTTGTCATCATAGTTGTCTGACATTGTCCCTTTCTTATCTTCCTCTCCAACTGATAGTTTTCCAAATGAGGAATAGTAATCCTCACATTCCTATTTATACCTTTCCCCTCTTTTTTAAATTTAGGGAATTTGTTTCCTTTATTTAACCTTATTTTCTTCTAACTAATCCTAAAACTTCCACAAGCTGTCATTTGCACCATGTGTGTTAGATTGACTCTGTTCAAAAGGGAAATTTGGTTAATTTTTTGAGCTCTCTCCAACAATACCTTCTATTTATTCACATGGAGATGTCATTCGGGACCTCTTTTTCCCTACCACCCTCTTGAGGGGGCATACCCTACCATATTCACCACATCACATTCTTAACCCTAATTGGGGCATCTCCTATCATTCCCCTCCATTTGGGAAACCTCTCTCACGTTGGGGCATCTTCTTCTTTGGAACACCGTTATTCTAAATAATATTTTGAAGAGGGGCAAAATGTAGACACCTAAATTTCACCCTTTACATAAGGACAAATTTATACTTTCCTTCATCCCCTTCGTCAACGTTAGATAAATTATTTATTTAATTAAAATTCCTTTTTTCCTAATGTTCCTAAGATATTTAATTGAATCAATTAAATACTTCATACATTAGCCCACTTCATCAATAAATTAAATAAATGCAATCAATTTATTTAATTTAGTCAATTATCCTTTATCATTTTTAATTCATTCTTTCTCTCTCCTTGTCACATTCTCCATAATATTTCACTAAATTGGATTAATTTAATTAATCCTTCATTAAAATATGCATATCCTTAATTAGAATTAATTTCACATCCTCCATAACTTTCCAGTTACCTCTAATCATCATTAATTAATCTAATCATTTGTTTGCACAATCCTAATCCTAATCACTTACCCCTTTTAACATGTCATTAAATCAACCTTCTTGATACTTACCTTTTTTGGGTTGACCTCTTCCCCATGTGAATTAAAAATTCACACTTATTCCTCCCATGTATTTGTCTTCCCCATGACATCTCATGTGTTACATTGTACCTAAAGGACAAGGACCTCTTTTAGAGGAATCTTGTTTTATCTTTTAGTCTCTTCCTAACAGTGTATTAAAAACACTTTATGTATTTGAGGTCTTTCCCATTCCCCATGTTGACAAATGATGACTTTCTAAAAGTCATCACTTGTCATTTTCAGTCCCATATGGGGCCAAGGAATAACTTTTTAAATAAATCCTCTCCCATCCCAAGGTACTTGCAAGTACCTTGGGACCACATGGCCTCTTCCATGTCATTTTTACCCTTGTCCATCTCACCTTGTCCTTTGGACAACTCACCTACCACATGTCCAAATGTGAGGGCTTGTGAGTCATAAACTCACCATAGACCTCCATCTTGGCCATGGTGGCTCGATCTTGACTATTGAATTCTCTAGAGAATTCAACTTTTATTATAAATACCCCCCTTCTTCCTTCATTAAAGGATCCTTATGCATTCTTAGCTAACTTATGATCTTGAGTCATTTGAGCCTCCATAAGTTATTATCACATCATTTCATCCAATATCCATCTTAATCATTTACATCTTCATCTTACATTTCAATCACTTTGCATCATCTTGCCATCAAGGAGGACACATCAAAGCAACATCAAAGGCCCAACCAAAGGATTGATTCGAGACAAGTTATAATTGTATTGTGCACTTTTATCTTGTTTTGAATCCAACTAGGCTAATCATTTGAGGTGTTAGGTGTTTTGTGCTTCTTTTGCATTCTAGTTTATTTTGCACTTTATATTAGGACATTTTTCCCCTTCAGAAGTGGAAAAATCATATACTACATTAAAACCTAGATGTTGGATGTTTACAGCCATGTACATGACATCGGTATGCAGAGTATTCTTCAAACTAATTCCCAGAACTTGGCACAAGGAACAAAATATCTTCTTGAAAGAAATAGTTAGAGAAATAGTTTACAAGAAAAGGCTTTGGCTCATTCTTGCGAATTACTACCTATTTCTTATTCTTTCCTTTTCCCGAGGTTTCCAAATTAGGTATCAAAAGAGATGTTATGAACAAAACTTTGGTATTTATGTATTCTTCTCTAAAGGGCTCCAGATTTATGTCAACCATATCCTAACTCCATTCATGTAAACCAAATATTTTTGTAATTTCCTCCCTGGTTATCTTTACCATTTCTATGCCAGAATGCATTCTAACAACTCTGGTTATAGGGTCATACCTCACAACAATATATTTCAATAAATCTACATCCAAGTAGACATTAGGAACCACTAGCTTGCCTAAATCCAACCTCCATGGGTTACACAAAGGAAAACATAAATTCCTATTCCCAATCCAATTTGAGAATAACTGCCATCCATTATATGGTAATTCAGCGTCTCAAGCCACACATTGCTTGTCTGTTAATCCTTCCACGAGTAAGGGCCCATAGAACAAAGCCTTTCCTTCAGGCCTTTTTCTAGTCAAGGGATTTAATAAATCTATAATATCCTGGGAAAAAGGTGTAGTAGTGGCCTTAGAGCCAGAGCTTCTAGCCTTGGGTACCATTTATATAAGACAAATAATAACTCGAGATAGGGTTTTTATATGTCTAACAATTATAACTCACACCCTATAAATTTAAACAGAAAATGCTTCACAATTCTATAAGCCACAACAATTATCAAGACAAGCTTTAATATACTTTAAAGCAAACCTACTAGAACAATCCTTCAGGAATGGAACAAGAAGAAATTGATAATTTTTTTTCAAGAAACCATAAAACCTTCTGAAAACACAAGAAATGGTACATGTGTTACTTATGAATTCACTTGAAGAACGTTAATGACAATGAGGCTAGAAAATGATAAAGATGACTTGCTTTGCTCAACACCAGACAATTCTTCTTCAACATGGAGATATACATGAAAATAGCAATTCCCTAATCTTTTAACATTTAATTATGAGAGAAGAGTAAAACTTGACCATTACTATTCACTCACACGAGATAAAACATCTCTAGTAAAACACCTACCTATTTCAAATATGAGTGGTTGATCAAAAAAATTGTAGGCCAAGAGAACGACTTAGATTGAGTCAAAACGGTTTGAAAATGCCACGTTCGTTCACCAATCTTTAGGCGAATAGGAAATCACCTACCAAAAACCACCTCAGCATGAAAGGGCCCCACCTATGTCATCCTTTGTACATCATCAGCTTCCATGTGTCAACAATTCACACACCTTGCAACATTATTAAAACTAAATTTTTAATTGCATGAGTTCAACAAGGAACGACCATGATGCATCGGTAACGAAAAATCTATCAACACCAACATCCATCATCAGTCAATGAAAATTTTTTTGTCCCCACAATCATATATGACAACTGGTAGCATCTTGCATGCCTCACACCACTTTAATAATGTCAGCAAGAAACCTTCTGAGGTCTACGAGGAACGGTCCATATGCAGATCACTCCATCTAATGGCTACACAATCTGTACATGCAAAAAAGTTTATTTATAAAATGGGGACTGACTGAGTGGACAAGGAAATGACCCTCAAGATCAAAAAGATGTTTTAGAGGTTAATCTAAAACATTTTATGAACCTGACACTAAGGAAAAATTAAATACAGTCAGGACGCAAAAGACCGAGTGGATAGGTAAAGAGGGGCCGATAAAGTCATGACCAGAAGGGGTTAAGACCACACTTAAATGACGAACCACTATTAATAATAATTTAACGTTTAAAAAGAACACCTATGACCCAAACTCATTTGTAAAACCCAAAACCCAACCAATTAGAGCCGAGGATAAAATAAAATAAACTCACAAGGGGAAGAATTTAAAATCTCCACTAGTGGCTCTGACTGGGGATGTATGCCCCCTGTGGGGATAGCAAGATTCTAGAATCTATGGTTACATAGACTAGATATAGAGAACCAAACTAGGGACTTGTCCAGACAAGACAAGTAGACAAAAGAAAAAACAAAAGCAAACACACTACTTAAGGGACTGCACAACGTACATGGAAAAAGCGCTACTTCAAGAGAAATAGTATGTCAAGAACTTCCCATGTATTGGAAGTTCAAGAACTTCACCTACAAGTGACTGTATGAAATATGAATCTTCTCCATCTGTATCCATAATTATATATGGGCCTAGCCAGAGGGGATCAAACTTTCCATGCTTTCCCTTATCTTTTGATCTTGCATTTCAGAGTGACACCATTGCTCTGATATCAAATTTTCTCTCAACTGCCTTTCTGTCATAGAGGTACTTTACCTAAAGCTGCAATCTTTCATTTCTCGTATGAGCCTCTCTTCTAGTTTTGTCCAGTTGATTCAATTCATCCATTATGTTTTGCATCTCATCACATATATCATCATCATATTCTTGGACAAATTCATACATCTTCAACGAGTTGTTTTGTGGGATACGTGCCTCCATCCCATAGACTAGGTTAAAAGGTGAATGACCAATTGCCTTCTTGATAGTTGTCTTGTTAGCCAATAGTGTTAGTTTTAACTTTGAATCCCAAGCCTTTTTGTTCTTCTCAATCATATGCTTGATGATCTTCATCGGGCTCTTATTACTAGACTCTACCTATCCATTTCCTTGGGGATGATAAGGGGAATAATATGAAATATTTATACCATATTGATTACAAAAATTAACAAATTACTTTGACCTAAAACACATTTCATTATCGAAAACAATTCTTTCAGGTACCCCAAATTGGCTTAATATATTATCAGTCAAAAAGTTAATAACAACTTTACTTGTGGCCCTTCTGGTTGGGATTTCTTCAATCCATTTAGTAAAGTAATCAGTTTCCACCAATATCCATGAATTTCCTCCACTATATTTTTCATATATCTCCCCTATGAAGTCAATACCCCATTGCTGGAAAGGAGCTAAAATAGACACAGGTCTCAACAACAGATTACCAAAAAAATTCAACTTACCGGAATTTTTTTGACATGCATCACATCTTTTGACATACCTATGAGCATGCTTGAATACAGTAGGCCACCAGTATCCTTCTCTTAAAATTTTATGAGCCATTTTATTAGCCATGTAATGGCCTCCGTAAGCTCCTTTATGCATTTCTATCAGGAGATCCTCAGCTTGGTCTCCATCCACACATCTGAGTATAATACCTTGAGGGTTCCTCCAC